>JAPPVO010000019.1:23216291-23538503 GCA_030407325.1 Camellia japonica | reverse complement strand
ATGTAATGAAAATTTTACATTACAAACATTTCAATCTACCGTAAAATAACAAAAAGAGTATCGCATTCGCACACACTCTCTTCAATAGACAAGATCTCTGAGCATCCTTATTAGATTACCTAAATTTTATACTAAAATATTATTAAAAAATTTATTTTTTATTTAGAAATTACTTTTTCATCTACTTCTCTCAACAGACTCCTTATTATTTTTTATTCTATTAACAAATTCCATATTTTTTTCCTATTCTATTAAGATATAATTTTTAATTATAAATTTAAAAAAAAATAAAAATTATAAATATATATTACAATCCCTAAACAAAGCAAAATAAATAAATAAATAATATAATAGAATTACAGTATCTCTCTACAAATAAAAAATTACTCTTACAACTCTTATATTTGAAGGATTAAAATAAGAGAACTTCTGAGGGGGTGTTTTTATCATTATTTTGGCTAAACAGTAATAATATAAGGGAGCTGATGGGATGCTCTCACACCATCAATTTAAAGGAGAGTGTTCTTGAAAACCTCCACCCAATCAGAGCCATCAATTATTAACATACTGTACATAGATAGACTCACCTCCCTTCACCACTTTCAGAGGCCATTTAACCACCCATCACCATCAGTAGTGGGTTTGGTTTGGAGATTAATGGAATTGAATGATGATGATGAAGGTAGTTTGGAGGTTTTCTTCACTCTCTCTCATACAACAATATTTAACCAAGTCCACCGGGTAGCTGTGGAGATTGCAAGATTTGCGGGTGAGTATGTGAATGAGTACAAACAGGTGATCCACAATGCTGCTGTCCCTCAACACAACCGCCATCATTATCGCTGGTGTGTCCCTGCGGAGGGTGTCTGCGATGTCAGAGGCAATCCAATTTTGGGATGATGTTGATTGTGTACGGGCTGGAAGGATTTGGGCATCAGCTCCGATTCGTAGCTCGAATTCGGAGGCTCGAATTTGGCTCGAATTCGGAGCAGAGGAAGAAGAAAAGAAGAAGAAGGAAGATGTAAGGTTTCCTCCTTGGTTCTTATTCAATAAAGTCTTTTTCGCTGATCAAAAAAAAAAAAAAAGAGGAGGAGGGAGGAGGAGGAGGAGGAGGAGGAGAAGGACTGGAGGGGGCAAAATTATTAGGGCTGGAGGCGGAGGAGGGGGGCGGAGGCGACGAGCTGCGATGGCGGGCGGAGGCGACGAACGAGCTGCGAGCTGCGACGAGGACGGCGGGCGGAGGCGACGAGCTCATCGCGGTGAGGACGGCGGGCGGAGGCGGCGGAGGCTCCCTCTCTCCTCTTCTCCTCTGTTCTTCTCCTGGTTTCAACGAAGAAGAAGAAGAAAAGGAAGAAAGAAATGGAAGAAAAAGAAGAAAAAAAAAGAATGGCAAAACGACAGCCAAAATCGAGCCACGAGTTTCGAGCTACCAGGAATTTTTCTTTGGGCATTACTAAACTAACAGTTGGAGGGAGATTCGGCCAATGTGATAAAGGGAAGAGCAGTGGTTGGGGCCCCGAAAACAGGGTGCCCCGAATGCCCCTAAACAGAAAACCAAGGCATGAGGGGAAAAAAAAAAAAACAAACAAACAAAGAAAAATGGCCAAAACGACGTCGTTTTGGCCATTAGGGGCATTAAGGGCAGATTTTTTAGGGGCAAAAAACATTTCTGTAAAGGGAATTCAAGACCCAGGGATGGCTTTGTCTAGGCTGTTCATGGTTCCCTTCCCTGGGTGAGTTTCAGTCTTGGGTGGTTAGTCTATCCAGTCATGTGTTTAGGGAAGGCAATTCGGTAGCTCATTGTTGTTTGCGAACTTGGATGGATGGAGGATGTTCCACTCGAGATTGCTCCTTTTGATTTTGGTTGAAGCCCCGTCTTCTTAATACAATCCTTCACTTCATTTTTCTTTAAAAAAAAAAAAAAAAACCCGAGAAAATACATTAAAAAATTTCCATATTTTGAAGAGTACTTAAACACAAGGTGTTTGTATATATGCGCGAATGAGACCATTCACGGAGTTGAATTCAACAACTACCCAAATTCCCAAGAACAACAACGATGGTTGATGGTTCAATGAAGGTTCACTGTTTTAAACCATCATCCCATTTCCTGTTGAGATATGAAACTCAAGTAAGCCCAATGATAAGTGTTTGATTTGGTTTATTTTGCTTCAGTCATCTCATGAACCAAGCAGAGCTAGAAGGAGGATGGAGGGTTCTCAATGTGATCAGCTCCATGAGAAGATTGAAAATGAGTGCTTAAAAATGTTGATAAAGGGTGATTGTTTAGGTAAAAATTATACTTTACTAGTTTAAAAGGACAAATAGTAGAACGGCCCGTGTTGGGATCATTTTGGAAATTCAGGTTTTATTTGTTGCAAGTGCTAAACTAAATTTCCTTTTTTTTTTTTTTTTTCTTAAAAAAAAAAAAATGAAAAAAAGAAAAGGCCAATTTTGATGACTCAATTTGGGTCATTGCAGGTTACCAAGCTTATGGAAAGGGTTGAAGCCACATTCATCAAGCATTTTGCTAATTCAAACCGGCGTAAAGGGTTGAACATCTTGAGACCACGAGCGAAGAGAGAAAGGCATAGAGTAACATTCACCTTAGGTAAGATTTATTATATTACAACAAAGTTTTTCAAATGATTTATCTACGAAAATAATTTCTTTTACATCTGAATATTTTAATTTGTTGTCGCCTTTTCTTTAATCTGTTGACTGAAATTTCAGGTTTTCTATATGGCTGCACAGTTGCTTTCTTATTTGCACTTGTTTTGGTTACGCATGCTCGCAATATCATAAACCATGAACGCAAGTACCAGTACATGGAAACCATGTTTCCCCTTTATAGGTAAATTAGAGCTACCCCAAATGATATTTTTTCTTGAATGTTTATTGTTTATGCTAAAAAATGAGGGGTAAACATCAATTTGTAATTAGGGCTCAGCACAAGCCCATTAGATTGCCCAACTCACCTCACATTTTGAAGGAGTTAGGATTGATATTTAAGTTTATAAGGCTTGACTGTAATAAACTTTTAAGCTCATTTATTAATGGACTAGGTTGGAGAATTCTCCTTGAGCCCAGCCCGGTCTAGCCCAATTATTAATATAATTTATATATTACATAAACAAACATATATAATTTATTTTGTTCCCTTTTGTTTAAATTAAAGAAGATACACTTAAGAGGAAAAGTACACCCATCAAGCTTTAAACTTAGAATATACTAAACAAAAATTAAATATTTGTGCCGACTAAACTACAAAAATATTAATTCTTATTTTATAAAATTTATTTTTTCTTTAATATATGGGTGTTCATTAGGCAGGTTTGGGATTGTAATTTAATTTTAGGACCAGACTTGAGATTGAACTTTTAAGCCCGATGCCAAACCGAGACAGATTTGGGCACGAGGTTCTTTTTTAAATTTGTTCTAACTTAGGCCTATCGCAATCAATACTTACCCCTATTTGCATTAGATTTGACACAATGAACACTCATTAAAAAGTCACTTGGCCACCAAACTTGGTACTTGTTTGACATGTTAAATTTTAGTATTGCAGCTTGTTTGGATTCATTGCACTTCACATGCTCATGTATGCTGCAAATATATACTTTTGGAAGAAATACAGAGTGAATTATCCATTTATATTTGGTTTCAAAGAAGGAACTGAATTGGGATGCAAAGATGTTCTTCTCCTCAGCTTTGGTGTTGTAGTGTTTGCAATAGCAGGTACACTTGCAAACCTTGCTATGGAAATGGATCCTAAAACTCAACGTTTCGAAGAATTCACTCAACTTGTACCTCAGGCACTTTTAGGGGTAAGTTTAATTAAGGGCAAATTCGACTTTATCATCTTACTATTTGGGTCGTTTGCAATCCCTGTTCTTCAATAATACGCAAAGTGTTCCCTAGTGATTTTAACTGTTTAACACTTTGTTTCATTCTATTAAAAAATCCATCTAAACTAACATAAAGTAGTCACGTATGCTTTCAAATAGAGTCAAAAGTCTAATTCAAAGAAAATGGACAAAAATGCCCTTTTCTTCTCATTTTTTTTATCCAAAACCTACCTAAAGCTATTACACACATTATTATAGACATAAATTATACATGTAATATAGGGAGACTTATTTATAAGTTCTTTTTTAGACACTTATGGTAGGCTAAGTCCTGTATAATTTCTTATAGAGTCTCAAGTCCTATTTAGATAGGAATGTATTCCACAAGATCCTACATAAACGTAACGTAACGTGACACCTACATAAACGTAATGTAACGTGATACCTACATAAACGTAACGTGACACCTACATAAACGTAACGTAACGTACGTTACGTTACGTTTGTAGGTGTCACGTTACGTTACGTTACGTTTATGTAGATATGCCATATAGGAAATTGAATGTTGCCATAGATCATAGGTGTCACGTTACGTTTATGTAGGTGTCACGTTACGTTACGTTTATGCAGATATGATTTATGGTAACATGCAATATAGGAAATTGCATGTTACCATAGATCATATGTGTCACGTTACGTTTATGTAGGTGTCACGTTACGTTATGTTTATATAGATATGATTTATGGTAACATTCAATTTCCTATATATGGTTTTACTATTATTTATGATATTAACAACTAATATTGAGGGTAAATGTGTCAACAAACTTCCCACAGGATTTATGAGAACATAAGTTTTTTAGTAGGATCATATGTAGTATAAGTCTCCCTAATAGGACTTATAAATAATTTTTCCTATTATATATATAATTAATATTTATCTGGTAATTAATGTATTTTAGTTAATTATACACATTATTATTATTAAATTACAACTTATTTTTTAAGTATTTTACTTAAATCTAATTTTAATTGAGCTAATATTTTATTAAGTTTGAAATTAGGTGAAATTTTAGCAAATGAAGAGTATTAATAGAAGACAGAGAGCATATAAGAGTAAAAAGAAATAGGAAGGGTAATTTGATCATTTAATATTTGTCATTAGTAATGTTAACAATGCATTTAAATCCAAAATCACGAGAAAGCTCTCTACCTATTATTGAAGTACAGCGTTGAAGTTCACAACCGAGCTTTTTTGTGTTTTCCATTTCTCAATTTTGCTTAAAATTGAAATTCCACTTTCATTGCAGCTCTTCATTGTCATATTGTTCTGCCCGTTCGATATCATTTTCCGATCAAATCGCTTCTTTTTACTTCGTTGTGTGTTTCACTGTGTTTGTGCTCCTCTGTACAAGGTAAACTTTGGTTGATGGTGTGACGTTATAAGAAAAACCGCTCTTTCAAGTGTACAAAATTCAATCAGAGAACTAGACACAATTTTGACCCCACTAAGAGGATTGTGTCCAATTCTGTAATCGAAATCTGTATACTAAGAAATTTTCAAAGAAAAAACATTCACGAATTTGAATAATTTATTTGTCTGATTCTTTCTTTCCTATGCAGGTGACACTTCCTGATTTTTTCTTGGCGGACCAATTAACAAGCCAGGTGAGTGGGTGGGGCTTTTGTTAGGCTAAAGTTGGGTTTAAATAATTTTTTAGGTGAACTTTTCTGTAATTTTACCCACAAAAAAAAAAAACACTTTTTGATTATGCTTAAACTAGATAGATCAAAAAAGTAAATTAAAAGAAAAAAGAAAAAAGAAGAGTTAAATAAAAACTAAAATGTTGATTTTTTTTTTTTTTTTTGTTTTAATACTTTAGTGAACTTCAATTTAGATTTCTTTCAAGAAAAAATTTACTTTTTAAATCCTACTAGACTAGACAAACCGAAAATAGTATAAAAAAAATTATTCAAATTTGAAAAAAAATCACTAAAATCAAAAAAATTAGGGGAAAAAAGAGGCTTTTTTAACTGCTGCCAAACTGTTTCAATACATATGCCTCCTCATTTGTTTTAAATGATTTCAAGTGTCGAGTATTGTTTTTATTATAGGTGCAAGGATTTAGAAGTCTGGAATTCTACATTTGCTACTATGGTTGGGGAGACTATAAGAACAGAGAAACTACTTGCAAAACAAATTATCTCTACAACACACTTTATTTCATTATTGCTGCAATTCCCTACTGGTCTCGTTTTCTTCAGGTAAGTCATTCGTTGTTTCTTCCAATTTCAGGGTTTTCTTGCAAGCTTATGAGCTCTAATGACCCTTATAGTTTTTAAATAGCGGTCTCGGGATACGAATCGATATCAGTCGTGGTGTTGAGGTATCTTAAATATTGAGTGATACATATCAGGAATTGGGTGATATGGGTGTCAATTTTTTTAAATCATTAGCCACAAAAATGTTTTTTATAGCAGTCTTATCAAATCTTTAATCAACTATGAACTGATACTTGTCAGCAACTCACTGTTTGATGTGATTTTCATTCTAACTAGAATGTATCGGTATTGAAATGATAAGAAAACTTGATACGCATTGGTTGATAGCTTTGAAATTTATCCAAAATTACCTTCAACTTTTCCCCAAACATGAACAATTTAGGCCTGGTTTGGTAATATTTCCATTTTTTCCAGCCATTTTTTTTTTAAAATTGAAAATGAAAACTTATTTTTTGGAAAACACAGAAAAAATATTTTACTTATTTTCAAAACAAGTTTGCACTCTCTCCTTCCTCTCCCACCACCTCCACCCACCACAGCCACCAGCCAGCTGCAACAACCCTCCATCGAGCTCCTACGAGATCAGGTAGGCTCCATGCGATTGAACAGTCACTGCACATGACCTCTGGCCACATGCTGGCAGCCCTCCCCGGCCCACCCCACCGCTAGCCACCATATTTGTCCACTCTCAACTGCTAGCACCACCACCGACAGCTCACCGAACATGTTTCTTCATTTTTGTTTTCATTGTGTACACCAAACACGTTATTTTTTTTTTTTAATTATTAAAATGACACCTTAGTTTGTGAAATTGCTTGAAATTGGAACTTAACTTGGCTGAAATTTCATACATAAGCTCAAAGTCAATTTCTTTGTTTTTCGAAATATTTCCACAAAAATTACTCTCCTAAAACACATTTTTTCTTATCTTCCAAGTGCCTTCGTCGCCTGTACGAAGAGAGAGATGGTATGCAAGGAATCAATGCATTGAAATATTTCTCAACCATAATAGCTGTGACTATGAGGACAGCTTATGATCTCAAACAAGGGATTGGTTGGAAGGCTATAGCTTTCATTTCCTCACTGATTGCAGCAATCTTTGGTACCTATTGGGACCTTGTCATAGATTGGGGCCTTCTTCAGAAGAATTCTAAGAACCGTTGGTTGAGAGACAAGCTCCTAGTTCCACACAAAAGTGTCTATTTTGTAGCCATGGTGAGTAAGAGATAAATTACTGTTGGCACCTTACACTGAATCTCACTTTGATGTGTCATTTTTTAATTCTAATAGTCAATCTCTTACATTTTTTGGTGAAGATGCGATATGGCCTTTCTATTAGTTTGGTGTTAAATTTGTTGACAAAAATTGTCATGTAACCCTCACGTAAGGCATTTTTTAGGATGAATTTTTTTTTCTTTTGCCGTAGAGAGTGAAAATATAGTAAACAAATAGAAAAGAAGATTTTCTTTTCAGTACAGGGTGAAAATACTGTACAGAAATAGCTGTAGAGTGAAAAACAGTAAGAAAAAATAGAGAAGAAAATTTCCATTTTCAATTGAGAGTACAGTAGACAAATTGAGAGGAAGAAAATTAAATCGTCCCCTAAAAAATGCCTTGTATAAGGGTCATGTGAAAATTTTCATTAGTAAATCTAACACCAAATTAACAGGAAAACCACATTGTACTTTGACCAAAAATGCAAAGGATTGACTACTACAATTGAAAATTTAGAGACCAAAAGTGAGATTTGGTATAAAGTGTAAAGGTGTGAAGCATAGTTTACTCTTTACATAATTGTATGAGGTTCCAAGCTCAATAACTTCTAACCAAGTTCAATGAAAAATGCAGGTTTTGAATGTCTTGTTGAGATTTGCCTGGCTACAAACAGTGTTCCATTTCCAAGTATTTTACTTACACAAACGAACCCTAACTGTACTTGTAGCCTCCCTAGAGATTTTTCGACGTGGCATGTGGAATTTCTTCAGGTATTTTCAAGATAGTGCCAAGTTTTTTTTTTTTTTGGTCCCAAGATTTCATTACCTCACTTTCTTTAATCACAATTTAACATGACTCTTAGAGCTTGTAATTAATTATTTAATTTACTAATTTTGTATGTTTTGTTTGTTTGTTGATTAATTAGGTTGGAGAATGAACATTTGAACAATGTAGGCAAGTATCGTGCATTCAAGACGGTACCTTTGCCTTTCAACTATGATGAAGAGGAGGACAAAAATGATTGAAATTTCACACCAATGTACAAAAGGAAAGGTAAAATTTATCTAAGATCCCTAAAGTATGTACTATTTCTTGTCATTTTAGCACTCGAAGTTTTAATTTTGACAATTTCATCCTTGAAATTTTGCAATTTGAGTCAAATTTGTTAAGGGGATAACAACAATAGCACTAATGCATTGAGAATAGTTTAAATAAATAAAAAAAAAAAAAAAGAACAAGGCATAGAAAGTGGGCGAGGCCCACTGCCACATCATTAGTGCTCATTTTTTAGTGCTCCCAAGCATTTTCAAGGGGGTAATTATAAAATTAAACTACGATCCCTAAACTATGTGTTTTGTGTCGTTCTTGTTCTCATAGTTTTGATTTTGTCAATTTTGTCCATCAATACTAAAAAGTTGCATTTTATTTTCTTTATCAATGTGGTGGACCCAAGTGACAAAACTAAAAATTTAGGAAATACAGTGACGTGAAATTATATTTTAGATATTATAAATGTATTTCATTATGATTCTGGTAAGAATTTAGCCAGTTCACTTAAAATAAGACTAATTTGACTGCAAATTGCAAAACCGTTGGAACGAATTGGTAAAATTAAAATTTGAAATATCAAAGTGACACAAAACGCTTAGGAGCCATGTATGTATTTTATCTTAGAAAGAACATATGAGGAAGGTAAAAAAAAAAAAAAAACAGAGCTCGGAAATGGAATAGGCATGTCTACCAATGGGGTTGAAATAAGAGGCAGATTTTATTAATTGAATAGAATAATCAAATCAAGTCTTGTGTCCCAATTAAATAGGATATGTTGTATAATTTTTTTTATCTTTTATTTTATATTTTGCTATATCAAATGCTATATGTTTAATTAAATAAAATAAATTTATATATGTTTTTCCAAACATTTACATCTATAGTAATCATATTAGTTTTCATTATCATTACATTTACAAGTTTTTTTTTTTTTTTGGTTGTACATGACTAAATCATTTCAATCTATTGTATCTCAACTTATCAAATGCAATTGATTCATGATGTTTGATAAATAAATTAAATTTTGGGTTAATTACACTAATAGTCCCTATAGTTTGGGACTTGTGTCACTTTGGTCCTTGACTTTTTAATTGTGACACATTTGACCCTGAATTTTGAATTTTGTTTCAAATAAGGACAATTGAAAATATTATTAGATTTTTCAAGGGTAAAATTGTCTATTTGATAAAATATAACTAATTTGACAAAAATAAATGTCAAAAAAATATTTTTTATTTTTTTAAAATTATTTTTATCCACCAATGATAAAATTATGTAAAATTAATAAAAATTACATGATTAATTTTTTAAAATTACTTTTACATGATCATCATCCAAACACATAACAAAAATTAATTTGGTAAAAAAAAAATGTCTAAAAGATTTGTCAATTTTACAAAATTTTATTTTTAGTAGGTAGAAATAATTTTTCAAAACTCAAAAATATTTGTTTGACATTTATAGTTGGTTTGGGGTGTCCTAAAAAAGTGTACTTTTTGTCTTTTTACGAAAAGATGTGCAGAAAAGTAGAGAGGTGATGTGATGGAAAAAAGATAAAAAGATAAAAAGATGGATTATATAGGTTATGCCAAACCAACCCTCAAATTAGTTTATATTTTATCAAATTAACAAATTTACCCTTGAAAAATCTAATTATATATTCAATTGTCTTTATTTGAAACAAGATTCAAAATTCAGGTCAAATGTGTCACAATTGAAAAGTTAGGGACCAAAGTAACACAAGCCCCAAACTATAGGGACTGTTTGTGTAATTTGCCCTTAAATTTTCTTCAAAGTTCCACATGTCTCAAATAGCAATCCAATGGGTGGAGAATTTATAACAAGAAAATGTACATCCATACAACCGTTTTTTCTTTTATCAGCGACAAGAAATTTTATTTAAGTGTTGTGATTTTATATTGGTTAGAAGTACTACATTGGCAATATCACACGGTGCTATGAGGGTTGTGATCTTCCATTGTAATATAAAATTTCGTTCAAACTTTTTAAATTTTTATCAGTATTAGATGCTTATTTATGTTGAGAGATAATCAAATCACCAAAGAGAGTAGCGAAAGAGGGGATGCAAGAGAAACAAACTTTGTAATTATTCAAATTTTTTATAATATAATGTTGGCAATGTACTCACCTAATAATAAATGATTATATACCTGCATGGTTCAAAAATAAAGAAATAGTTTGGAAAAAAAAAATCAGAAAATATCTTTAGTTGAGCACACAATCATGTATTGTTTCACATTTGAATCCATGTGATAATTTTTACACGCTAACCATTTTAACTTTTTTCTAATTTCTTACTACATTTTTTCTTTTGGTCTTTTTTTCAAAATCACCCCAATCAAACCTCCCCCCCCCCCCCCCAAAAAAAAAAAAAAAATGAAAGAAGGGAAAAACAAAACAAGTTATTTTAAGTTGTGCCGATCAGCCGATTAATCAACGAGAGACAGTTTTAAGACAGTTTTGGTAAAATATTTTTCTCCTAACGTCTAAACTTATTTTTACTTATAATAGAAGGGAAAAACAAAACAAGTTTTAAAATGTTCACAATGAAAGCTTCCCAGTTCATGGACTTAGCAAGTAACCCAACCCAACTCAATGCATGTCAATCAGACTAGTGAGCTTTTTTTTTCACTTCATCAGATTAACTTTAGCAAACTCCAAAAGCTTCTCAGTCTCTGGAATAACATCTTTCACTGCATCATCTGAGGAAAACCTCTCTGCCCACTCTACAAGACGCGGCGTCTTGGTTATGTCTAGCACCTTTACATCGAACATCTTCTCCCTCGCCTTGAACCAACCCAAGAAGCACCCCAGTGCTATGTCCACGTAACCAATGCTGTCACCACCGAAGAAATTACCATTTCCTTCGCTGCTGCAGTTGATGAAGTACTTTTCTAACAACACCAGCATTGCTACTAGTTTGTCTACTGCTTCCAATCTCTCTTCCTCTCCTTTTGCCTTTCGAATTTCCACTAATACTGGAAAACACTGCAACAACAACAAAAAAAAAAAAGCATATACTTTTTTGGTAGATACACAAATATTTTTAAATAAATGCATATAAAAAATAAATAAACATGTTTGTTGAGTTGTTAAACACAGTAGCTCGATGTGGGATGACTAGAGGTTGTAGTCAAAGTATTGTCAGAAGTCACAAGTGGGGAAGACAGGAAGGAGTGAAAAACTTGTTTTGAAAATAAAAGATAACGCATTTTTTTTATTTCCAAATGTTTTAAAATTTAGAGAATTAATTCCATTTTTATGAAAAAGAAATAATATCCCAAACAAATTCTTTGTATTACCATAAACGAAAACGATGAAAAGTTTGAAAATGCTTCTTTTTTTCTTTTTTTTTCAAATAAAATATTACAAGTTTTGAAAACCACTTTTTGATGTTTTCTCAAAATTGGGTTGTTTTCAGAGAATTTTTTCCAAAATTAATTTGCTAAATAACTCTTTAAAACTGGAACATACATTCATTGACATCCTTTGTTCTATCATGTCATTTCACTACGTATTACGCTACAAAATAAAAATGAAAACAAAAATTATCTAGATTCAAGAAATTCAACAAATGATAAAACGATACCTTATCATCAATATAGGCACCCCAAAATCGTGCAATGGCACGATCATAGGGATTAGAAGGGAGGATGGAGGGACCAGATGTCCACAACTCATCGATGTATTGAACAATGATGAGAGATTCACATATAGGCTTGTTGTGGTGGATAAGAACCGGTATTTTCTTATTGACCGGATTTGATTTAAGAAGAAGCTCACTTTTGGAACCAAATGTCTCTGGTAAGAACTCATAGTCGATTGATTTTAGATTCAAAGCGATTTGAACCCGGTTCACAAATGGGCTTGGTGAGCCTACTGCAAGCTCGTTTTCTTTGGGTGAATAACCTCCTATAAGCTTTACACTTGTCATGGCCAATTCTCTAGCAATAGAAAGGGTTGAATATGATTGAATTCAAATATGAATTGTTAGTGTTTTGATATGAATTGAAAGAGTAGGTGTATATATATTTCTTGAAGAGCAAATATGCGTCATCCAAGTTGTCACAAAACAATGGGAAAAAGTCCTAGTTTGATACCAGGAATATGGGGGTAGGTGAGGTGGGCTTCTTTTTGTAATTGTTCCAATTTGACCATAAATAAAATTGAGTTCTTACAAAATTTTGATAAAAATACATAATTACCCTTGAATCAACAACAATTTGAAAAATTATAATACCCCTATTTGTCAACCTATTTGTCCACTCACTACAAGAAAATGCAGAAATGGCGACTAAAAAAATTATTTTCGTCGTTGAAAGTGCCATTTTCGGCGACTAAAATGGAATTAGTAGCCAAAAGTGAAGACTTTTGGCGACTAAAACAATTTAGTAGCCAAATGTATAGTTATTGGCGACTAAAAATCAATTTAGTCGCCGATTATATGGGTTTTACCGACTAAAGGTTTTTTAGTAGCCAAAAGTGACGGTTTTTAGCGACTAAAATAATTTAGTAGCCAAAAGTATAAGTTTTGGCGACTAAAAAATAGTTTGGTCGCCGATTATACGTGTTTTGGCGACTAAAAACACTTTGGTCGCTGAAAGTGAAGCTTTTTGGCTACTAAAAAAAATTTAGTAGCTAAAAACAGGCAATTGGCGACTAAAATTCAGTTTAGTCGCCAAAAGGGGACGTTTTTGGCAACTAAAAACAAGTTTAGTTGCCAAAACTGTTTATTTTTAGGCAAAACTTATTTTTTTAGCGACTAAAAAATAATTAGTAACCCAAAATTACAGAATTGGCGACTAAATAATGGATTTAGTCGCCAAAAGTGGCCTCAATTTTTTTTTAGTAAATAATTTATTTTTTACATAAATTATATTGAATAAAAATAATTATATTTATATATATAGTTTTATATTAATACGGGTCAATATACTATATAAATAATATATATTGCATATATATTCATGTGGTGTTGTATGGCATAGTGGAGGGAGTGTGTTGCTAAAGGTTTAGAATGTGGGATAGGTTGGTGGTTCGAATCTCAAAAAAAGCAAAAAAGTTTGTATTTATTTTTTTTCACGGAAGCACCTTTGGCGACTGAAATTATTAGTCGCCAAAAGTCTTCATTTTAGCGACTAAACGGTTTAGTCAGCGATTCAGTGTGTATTGGCGACTAAAGGATTAGTCGCAAAATGTATGATTTTCAAAAGTGTAAATCACTATTAGCGACTAAAACTTTGGTCGCTAAAGACCTGTTTTTTGCCAACTAAAAAAGTTTTAGTCGCCAATACCTCCGGCGACCATGTATTCGCGACAAAAGCGGCGACTAAAAATTTTAGTCGGGGAAACTAAAAAGTTGACTTTTGGCGACTAAAAATTTTAGTCGCCAAAGGTGATTTTTCTTGTAGTGACTTGTTCACTTATACGTTCACATGTCCTATTTATCTTCCATGAGTCTACCTATTTGTTCATGTGTCCACTTGTCTGTCGCCAATTGCTAACAACTTTTTTAGTAACTCTTCTAGTGCCGATCAACTTTTAACCTACTTTTCTTGCAAGTGAACTATAGCAGCCGATGACAATTGATAGTAGTATATGAGAAAGAAAGAAAATTGAGATAGAAAAGGAACAACAATAAAAATGGAAAAAAAAAGTATTTAAAATAATAATTTGTACTTCTCATTAATATATTTCATAAACTATGTTTTTATAACAAAAATAAATTAAAAAAGTAATGCAATATAAATAAATAATTCAAGTATAATTTTTATACATAATGATATGACTTATTATATATAAATCTTTCACTTTAAAATAAAATTTATTAAAAATAAATTTATTTATAATAATAATATTACCATATTATTCTTCTCAAAGTTTATGTATAAATTTTAGACTTTTCAATACCTAACCTAACCCAACCCACATTATTTATGCAAATGCATTGGAATATTTAATGTGTATATTTAGCATCACCCGAGTAGACATGGATGATGCAGGTATGTGCAGCAAAGTCAAACTTGATTCCTAGGTTATGACGACTTGGATGATGTTTATAATAATTTGGAGTTTGCCCGTGTGATTTATTCAACGTACAACAAATCACTTTCCCTCTCATTTGAAAATAATTATATAATCACATAATTCTTACATAGAGTAATTGCATCGTTAACATTTTCGTTTAAGATAACAAGAGATAAGTGTCACTCACCTATATTGAGATCACTTCCCTATTATTTGAAAATAATTATATAATTCTCACATAATTTGAGAATTAAAACACACCGTTAACTTTTTCAATTAATAGAATATGAGATGAGTGTCACATGTTTATATTGAAAGTAAATTATTTTTTAAGATGAAAATATCCCTTGCATATTTTTCAAATAGATAAAAGAGAGTTTTAGTCTTTAAAATATGTGTCATTTGTCATTTTAGTCTCTTAAATTTTAATTTTGTCATTTTGATCTTTAAAGTAGTTAATTTGAGTTAATTTGGTTCCATCTCTAATGTTTGTTTACATGAATAATGGAAAAAGTACTTATCCTTGAGTAAAAGATAGTTTTAGTCTATAAAATATGTATTTTTTGTCATTTAGTTTCTCAAGTTTTAAATTTTGTCATTTCGGTCATCAACATTGTCAATTTGAATTAGGATCAAATTAACTCAAATTGACAACTTTGAATATCAAAATGGTAAAATTTAAAACTTGAGAGACTAAAATAATATAAAACGCATACTTTAGGACCAAAACTATCTTTTATCCATATTGTTATTATCAATGTTGACGGACATTAGATCTCTAGAACCAAATTAACATAAATTGACAATTTTAATGACTAAAATGATAAAATTAAAACTGAAAAACTAAAATAAAAATTAACGCATACTTTAAAAATTAAAACTGATTTTTATCCTTTTCAAATTTACAAAGCAATCATTCTTCCAACCGGGCGCATGAAGCCTACTATAGAATTGGAAACTCTTTGTATTACTAACTTCAAACTTCACATTTTTTGGGATGGACTAAAAGGTTAAAATAATTAATAAAATAAAATATTTTATTATATTACTATTCCTATTTTTTTACATTTTTTTTATATATAAAAATTCAAATAATCAATTAAAATAACTTATTCTCAAACGGGGTCTATATATATATAGAAAGAGATGTATAAAGTTTGAATTAGAGCGAATTATACCAACAGTTCCTATAGTTTAGGTCTTATATCACTTTGGTCTCTAACATTTCAATTGCAATTTATTTAATTCTGAATTTTGAATCTTATTTCAAATATAGATAATCAAAGATGTTTCATTTGCAAACGATCTATTTTAAAGGTAAAGTCGTCATACAATTTATTTTGTATTGGTTAATTTGTATGTTATTTAAAATGTAATGACTTTTTTTTTTTAATAAATAATGTTGGCACTTTCTTGGTTATAAAATTCTGTTTGGTTCAGTTTTCAAAATTTATTTTTAGAAAAAATTTCTAAGAAACTAAAAATTAAATGGGTAAAAACAAACTAAAAACACATCATTTTTATATAATTTTATCTTTTGAGAAGGTTGAAATAATTTTTTTAAATTAAATTTTTTTATAGTTATCTTCATTAAATTAGTTTCCATTTTTTTGAAAGTCAAGTATGGTGACAATTTTAATATAATTATTAAACCAATCCATTAAATCCAAAAATCTAAAACTAAAAACATTCCATATATTAAACATATGAATTACATATTAAAAGCCTAATAACCATTTATTACATAATAGCCATCTAAAAATATCTTGTTAACAATAAAAACAACCATCTATTATATGATAACCATTCAAAGATATCAACAAAAACAACCAACCATTACATAATCATCATTCAAACATATACTAAAAATTAATTTGATAAAAAAATAAAAATGTAAGAACATTTCCAATGGAGCTGTCAAACAACCTGCCAAAGGAATAATTTTGTAAGAGTGACAAAAAGAGGGTCTCAAATGCCTGCTATTCTACTTGCCAAAAATAGCAAATGCCATTTCTGTTTTCAAATTTGACAAGTTGAATATCAGCTGCTAAACATATCACATCAGCAAATATCAACAAATTTTTTACTCCAAATTCAGTTGAAAAAACGAAATTCAAACAGTAGAAAACCTCCTAAATTTCAGAATCAAATCCAAATTTCAAAGGAGTTGCCAAATTCACAAATTTCACAATAAATTCCACGATTTAGAATAAATCTATAAATTTCAGAATCAATTTCAGAATAAATTTCACAATAGAATAAATTTCACAAATTTCAAAATAAATTTATAAATTTCAGAATCACACAAATTTCAGTATAAATTTTAAAATCACCCAAACAAATCACAAAAATTTCAATTTCAGAATCAATTTTAGAATCACACATCAAATTTCAGAATCAATTTCACAAATTTACATAAATTTCATAAACGAAATTAGATGATAAATACGTAGATCGACCTCGAGGGCTTCTTCTTCAGCCGACTGGTTTGAGGACACAGAGAGAGAGAGAGAGAGAGAGAGAGAGAGAGAAGACTAGTTTTGGAGATCGAAGCTCGGTGATCGGTTTGAGAAGAGAGATAAATCGGAGAGTATACTAGTTTGAAGAGAGAGAGAGAGAGAGAGAGAGAGAGAGATCAGAGAGGTTTGATGAGACAGAGAGAGACAGATTGGAGACAGTTCAGAGAGGTTTGACAACAGAGAGAGAGAGAGGCAGATCGGAGAGGTTTGACGACAGAGATCGGAGAGAAATCGGAGAGTAGACAGATCGGAGACAGCACCATGACAGATCGGATAGTGTACTACTCTTAAGCTCAAAGACCCAGAGAGAGAGAGAGAGAGAGAGATTTCAATGATAGAGGAGAAAAAGGGAAAATGAGAGTGAGAGAGTAAGAGGGAGTGTGAAGATAGAGACACATAGAGAGAGAGAGAGAGAGAGAGAGAGAGAGAGACGTTGCGATGATGCAGGAGGAAAAGGGAAGAGGAGAGTGAGAGGGAGAGTGAAAACAATGAATAAATGTGAAGATAATGGATTGGATGATTCTAGAGAAATCATCTCAACCGTTGGTTTGTACGTGGATGGTGGTGATCATTCTTTGAAATGAAAAGAGCCGTTGTGTTCTATTTGCCTAAAAAAAAAAAAAAAATTAGAAAATAAGTACAAATAACAACTATCTTCAAACGGTCATCTTCAACTGCTGTTATCTTCAAAACGAAATATTTTGCATTCCTATAAATAGAAACCCTCTGAGGGTTCGTTTGGGATGTGAGTTGGCTTTTTGACTATTTTAGCCTGGAGTTAAAAAGTCTCATTTGGGATAGATTTTTTGATTTTTTTGACTTTTGTAAAAGAAAAAATGAAATGATTATGGTTTGGACGTGATATTTTGTCTTATTGGGCTAATTAAGCCTATTTTGTCTTTTTGAGGCAAAAATAGCAAAAAAGTCATAAAGCCTGGCATGCCAAATGAAGGCTCAATTTCATTTCACAACAAAGAATACAAATATCATTTTTCTTTTTTCCTCTCTTTATCTTAATTTCATTTCACAGCAAACCTCCAAAATTGTTTTCTTTTTAGTTTTTCATGTAATCAATATGGAAGCTTCATCAAAAATAAAGAATAGAAAATCATTCACCGTTGATGAAGATGTGGCAATTTGTAAATCTTGGTGTCACATTTCTAAAGACCCAATTATTGGCAATTCACAATCGTATGCTCACTTTTGGGGGAGAATTTACGAAAATTATTGCTTGCTTCAGAATGATCAGTCAAGAACACAAGTGTCTATCCAATCTCGATGGGGTATAATTATGAAATGTTCCAACAAATTTCGGGAGTGTTTAGCACAAGTCGAAAATCTTCACCCAAGTGGGATGTCTCAAATTGATATGGTATGATTTTTTCTTCATTTATTATGCTAGTTTTTTATTTTGGTATAGTATAAAAATTAACTGATTAATTAATTTAATATTTTATTGATACATATGCCTTAAGCAAAACTATTATACCATTAAGATGAAATCAAACATTTTACTTTTGAACAATGTTGGCCAATCTTACAAAAAAATATCAGGTGGCAAGATATGGCCACTACGAACATGGTGAAATCAATGATACATACACCGTTTTCCCCTAATTCAACTCTTGATTCCTCGATATATAACTACATTCCTCTTGGAGACAATAACAGTCCAAGTTTTGGTAACAATCCAACTATTGGTAATAATCCAATCGGTGAGGGTAGTGTCTTTGCAAGGGATAAAAGGTCTATGGGTAGGAAAGATACAAAAGAATTGTTTTGGAGAAATCTAGTCGTTGAAGTTAAAGTCCAAAAAATGAGCATACAATTGGAGACATTTAATCAACACCTTGCTGAGAAAGAAAAGAAAAAAGTTAAAAGAGAAGAAAAAATGATTCAAGCACTATAGGAAATGAAAGAACTTGAGATAAAAAAAGAAGAACATTTGATAATGACTACGGATATTTCTCATTTGGACCCTCAGATGAAAACGTATTATACAATGCGAAAAAATGAAATTTTCATCAAATGGTCCGCACATGTTGTTGGTGGATGGTTGTTGGTGAATAAATGTCGAGTGAATGATGGATGATTGTTGGTAGGTAGTTGGTGGTTGTTTATTTTTTATATGTAATTAAAAAAAAAATTGTTTATTATTATTATTATTTTTTTATTTTTTATAGTGATATGTTTCTGGAGGGGTGAATTATATTTATTTATTTTTTTCATTTTTTATTTATTTTTTTCCTTTTTTATATTTGTTTAGTCGAGAATAATATAAATATGTAATTTTTTTGTACAATAGTTAAAAAAAAGGTCACAAAAGACAAAAAAATAAAAAAATAAAAAAAAAGTCACTAAAAAATCTATATCCAAACAATACCTACAAATTTAGAGGGAAAGTTACTTGAAATTTGCCAAAATAGCAAGTGACCATTGGAGATGCTCTAAAAGATTTATCAATTTTGTATAATTTTATGTTTGGTGGATAAAAATAATTTTTAAAAATTCAAAAATAGCTTTTTGATATTTATTTTTGTCAAACTATTTTGTATTTTATCAAATTAACAATCTTGCCCTTGAAATTGAGCATTTTTCGTTTGGAAAAAAGAAATAGTATCTTCAATTATTCATATTTAAAACAAGATTCAAAATTTAAGATTAAATATGTCACAATCGAAAGGTTAAAGATTAAAATGACACAAATCTCAAATTACAAAAACCTTGTAATTTGCCTTTAAATTTAATCACTAACATTGACCCAGAATTTCTCATTAACCACCAACAAAAACAAAAACAATTAACTGAAGAACGAAACAATCAAACAAATCAAATCAAAAACGAGATGAGTTTGGGAGATGAGTTTTAGAGATAAAATGTACGAAAAGTTGTTTGGTTTGATTTTTTTCAAAAGATGTTTTGAAAAATTATTTTGAGAGAGAGTTTTGGAAAAAGTGATTGATTTGATGTGTATGAGAGAGAGATTTGTTTGGAAAATTTGTAAACCAAACAAGTTTTGGAAAAAAAATTTCGGAAAATTTGTTTGGTTTGATTACTTTTGAAAACTTATTTGTAGAGAATTTTTTCCAAAAAATTTTGAGAAACACAAACCAAACAAGGCCGTTATGTTACAAACAGAAGCAACTTCCCGATCGCATATCGACAGCCATCGCATTCAACGTCGCTCTCCCAACTTTTTCTACCCCATCTCTCATGTCGATCATGGTCGTCCCACATCATCGCACAAGTACTGGGTCTCTGTTTTCGAACCGTTGGGTTCGCTACCCAAGTGATCCTAACGATTTCTCTCAAGTTCTCGCAACAGTCTCTGATCAATATTTTTCTTCCTGATGTGGGTTTTGATTTCTGTATGCTGCTGAGAAATCAAATGCCCTGTTTCTTGAAGTGATCGTCTTCGCTGAAGAGGAAGATGATGCTGAGTACGTACACAGCTCCTCTCTACTTATCAAATACAATTCATTCATGATGTTTGATAAATAAACTAAATTTTACTCATAGTTCCACAGGTATTAAATAGCAATCCAGTGGGTAGAGAATTTATAACAAGAAAATGTACATCCATACCACTGTTCTTTTTTATTTTATCAGCAAAAGGAAATTTTATTGAGGGTTTTGATCTTTTTTTTTTTTTTTTTTTTTTCTCTTTTGTGCATTATTTAACAATTTAAATTTTTATTCAAGCTTTTCTAAATTTTTATTAGTGTTAAATGTTTATTTATGTTAAGAGATAATCGAATCACAAAAAGCAGAAAGGAAAGAGATGCGATAAAAACATGCCTCATAATTATTCAATCTTCTCATAATAAAATATTGACAATATGCTCACCTAATAACAAAAACTATATACTTTAAAAAAAAAATTACAAAATACCGTTAATCAATCACACAATCACGTAGATAATTTCTTATTACGTTTTTCCCTTCGGTGTTTTCTTCAAAATCACCCCCCCCCCCCAAAAAAAAAAACAAAACAAAACAAAACAAACAAACAAATAAAATTGTTTCCTCGCCAGGCATTATTAAAGCAACATCCCAAGTTTATTTATATAATAATGCTACATACCAACAAAATGGTCAGCCTTAACTTGTATTGGTCAGTCGACCAATCAACCGCCACAGTTTCAAATATAATTTTCGCGAAATATTTTTCACGTCTAAACTTATTTTTACTTGTAATAGAAGGAAAAAAACAAAACAAGATTATTAAAAATGTTCACAATGAAAACTTCCCACTTCATGGACTTCCCAAGTAACCCAACCCAACTCAAGGCATTTCAATTAGACTACTGCGCATTTTTCACTTCATCAGATTTCTTTTAGCAAACTCCATCAGCTTTTCAGTCTCTGGAATAACATTCTTCACTGCATCATCTGAGCAAAACCTCTCGGCCCACTCCACCAGACGCGGCATCTTGGCTATGTCTAGCACCTTTACATCGAACAACTTCTCCGACGCCTTGAACCAACCCAAGAAGCACCCGAGTGCTATGTCGACGTACCCAATGCTGTCGCCACCAAAGAAATTACCATTTCCTTTAGTACTGCTGCAGTTGATGAAGTACTCTTCTAACAACACCAGCATTGCTGCCAGTTTGTCTACTGCTGCCAATCTCTCTTCCTCTCCTTTTGCCTTTCGAAGTTCCACTAATGATGGAAAACACTGCGAGAACAAAAACATGTACATGCTTGGTATGTACAAAAATATATTTTTGGGAAAATGGGAGAATCGGAAAAAAATGGTATAAAGTCACAATAATTGCAAAGTATCAAAGTACAAAGCTTAGTTACTTACACAATCTAATTCATAAATTATTTGTACTTCCACAACGTTGTAATTATTTTATGTTAATATCAATTTTTTGAATATTTTTTTTAATAATACATTGACACCCTTTGTTCTACCATTTCATTTCACTACATAATACACCACGAAATAAAAATAAAAATAAAATGCGTATCATACTTGGTTCTAGAAAATTAAATTTTTTATTTTCTGTATTTTTTTTTTTAGTGAATTTTTTTTTCATATTTTATGATTCTTTTTTTTTTTTTTTAGATACACATAATTTAAATACGCTTAAAAAATATAATGGGGGTGTTTGGGAAGTAGCTTTTTTGGCTAAAATAGTACTAAAAGAAAAAATATGCTAAAATAGCCAACAAGACAAAATGCCACGTTAAATCTATAATCATTTTACTTTTTCTCTCAGAAACATCACATCCAGCTACAAAAAAATCCAACAATCTTCTCAAATACGAAAATTTTAGCCTTCTAAAATAGTCAAAAAAACTAAAATAGCCTACTAAAATAGCAACTTTCCAAACACCTACAATATTTGTGAAAAATAACTTTAAAAAATTCACTAAATACAAAAAAAATAAAAAATAAATAAATAAAACAATGAAAATTCAATACATTTTCATATTTTTTTTATTCAATGAATTTTTTAAACATTTTTGTACAAATTTATTATTTTTTAAGTATATTAAGATTAAGTGTATCAAAAAAAAATTTTAAAATATTTTAAAAAATCATTAAAAATCAAAAAAATACAAACTTAAAATTCAAAAAACTGTTTTTGAAAACTCAAAATCAAACAGGGTCAAGAAACTCGACAAATGAGAAAAAGGTACCTTATCATCAATGTAGGCTCCCCAAAATCGAGCAATGGCACGATCATAGGGATCAGAAGGAAGGATGGAGGGACCAGATGTCCATAACTCATCAATGTATTGAACAATGATGAGAGACTCACATATAGGCTTGTCATCGTGGATAAAAACTGGAACTTTCTTGTGAACCGGGTTTGATTTAACAAGAAGCTCACTTTTCGCTCCAAATGTCTCTTGTAAGAACTCATAATTGATTGATTTTAGGTTCAAAGCGATTTGAACCCGGTTCACAAATGGGCTTGCTGAAACTCCTATAAGCTTTACACTTGCCATGGCCAATTCTCTAGCAATAGAATGGATTGAATATGATTGAATTCAGATATGAATTGTTAGCGTTTTTATATGAATTGAAAGAGAGTGTGGGCATATATATATATATATATATGTCTTCAAGAGCATATAAATATTTACAGAAAATTTTAAAAAAAAAATGCAAATATGCGTCATCCAAGTTGTCACAAGACACTGGGGGAAAAGTCGTAGTTAAATACCAGGAATTTGAGACTAGGAGAGGCGGGCTTAGTTTTGTAGTTGTTTCAATTTGACCATGCTCAAAAATAAACAAATAAAATTGTGTTCTTACAAAATTTTAATGAAAATACATAATTACTCTCAAATCTATAACAATTTAAAAATCATATTAGGACTCTTTGTTGTCAAATTCCATGGATCAAACCCAAGGTTGTAATTTTTTAAATTCACATGTTGGGTCAAACTAGGATTACTTTGGATTTCTCTAAGAAGTTGATTTTCTTCCAAAACTAGGATTACTTTGGAGTCCTTTAAGAAATGGGAAAATTATTGATAAATCCTATTTAGAAGTGTTTTAGCTCAAGAAGTCCATGAAGGAATTTTTTAACCCATTTAGTCCCATGTATGTATAGTTTTATTCCATAAAGTCATTTTTCTTGATTTACACTATTTTCTTGGACACTTATGCCCTTATATTTAATTTTGATACCCTTATAAATATTTTTTGAACGGTTAGCAATTTATGATGTGAACATTCATATTTTAAAATTGACATTGGTAGGAATGTAAAATTGGCCCGTGGACGGCCCGAAACCCGTCACCGAGCCGGGGCGGGCCCGGCCCGTTGACAATGTGAATATTCACATTAACATGTTAACATTCACATTAATAGGAGTGTAAAATTGGCCCGCGTCCCGTGGCGGCGCGAAACCCGCCCGTAGTCCATGGGCGGCCCAGGCGGGCCCGTCCAGGCCGTTGACAATGTGAATATTCACGTTGACATGTTAACATTCACATTGATAAGAGTATAAAAATTGGTCCGCGGCCCATGGGCGGCCAAAAGCCCGCCCGCGGCCCGGGGCGGGCCCGGCCCGGCCCGTTGACAATGTGAATATTCACATTGACATATTAACATTCACATTGATAAGAGTATAAAATTGGCCAGCGTCCTGTGGGCGGCCAAAAGCCTGCCCGTGGCCCGGGGCGGGCCCGACCCGGCCCGTTGACAATGTGAATATTCACATTGACATGTTAACATTCACATTGATAGGAGTGTAAAATTAGTCTGCGCCCCGTAGCTGCCCGAAACCCGCCCACGGCCCGTGGGCAACCTGGGGCGGGCCCGGCCCGGCCTGTTGACAATGTAAATATTCACATTGACATGTTAACATTCACATTGATAAGAGTATAAAATTAGCCCGCGCCCCATGGCTGCTTGAAACCCTCCCACGGGCCGTGGGCGGCCCAGGGCGGGCCCGACCCGGCTTGTTGACAATGTGAATATTCACATTGACATGTTAACATTCACATTGATAAGAGTATAAAAATTGGTCCGCGGCCCATGGGCGGCCAAAAGCCCGCCCGCGGCCCGGGGCTGGCCCGGCCCGTTGACAATGTGAATATTCACGTTGACATGTTAACATTCACATTGATAAAAGTATAAAATTGGCCAGCGTCCTATGGGCGGCCAAAAGCCTGCCCGTGGCCCGGGGCGGGCCCGACCCGGCCCGTTGACAATGTGAATATTCACATTGACATGTTAACATTCACATTGATAGGAGTGTAAAATTAGCCCGCGCCCCGTGGCTGCCCGAAACCCGCCCACGGCCCGTGGGCGGGCCTGGCCCGTTGACAATGTGAATATTCACATTGACATGTTAATATTCACATTGATAAGAGTTTAAAATTGGCCCGCACCCCGTGGCTACCCAAAACCCGCCCACAGCCCGTGGGCAACCCGGGGCGGGCCCGGCCCGGCCTGTTGACAATGTAAATATTTACATTGACATGTTAACATTCACATTGATAAGAGTATAAAATTAGCCCGCGCCCCGTGGCTGCCCGAAACCCTCCCACGGCCCGTGGGCGGCCCGGGGCGAGCCCGACCCGGCCTGTTGACAATGTGAATATTCACATTGACATGTTAACATTCACATTGATAAGAGTATAAAATTGGCTCGCGGCCCATGGGCGGCCAAAAGCCCGCCTGCGGCCCAGGGCGGGCTTGGCCCGGCTCGTTGACAATGTGAATATTCACATTAACATGTTAACATTCACATTGATAAGAGTGTAAAATTAGCCCGCAGCCCGTGGGCGGCCCGAAGCCCGACCGCAGCCCGAGGCGGGCTTGGCCCAACTCGTGACAATGTGAATATTCACATTGAAATGTTAACATTAACATTGATAGGAGTGTAAAATTATTCCGCTACCCGAAGCTCGCCCTCGGCCCGGGGTAGGCCCAGCTCGGCCCGTTGACAATGTGAATATTTACATTGACATGTTAACATGTACATTGATAGGAATGTAGAATTGGCCCACGGCCCGTGGGCTGCTCGAAGCCCGCCCACGGCCCGGGCAGGCTCGTTTGGGTCCGGACCCGAGCATGTCCGAGACCCTAGGCTAGGGCCTAGGCCATCACTTTGAAGCCCGGCCCGGCCCATCGGCCCGCTTAAGGCTCATTCAAGGCTCGGTCCGAGGCCCAGCCCACCTGAGGCACAATGTCTTTTTTGTGGAAATAATAAAATTTTGGTAGAAAAAATTAAAAAGAATTAAAAAAAATGGCCTGGCCCGCCCAAGCCCGGCTAAACTCGAGCCTAGGCGCAGGCCACCGGCCCGACCCGAGGCTGTCGTCTTCGGGCCGCGGGCCAATTTTACACTCCTATCAATGTGAATATTAATATGTCAATGTGAATATTTACATTGTCACGGGTAGGGCCCGCCCCGGGCAGCGGGCGGGATTCAGGCCTCCCACGGGCTGCGGGTTAATTTTACACTCCTATCAATGTGAATGTTAATATGTCAATGTGAATATTCACATTGTCACGGGCCGAGCCGGGCTCACCCCGGGCTGCCACGGGCTTCGGGCCGCCCATGGGACGCGAGTCAATTTTACACTCTTATCAATGTGAATGTTAACATGCCAATGTGAATATTCACATTGTCAAGGGCCGGGCTGGGCCCACCCCGAGCAGCAGGCGGGCTTCGGGCCTCCCACGGGCCGCGGGCTAATTTTACACTCCTATCAATGTGAATGTTAATATGTCAATGTGAATATTCACATTGTCACGGGCCGAGCCGGGCCGGGCTCGCCCCGGGCCGCCCACGGGCTTCGGGCCGCAGGCCAATTTTACAGTCTTATCAATGTGAATGTTAATATGTCAATGTGAATATTCACATTGTCACGGGCCGGGCCGGGCTCGCCCCGGCCGCCTACGGGCCGCGGGCCATTTTACAATCTTATCAATGTGAATGTTAATATGTCAATGTGAATATTCACATTGTCACGGGCTGGACCGGGCTCGCCCCGGGCCGCGGGCTAATTTTACACTCCTATCAATGTGAATGTTAACATGTCAATGTGAATATTCACATTGTACATGGGCCGGGCCCCTACACATTGACGATATGAATATTCACATTGACGGTGTGAATATTCACATTAGGGGTATTTTGGTAATTATGTCACCATAGGACTTATTGAAACATAAGAAAATAATATGAACTAAATAGAACATAAGTAGATACATTAGGGGTATTTTGGTAATTATGTCACCCATAGGACTTATTGAAACATAAGAAAATAATATGAACTAAATAGAACATAAGTAGATGAAAAGGGTATTTTGGTCTTCTTATCTCAAATAGGACCTAATGGAATAGTCAAAAAGAATATGGATTGAATGGAACATAAGTAATTAAAGATGGATTTATGGAAAAAGCTCCCTTAAGAAATTGGTTTTCTTCCAAAAATAGGATTACTTTGGATTTTCTATAAGTAGTTGGTTTTCTCCCAAAACTAGATGACTCATTAATTTTTCCTCCAGATCTTCTTTGTGGCTCTTAAGGTTTATATCTGGAGATATTTTGTTAGTTTCTATGATGTTTTTATTGAGTATTCAACTCATGGTTTAAAAAAGAGTACATCAAAGGTTTTGTTTGTTAAACAAAAGAGAGAATTGTTCTTCGGTGGATTCTGAAGAATTCGAGCCTGAAACTTCGGTGGATTCTGGAATGGCTCATCAGAAAGACAATTCCGTGGTGAAGATGGGGTTGGAAGAGACACATAGAGGTTGGTTCAATTAGGCGTTGTGGATTCAGTAGATAATTGAGAGTATACCTGTGTAATTCCTTTAAATCTTCTTAGTGGATTGTTTTGTGGCTATTGCCCGTGGTTTTTTTTTATCACAGTTGGAGGTGTCCAATTGTGATTTTTCCACATAAAATCGTTGTGTCTCTTTCTCTTGATTGTTTGATTGGGATTGTTATATTCTGCTTAAAATTGTTACATAATCACAAATCAACATCTAGGAGGTTTCTAGATTTTTCAATTGGTATCAGAGCTGGTCGCTCTATTTTTTTTACAAATCTTTTAGAGTGAAATCTTGTTTGATTTGTGATAATGGATACAATTCGTGAGGGAAATTCTATGAAAAAATAAAAAATAAAAATTTCTTAGTATGGTTTTGCAAGCTTGAAATTTTTGAGTGGTCCTTGCTGCATATTGGAATTGATGAGAATATCCATTACATGTTACCATGTGTGTGCTTTCTATGGTCATTACTCATTTTGGAGTATGTGTTTTTGATTAGTATGTCTCATTCTGTACACACTTTTGGATTAGTAAATTTTGGAGTCTTCTGCCTTACTGATTATTTTTCTATAGACTTCCGGCATTGTATCTTTTGCTTTTCTAGAGGAATTGACCTATACTAGCATATCATGGGTGATGTTGAGTCTCTTAACCATCTTCCATCTTTTTGCATCTCCATGGCTTTCCCCTCTGTTCTTTGTAGTCCAAGCATGAGGAAAAGGCTACCTCAGAGGCACCAACCAGGCTATCCTTATTATATCCATGCTTCTCTGGTTCGGTTTCCATACTCTTGAGCGTGTCAGCCGCCAATGAGTGTGAAAAAGAAAGAAAAAATGTGCAAAAGAAAGAAAAGAAAAGTGTGAAAAAGAAAGCAAAAAATGTGCAAAAGAAAGAAAAGAAAAAATGTGAAAAAGAAAAAAAAATAAAGGATTCATTGATTGAGGGGAGCCTCCGCCTTTATTCACCAAATACCCCTTGATTCCTAGTGGTTTGACTTTCCTTTGTTGTGCTTAGATTCTCTTGTCGGAGGTTCAACTTTCAGATCACTACTAGGATTGAATCTAGTGTTTGTCGAACTCCAAGAGTCACACACACACTTTTATCATGGGATCTATGCTTTTCACATAATGCATCACTTTCTTTTATGAGGAATTTTCTAGAGGCTATGCACATTGTGTTTTCAAGTAATTGTGCTTCTTGGATAATCTTGTGTTTTTCAAGATACAAATCTGAAATTCCTTGCTTGCTCCACCATATTATTTTTTGTCGTTTTTCTTCTTGTTCACTGTTTTCAATATCTGTGGTTGCTTTTAGTGAGGGGGAGTTCGGTTAATCGTTATCTTGTCATTGCTTGTGTGGGTTTTGATCTTGATTTTGTTATTTGAGATTCCTTTGTCAATTCGTGATAAAGAGGGGGAGAAATTTGTTTTTCATGTATTCATGTCATGTGTCGGGTGCATATGTCTTAGTTTTCAGGTTTTCATGCTACATGTTCTTAAAATCTCTAAGTTGCATCTATTCATGTTATTCATGTTTTGCATCTCATACTTCAAGATAATCTAGCCATATGTTTATTGCTTTTTCATATACTCTTGTGGGACTAATAGTTGTTTTGGAGATTGTGGCACTAATAGTTGTTTTGCAGATCATGACTTTAAGAAATAAGTTTGTAAAGAGATTTGGTTATAAGTGCTGGTTCCTAGATGGTGGTGTTGTTCTTGTTTTGATTGGAAAATTGTTTTAGTGTTTTTGTTAGGAAAACTGTTGTAGCATGGTTTTGTCCAAGATTTGACAAAGGGGGAGATTGTTAGGACTCTTTGTTGTCAAATTCCATGGATCAAACCCAAGGTTGTAATTTTTTAAATTCACATGTTGGGTCAAACTAGAATTACTTTGGATTTCTCTAAGAAGTTAATTTTCTTCCAAAATTAAGATTACTTTGGAGTCCTTTAAGAAGTTAGGATTACTTTGGATTTTCTATAAGTAGTTGGTTTTCTCCCAAAACTAGATGACTCATTAATTTTTCCTCCAGATCTTCTTTGTGGTTCTTAAGGTTTATATCTGGGGATATTTTGTTAGTTTGCTTGATGTTTTTATTGAGTATTCAACTCATGGTTTAAAAAAGAGTACATCAAAGGTTTTGTTTGTTAAACAAAAGAGAGAGAATTCTTCGGTGGATTCTGAAGAATTCGAGCCTGAAGTTTCGGTGGATTCTGGAGTGGCTCATCAGAAAGACAATTCCGTGGTGAAGATGGGATTAGAAGAGGCACATAGAGGTTGATTCAATTAGGCGTTGTGGATTCGCTAAATAATTGAGAGTATACCTGTGTAATTCCTTTAAACCTTCTTAGTGGATTGTTTTGTGGCTATTGCCCGTAGTTTTTTTGATCACAGTTGGAGGTGTCCAATTATGGTTTTTCCACGTAAAATCGTTGTGTCTCTTCCTCTTGATTGTTTGATTGAGATTATTATATTCTGCTTAAAATTGTTACATAATCACAAATCAACATTTAGAAGATTTCTAGATTTTTCATGAATCTTTTCACTTGTCCAGATACTCCACTTGTCCATTGGCGTTGCCTGCCGATAACTTTTCCATTGACTCTCCCGACACCGACAAGTTTCCCGTCCCGACAACTTTCCCTGCGAGTCGATTGGACCTGTCAATGGGGCTGGATAGTAATCTATGAAAAAAGAAAAAGGAAATAGAGATAAAAAAAAACGAATAAGAATAATAAATCAATTATTATAATTTATTAGACTTTATGTCGTATACGCAATCATAAAAGTAGATCTTTTAATAGATATCCCAAACATTATTTATACGCATAAATGCATTGAAATATTTAATTTAAAAAAGCACCCGAGAAGACAAGGGTGATGCATGTATCTAGAGGTAGAGTCAATTTGATTCCTAGGTTATGACAACTTGGATGACGTTTGTAATAATTTTATAAGTATAGCTTAACTAGATTAAAGGTAAATTATTAATAGATCCTAATAGTTGGATTTAATACCTATTAAATTTTATTAAAAATAAGTTTTAATAAAAATAAAATCGCCCATAAAAATAATTTTTGGTGATGATTTTTTGCATATGTCGCTAAAAGTTGACAATTAGTGACTTTTTTTATCACAATTTTTATAAATTGTCGCTAAAGTTTATAATTAGTGACGTTTTTTCTATGACATTTTTTAAATTGTTACTAAAAATTAAAAATTAGTGACTTTTTTGTGATTATTTTTTTAAACTACTGCTAAATCTTATAATTAGTGACATTTTTTGTAATAAAATTTTCAAATTATCGTTGAAAATTAACAAATATCATTAATTATCATAAAATCTATTAGATAATAAGTTCACCTATTAAGACTTACACGTAAGTCTCTCATTAATTAAAGGTTCAAATCTAATACAATCCCGCTAGGTAGCTCGAATAAGCTGGGGCTCGAATGGCTCAAGGTGCCAAACCGACGTCTTCTTTTTTCCTTTCTTTTTCCTTCTTCTTTCTTCCTTCTTTCTTTCCTCGCACGCTGAAATTGGTTTAAGAAAAAGAGAGAGAAACAAAAAGGCCAGAGAAAAGGCTGTAGATCTAGCAAAACTGGGTGTGAATAATTTCTAGACTTGATCTTCATTACCTTATCAAGTAGGAAATCGATGGTAGCTTTATCTTCAGCGGTGTCCTCCAAAGAAGTTCTCAAGAACTGAATGTCCAACTGAACTTGCTGGAATCCACTCCAGTTAAAGGTCTGGAGGCAGAAAAACTCTTGCAAACTCTTTCCAAAATTACTTCCCTTTTTATTTTTTATGGTGCATCATAAATACAAACTTTTGTTTTCTTTCTTTATTCTTCTTCCTGAAACTACAACCAAACTAAACAACAACACAGAACAGAGCATGAGAAAGAGATTGAATGGCCAAGATTTAAATTTATATCAATTAATAAGTCAATTAAGATCTGCTAATAAGAACAATATTATATCAACAAGAGTCAAAGATTAAACCCTTAAACAAATAACATTTATAAAAAACACTCTCAAATCAAAACACACACAACTTTTCACTTTTCTTTTCTTTTCTTTTTGTTTTTTGTTGGGACTATTGAATCCATTGAGATATATATATATATACATAAGAAACAAAACAAAACCAGAAAAAAGTACAGTAGATGGGCCTTGGTTGCAAATTTGGGAAAGAGAGTTTTTTTTAAGAGAGAGAGGGGGAAAAGAAGAGAGATGGGTTGTTGTTATTCAAGAGTAGATAGAGAAGAGATGATGAGGTATTTGTAGAAGATGGGATTTGAGATGGGAGTTGATGTTGTGAAGAAGAGAAGAAACAGAGGAAGGAAGGAAGGGAAAGAGAGAGAGAGAGAGGTGTAGTTGTAAGAATTTTTCTTAAATATAGCTTAATGTGGCTTATACATGATTATACTAGATTCATCTCATTAAACAAGATACATATACATCAATTAGATGGTGACTAATCATTGATTAATGCACCTATATATACATAATGTATAGAAGGCTAATGGAGATAGTATCAATGCATTGAATGTGATAGATTCATTATGAATGAATCTTAAAGATGCATTATGTATCTATTATGAATGTAGAAGATACATTAATCTATCTAATGAGTCCATTAATATAGAAGATGCATTATGTATCTTGAATGTAAAAGATACATTAATCTATTTAATGAAATTCATTGAATGAATGGATTATTTGATGAGAAGAATACTAGTATAAATAGTGTAAGGTCCCAAACCACACTCTTCATCACAAAACTCAAGTTGTCACCACAAGAAGGCTTCCATCGCCTAGAGAGAGAGAAGTGATTTGAAGATCTTAGACAAATAAAGAATTTAAAGATCAAGGTCTTCTATTCAAGGTTTCTCTTTCTCAAAAGATGTTTTCCTACTATCATGGATCAAGGTATGCATACACTTATTTTGTATAGTTGAAATTCATATAGTTTTCATATATATAATTGAATCCTTAATGGTTTTTAGTTTATGTTCCGCAAAGTTTTCTATCAATTAGTATCAAAGCATAGTTCTCAATTCTAATGCATGAAACGTATGAGTATGAATTTCATTTTATGATGATGTTTTGTGTAACAAGTGCATAACCTTGATTTACACTTGTCCAATTTTATTTTTATTTTTGGCCAATCTTTTATTCTATTGATATTAAAATAAAAATTGAAAATTATTAAACAAGTGGTAATTAAGATAATGTCTTATGCACTTATAATTTATATTTTTGGCCAATCTTTTATTCTATTGATATTAAAATAAAAATTGAAAATTATTGAACAAATGGTAATCAAGATAATGTTTTATGCCCTTATAATTAAGATAATATATTTTAGCAATTCATAAAAGTAAATGAGATGACTAATAAAATAAACAACATAAAACAAAATAAAAGAATCATACACTTGTTTTGTATAATTGAAATTCATATAGTTTTCATGTATAGAATTGAATCCTTAATGGTTTTTAGTTTATGTTCCGCAAAGTTTTCTATCAGTAGTCTGTAGAGTTCCATCCTCATCTATGTTGCAGAAGTGAGAGAGAGAGAGAGAGAGAGAGAGAGAGAGGAGAGAGAGAGTGTGTGTGTGTTATAAAGTCAAAGTCGGGCCAGTCGAGCCTCGACTATTTCAAGCTACGGAGCATTTCTGAATCAAATAATGTTGCTAATTGTTACTTAAATTTAAGGCCTTGTTTGGTAATTGACTTTTTTAGTAATTTTTAAAAATTTTTATGAGGTAAAAAAAAAAAAAAATTGTATGTTTGAAAATAATTATTTTTAGTTATATCAAAAATCGTAAATTAGTGAGATACAATATTTGACTCTTTTTTTTTTTTTTGTAATTTTCTAACTCTTTTTTTTGGGGGGGGGGGGGGAAGGGGGGTGTTCCTTGCAATTTTAGCCAAAAAATTAAGTTGTCAAACAGAACCTTAATACAATTGTATATTATAATTTGTTAACCTATGTCCTTAATTTATTTATTTATTTTCTGGAAAAAGCCTCAACTTGGATGATGTTTATCATTGGGCCTCATTTGGCAACTACATATTTTAGTCAAAAAGTCACTATAAGTTGTCACATCACTCTTTCTACTTTTCTGTACATCTTTTCGTAAAAAGTCAAAAAATATTAAAATAACTTATTCTCAAACGAGACCTTAATATAAATTTTGCCAATTTAATTTTGAAATTTAAATTGTCCCTTACGCTCATGTCACTATTAAAGCCGTGGAAGTTGGGTTAAGTGCTTGTTTGGCTAACATTTTGGGACTAAAAAAGTACAAAAAGACAAAATAAGCTATATAAGTCAATATGACAAAATACCACTTTTTACCCATAGTCATTACACTTTTTCCCTCACAAAAGTCAAAAAAGTCCCAAAATAAAAAACAAACGAGGCTAAAAAAGTTAGGCTATTGTAACAAGCCCGCGGGGGACCTCGCTACAGCTCGGACTCGATTTGTGTCACGGTTCTTAATCTTGAACCAAAGAGTTCAAATCCGGCAAATCGTTTTGGAAAACAGATTTTTTGAAAGAAGTGCCAAACATGGACTGCTTTGCCAGATACAGAGTCGCCACCTAAATATTTTATTTTTGGGAAATTTAGGAAACCTTGACTCGGTGCCAAAGGCCACGTGTCCGTCATCACCAAAGTTGCCTCGGCTCGGGAACTTGGGTACGATTGGGGAAGGTCACTTCGTGAGCACCCCCGCTCGCCCGGTCAAAGACCGGCCTCTACTAACCATGATATCTTACTTTGAAAATGTTGTGAGTTCTTATTCCGGTTATTAGCCTAGGTTACTATGTGATGCTCGCAGCAAATAAGTATAGACTGGGCCGCCTGAATTTGAACAAAACATTTCATGTTTGTTTGTTTGAAAATGGTTTGATGGTGCTACCCGCAGGTAGGCTAAGACGTGGATTTGCCACTCTCAGGTGGGCTTAGAAAACATGATTTTGCCACTATCTAGTGGGCTTAAAACAAACATTCAACGCATTGTCCCAATCCAAGTAACCCAACCTCCACCCACAAGCATTCAAGGCAGTAATATCACATAAGCAGTTAGCCTCATGGTAAGCATGCTATTCATGGCAGTCACTCACACGCATGCAAGGATGCTAAAGCATAAAACTCACCGAGTACTCCAAGCCAAAAATTGAAGCTCATTAGAAATCATGCATGATCCTAAATATACAGAATTGCCTAATGCAACACATGCAAAGATGCAACTATAGCAGGCTCGGCTATTCTAAACATGGCATATGGAATGCTACAACTAACACGTATTCAATTTGGAATTGAAATACAAATGCAGTTTGTATGATGCGCCGAGCCCGGTGCGTGCAAAACAGATGAATGATGCAAACATGCTGTCATACTGTATGCTAATTGAAATATGCCCTATATCTAACCATCATAAGCGGGTAAATAAAAGGGAAGAAAGACGTGGGGTTGGAAGACATACATCACACTCACGCACACTTATTACAATTTTGCCCTCGCGCAGAGGGTCCGAATAAATAATAATACAGTCCGAAGTGAAAGAATAATACAGTCCGAAATAAAAGAATAACAGAAATTCCTAATTAATCAACAAATTAAACTAAGAAAGCTGTAAACTGGCATGCAAGCCAGGGGCTGCCTCGATTCTGATGAATGCCGCATGTTGGGCTGCCTTTTTGGAAATCCACTGGGATGCCCCAATTTAGCCTCTGTTTGCAATGTTTCTCGAAATGCGTGCCAGACTCCAAAAAGTTGCTGATTCTCTATTTTGCTGCAACAGAGAGCAGGAAAGGGGCATAGCAATGTATTTCACAAATATATGCATGCCTCGATCCTCGTGCCACCAATCACGCATCTCGATGCATGATGGCCGAGGAATCGGATTGCACAACTCAATATAGGATGAATGCATATGAATGCTACAACAAAACGTAACTCCATCATGGGTAATCCAGAGTGTCGGTGACTTGGGAATTGAGACTCGTTCCGTCGCTCGGAGTACGAAACGTGCCTCGTTTCCCGTGCCCAGGCTAACGCATATCCCGGACACGATGCAATATGCATGATATGTATGAAATGTAGCTAATATGCAATCCTAACATATACAATGCTATGAAAATGAAATGTCTCGGAATGCGTGCCGGAAGGGCACGCAAACCGAGGAAATGGTCCTAAGGCATAATATGGCATACACAATGCAAATGGACTTACACTATCATGAGTGAGCCTCAGCCACACTCACATAAGAGGCCGTCGGATAAAAAAAAAGTGCCTCGAAATGCGTGCCCACAGGCGCGCAAACCGAGGCGATACATACAGAATGCAAAATGACATGGAAATGATATGTAATGAGGCTAAAATGAGATGTCTCGAAGTGCGTGCTCGCGGGCACGCAAACCGAGAAAATGACATACAGAATGCAATGATGCGAAAATGGCATACGGAATGCAGAATGGACTTATACCAACATGAGAGGACCTCAGCCACTCTCACACGGGAGGCCGTCGGATAAAAAAGAAGTGCCTCGAAATGCGTGCCCACGGGCGCGCAAACCGAGGCGATGCATACAGAATGCAAAATGACATGGAAATGATATGCAAACATGCAAATGGAATTTCAGCACTTACAAATGATGCAAAACAGTCCCGAAAGGTGGGGAAATGATACCAAATGCCCGGAATGGTCCCGAAATGCGATAACAAGCACCCGGAATGGCCTATAGCCATACTAAACATGCATAATTGGTACATGACGTGCAAAACAGTAGCAAGGAAGCCCCAAAATAGCATTATTTACAGTACAAAACATGGCGAAATAATGAGCATAGATAGGACAACAATAGTATGCAAAAATACGGGCCAAGAGAGGGGTATTGAAGCAAGTGATACATGCGATGCCCAAATGGAAAAGTACCCTTCTACAACACTGATGAGGGACCAAAAATATGCACATTTACAGTAGATGACATCCCCCAACTCAGTATGCAAACATGGTAAAAATGCTATGCAAGAATGAGGATATATAAGGCTATAACATGAAGTACCCCAAACATTCATCAAACCAGAAAAGATCCTTAATGAAATATGTCAAGAAGATCAAAATATGGATATTTTCAGTACTGATGATGGCCGAAAACAGAAGCTAGATAAGCTTAAAAAAGCATGCAAAATGGGGGTCAAAGAGGGATATAAAGACAAGTATAACATGGAGACCCCAAACAAGATTGATCCCTTCTACAATGTTGTATAGGGACACAAAATAAGCTCACTCACAGTTCATGACATGTTCCAAAACAGACTTCATGTAGGTCAAATAAATCATGCAAGTTTACGGTAAATCGGAGGAATTATGAAGCAAGTGCATGATAGAGAGGCCAAACAGGGTTGAGCCATTCTTCAATGTTGAAGAGGGGCTCAAAATAGGCCCACTCAAAGTTTACATTATGCTCGAAAACAGATCACTAATAGGCTAGAAAAAGCATGCAAAAACAAGGGTAAAACATGGATTCAAAGCAAGTGACATATGGAGCATGAAAACAAGGTTGAGCCCTTCTTCAATGTTGAAGAGGGCCTCAAAATAAGCACAATATCAGTTCATGAGATGCTCCAATTCAGATCACACATAGGCCAAATATTCAATGAAAAATAATGGCATATAAGAGGATATTGAAAGAAGTGCAAGATGGAGGGCTCAAACAGAGTTGAGCCCTTAAACAAACATCAAGAATAGCTCAAAAGAGGACCACTTTCAGTATTGTTCGGAGCTCAAAACAGTGAGCAAACAGGCTTAAGAAAAGAGGCAAGAGAGTGGTGTAAAAGAGGGAGTTTGAGACTTACCCTTGTAGACAACTTCTTGGCTGCCTTTTGCTTGAAGAAAGTTGCTTCTAAGCCTTTGAAGAACCCCTCCTTTCTGCTGGAAATGGAGTGATGGTGGTGGGGCTTGATGATGATGAAGGAATGGAAGCAAAACTTGAAGATTTGAGAGAGATGGAGAGAGAGGTGTGTATGTATGCTTGAGAGCAAATTTTCTAACCCTTGGACAAGTTCTTGGCTGCCTTATATGGACAAAAGGAGGGGTGTCAAGGTGGAGGGAAATGCACCCAAGCTTTCCCCTCCAAAATATCCCCCGGATACAGCTCTTTTCTGGGGGAAACAGCTGTGCAGCTGTAAGGAACACACCCCAAGGAGCATGGCCGGCCAGCTATTTGTTGCAGGTGGCCGTCCGGCCACCCCCTATGGCCGGCCGGCCAAGGGGTAAAAATGAAGTGAAGATTTGCTGGCCGGCCACCACACATTGGTGGCCTCCCATGTGTGCTGAATAAGACCCTGTGGTTCAAAACTAGAAACTGTAAAACAGGAGAGAGAACAACCCACTTTTCAAAGAGGTTCAAAAATGAAAGGAAGAATTACTGGCCGGCCATAGCATATTAGGGTCCTCCCATGTGTGTACAACACAAATATGTGGTTTTGGCTTGAAGAAAATGGCCCTAGGGTGGTCAACATTGGCCCGGGAGTGAGAAAAACGGGCGCCGGGGGGCGCCGGAAGGGCATAACAGGTCGCTGAGATAATTGTTGGCATCCCACCCTCCAGTGACCTTCCTTATGATGAAACAGAGTTACCTGCCAAAAATGAACAAAAACCGATGCAAAACGAAAGCTTGGGGACCAAAACACGCAGTTCGAGGTCCCGAAAATAGGCTGTAAGCACCGAAAGTGGCATTCGGCCACGAAGTGGGTATCTAAGACCCCAGTGTCCCTCGTTATGATAAAACAGAGGTACCTGCCAAAAATGAACAAAGTCGATGCAAAACAAAAGCTCGGGGACCAAAACACACAGTTCGAGGTCCCGAAAACCGACCGTTAAGCACCGAAAGTGGTGTTTGGCCACGAAGTGGGTATCTAAGACCCCAGTGTCCCTCGAAAGGGAGTAAATGAGATGCATGCCAAAAACCGGAGGAATCGGAGATGGTTGGGTGGTCCCGAACCGAGGCACACGGCCTGACGGCTCCGAAAACCGGGAACCGGGCTCCGAAATGGGCAAAATGGCCTACGGCCACAAAAAGTAGCCCACGGCCACTGAGAGATGATCTGCTAGACCTCTCCCTCCCCTCAGGAAGAAAAATAGAGAAAACCGAGTCTGGTTCGCAAACCGAGACAAGGTGCAGAAGAGGGTTCGGAAGTCCGGAGGCAGGGCTTGCAGCCACGACTCTGAGACTTCTGAACGAGCACGATATGCAATATCACCGAGCACTCAATCGGTGACGTCTGAGTCTTAAGGTCGGTCAAAAATGGGGTGTCTACAGCTATATTAGCCAATGCCAAATGACCCCTAAACCCTTTCTGGACCACAACATAGAGTGGACTTAGAGATGGCAATGGGAGACAATAAAACTGATATTAATTTCTCATTCCCATTTTTCTATAATAATTTTTTCCCATGCCCCTTCCCCATCCCTCATGGGTACTACCCTCCTCATCCCCCTAATGGGTTTAGATTTTTCCCAACCCGACTTGACCCTTTTTTTTTTTAAAGGTTCACAACAAAAGCTAAGGCCTCTTTTGGCAACATGGTAATAATCTGATTTTCAGATTATTACCAACCTCTTCTCTCACAGAAAAGCTGATTATAATCTGCTTATAATCAGCTTTTCACCAAAAATCAGATTATAACCATCTTCCCAAAACACCCCTAAATATATATTCAATTTTATTTTATTTTATTTTATTTGACTCAACAACAAAATCAAATACACATTAATTAATTAATTATTATTTTTTTAAATAATCAAATATATAATTTTGAGACAATCAAATAAATTTTTAGTAATTGAAAAAAAATAAAATTGATCAATGTTAGAGAGAGAAAGTTAGATTGTAAGTCCAAGAAACCAAACCAGGCACAGAATAGATCAATTGAACTATAATGGATCAGTATCGAAACAGTTGAGAGAGAGAGAGAGAGAGAGAGAGAGAGAGAGAGAGAACCGATCTATGTATTTGGAAAACACAAAAATATATAGATATTATATATATATATATATATATATATTTAGAGAGAGAGAAAGAGGAGGGAGGGAGGGAGGAGATGCACAGTGAAAGGGAAAGTTGATCAAGCGTGTGAGCAAACACAAATTTTTTTATATGGGGAATTGGGCGGATATCCATCCCTGACCCATCCCCGATGGAGATTTAAAAAACCTCACTTACCTGACCCGATGGGCAAGAAAATAGGAGAAAACTCACGTATTTGGGTCGAGTATCCATGGGTACCCACAGGGTAGCTTATCTATTGTCATCCCTAAGTGGACTAGAGATTTGTGATTATATTTCATATTTATTTATTTTTAGATAGTGTGATTATATTTAATATTTAAAAATATATTTAAGCAAATAAGGATTGAAAGACAATTATTACAAATTGAGAGGATTCAATCCCTACTAGTAGTTATATTATTCTTATTGTCTCCCGTATGGAGACAGATCCTCTCCGGTTGAAAATTTGGACGAAAATGCATTGTTTGAGCCCTTGAAGCACAATATGGGTCTCGTTTCAATAATTTGAATTATTTATTTTATCGGAAATTTCGTATATTTCATCTACACAAAAAAATTAGATCGATTCGATAACTGTAACTTATTCAATTTATTGCGTTTGTTACCAAAAAATGTATAGCTCATTTTCTAAAACACAATTACGTCTATTTGTTGGTGACAAACGCAATAAATTGAATATGTTATGATTATTAGATCGACTTAATTTTTTGTGTAAATAAAATACATAAAGTATACGACAAAATAAACAGTTTGAATTATCAAAATAAAATCTGTAATGAACCTCATATGCCCAAACAACACCCTCCTATACAAATGGGAGGGGATACGCCTCCTTTCCGTATTATAATAGTATAGATTGATATTGCACAGTGAACTACATTTTTAGGGAGCTCTTATTGCTTGCATTTTTTCAATCCAAAAGTATTAATAAAAAACATGAATCAATGTGCTAGGTAAACCAAATGAAATATAAGATAATTATGGATACCTCCCATAATAAGTGCCTCTTAGTTTGATCCCTGTAAAAGATTTTTCAAAGGTGAGGTTTTTTTTTTCGATCAGCAAAAAAGGAACCTTTATTGATGAAAAAACCATACAAGAAATGAGATTACATCCAATAAAGAAGGGGAAGAGCAACATGCATCATAGCAAACTAACCCAATCGCAACTAAGTTGGCACCAAGAAGAGAGCCCAATCATCTGCAAGCTCATCCCCAGGAGTTTGGTGAGGAACCAAACCCAACAAGAAGATAATAATAAATAAAATAAAATAAAAAGGACAAAGACCAAGCTATCAGCAGCAGCAACTTTGCTATCAGCCCAGAATCACCCAACAGATCCCTATCAGCCCAGCAGACACAATAGCTCACAGCAAGGGACACATATCAGCTCACACATTAGGCCTATTTGGTAACACTTACTTTCAGCTTAAATTAGCTTTTGGCTTAAAATAAGCCATTTTGGAGTGCTTGGTTGAGCTTATGAGAGAGAGATTATAGCTTAAATTAATTGATTTTGAGCTAAAAGTTGTAAGCTGCCTCAGAGGTGCTTAATTTTTTAGCTGATGCGCACAGTTGGGTGTGGAAGGGCAAAATGACTTAAATGCCCCTTCAAAAATTGAAAAATTACCAAACTGCCAACATATAAACTTCACAATCAAACACTGTTCACGTCCGCGGAGAGAGAAAGAGAGAGCGTGAGGCGATTTTCAGCGACCTGAGAGGTGATTTCCGGCGTTTATTTTTGGCTATTTTTGGCGATTTTCGGTGATGATTTCTGGCAATTTCCGATGATTTCTCTCTCTCTCTCTTTCTCTCTCTCTCTCCGGCATTGGTTCATCGCTCTATTATCTCTCTTTCTCTAGCGTTAGTTCATCGCGAAGCCTTGGTTCGTCACCATCGCGATCACGAAGCTCTGTCTATCTCTCTCTCTCTCCAGCGTTGGTTCGTCGCTATCGCGATCTGAACCAACGCCGTCGTCAATCTGAACCATCACAATCTCAAACCCTAGCACCGGCCGTCGCCGCTGTGCTACTGGAGCTAGGGTTTTCAAACCCTAGAAAAAAAATTGAAAAAAAAAAGGAAAAAAAATCAATATTAATATTAATATTAATTAAAAAAGAAAAAATTACTTTTCAGAATTAATAGTTAAAACAATTTATTTCAATTAATATTTACTTTTCATAATTAAAAAAATTACTTTTCAGAATTAATATTTACTTTTCAAAATAAAATGAAAAACAATTTATTTCAAAAAAAAAATAATTGTAATGAAGAAAATTTAATAAAAACAGAATTAATTTAAATTGATATTACAACATTACACAGAATTAATACAAAATTAAACAGAATTAATTGAAATAAATTGATATTACAACATTAAAGAATTAATTGAAATAAATTGATATTACAACATTAATTAAAATAATATGTAATGACATCACAGAATTAATTGAAATAAAATAATATGTAATGACATCACAACATTAATTGAAATAATTGATACTATTAATAATTTTAGTATTAATTGATGCTAATTAAGCCATTAATTTTATACTAATTGATACAATTAATGAAATGATAATTTTTGTAATACTAATTATATTAACTTTATTAATGAAATAATTTTTTAAAATTAAAACTAAAACTATTAATGAAATATCACTAAAAAAATGATATAAATTGAAAAAAATGAAAGGATTTGTCAAATGAATAAATGAATTACTAAAAATGAAAAAATGAAATATTACTAAAAATAATTAAGAGTTAATTACCAAAAAGTCCTGTTTACATATTTGGTGGTAGCTTAGGTCCTGTCAAAAAAAATTTGAACCAATAAGTCCCATTTATAGGTAAAAAGACGTTTTTCCCTTTAATCCCAAAACTGAGAATGATTTCAGTATATAATTATCAAAATTAAAAAATTTCTGTTTGGCTTCTGAGAAAAGTATGGGATTGAAAAGAAAGATAATTCTGCGAATATTCTAAGAAATTTATAATTATCAATTTTGAGAAATTTCTCAATTTTTTCATGATTAAAATTGAGAATATTATAAACTGAGAAGGTTCTCAATTTTAAAAAACTCTCTCTCTCTCTCTCTCTCTCTACAATCTGTCTCAATCTCCTAATTGGTTCTCTCGTCTCACCAGTCTCTGCTGTCTCAAGTTTCTCTCCATCAACCCCATTGATGGAAGGCGAACGTGTACCTCACGACAACACTCAAAGTCAACCCCCCCAAAACAACAATAACAACAACAACGCATACACTGAAATGGAGGAGGATTCTGAGAATGATGATGACATTCTCATCCCTAATATACTTATGAGTAAAGATATAATCAAGGGGTTTCAAGAGCTCAGCAGAGGCTATCCTGGTTGTACTGGTTTGGATTCGAGGTATAACATCGGCGGCAAGTTTTCGACTCGATTTCCGGCTCCATGAACACCTCCTCCGCCGCCAAATCCACCTCTTCTACCGATGGAGGTGGTTATTGAGGGCCGCTAATATCGGGAGGCTTGGATTTTCCAGAGTCCGTATCTATAGGCACCATATCTGTAGGCACGACTGTAAGCTACCACCTCTTCCGCCGATGGAGGTGGTTGTTGAGGGCCGCTAATGTCGGTTCACCTCCTGTCTCTTCACCTCCATCGCTGCCACCGCCACAAGCGACTGTTGAAGCCGAGCACGACAAAGATGATGAGGAGGAGGTGGTGGAGAAGTCAGATCTGATGATCTCTCAGGTGATCTCACCGAACACGATTCGCTCTTGGAAGGATAAATTAGGGTATTAAAAATTAATGGGACTTGAAGGAGCAAATGATTTTATTTAAGACTTAATGGAGTATAAGTTCACAAAATGGGACTTGTATGTAAATGCCCCAATAATTAAAATGAATAATAATAAAGAATAATAAGAAAATAAAATAAAATAAAATGAAAAAGAAAAAGAAAAAAATTTATTATAAATGAAATTACAAATTTTATATCTTGTAAGGGCAAAAATGACAATTATACAGAAAAAAGCTATTTTACAGCTTATTTACCAAACACTACTCTGCTGCTTAAATCCATAATCCCACAACTGCACCAAACAGGTTACCAGCTTATGTTCACAACTGTAAGTTATAATCTGTTAAGGTATAATCTATAATCACTTTCCCACAGCTTTACCAAACGGGGCCAATAGCCCACTGCTAAGCCTAGAGAACTTGCAGCCAGCTTCCCAAACAAGTAGCATGCAGTAATAGCACACAGCATGAATCCACCACCGAAAAATTGCAGACCAGATTCCATCTCCATCAGCCCACCAAGTCCAAGAATCTCACAATGCTTGACCCATTAACTAGCACCTTAACAAAATAAGACATGCTGCAAAAAGCCCCCAGACCAAACACCAAAATAGCAGCAGCCGAGCATAGCACACAACACCAGCACCACACAAAAATAGCAGCATCCAAAAACCATCAGACAGCACTACAGTAGACAGCTCCATTTCTAAGGAAAAATAAGACCTGGACTATAGTCTACAAATTTATAATTTTTTGTGACTATTTTGCGTCTACTGTAAGCTTACTCTAAACAACGATTAAAGCCCTAGAATTTATAGTTGTTTGCATGCATATTCATGGCCAACCACTTTTACTGTCACTACTATGTTGAGATATAATTAGGTAGGAGCTTAATGCTAAAACAAAAACAAAAAGTATAGGGCTCTTGACCTTATCTAAGAATAATATCGACTTATGAGCATTGTGGATATCATTGAGCCACGACTAACAAAAGTATTAGAAAATGGCATTTGCAACAAGTGGAATTTCTTTGGAAGTCGGGGTTAGTCGGGGTTGTTTTGGAATGATCAAAATAAGTGCACTTATTTAAATCATATCATCTCTCTACTTTTCTGCATATCTTTTTTTAAAAGATCAAAAAGAGCACTAAATAAGTAAAATCCCAAACAATCCCTTAATTGCCTTGAAATAATGATTTTCCCAAATGAAAAGGAATAGAAAATGTTTTGGATTATAGCCGAAAGTTCCATATCAATTTGAGAATTTCTTGTGATGAAAACGATAAAATTTATATCCTGTATATTATAATAGGATTGTATGAACGTGTGAACTTGAAAAAAAAATTTAAAAAATTTCCCCAAAGAAAGAAGAAGAGTTTTTTTTTTTTTTTTGATAAGCAAAGAAAAATGGAAACTTTTATTGATGAAATGAGCAAGTACAAGCAACAATAAACATCAATAAAAAGAGGGAAAGTGCAACAACATCATAGCCATCACTCCACAATCCCAACTAGGTTGGCACCAAGGAGGAAGTACAATTATCTGTTAGCACTAAACCCACTGATTGGCGAGAGACTAATCCAAAACAAAGCAACTAAACAAGAGACAAAAAATGTAGACCCCCCAGCCATACAACAAGGGCTGCCAAACCACCTACAGCAAACTTGGCAGCAGCATCAACTAATAAGCCATACACCAGCAAACTTGGCAGTAGCATCAACTATAATAAGCCATACACCAGCAAACTTGGCAGCAGCATCAACTATAATATATAGAGCTAAGCATCAAAACAAAAACAAGCACCCAAAAAAAACAAGACAACAACAATAGCATTAATCTACAGCAACCAACTCCAAAAGATCACTTTCCACACCGATCAATTGCAAACCATATCAGCCTAATCAGACCAGCAGCAGAGAATTACATCCACAGCAAACAACTCAAATGATCATTGCCCATGTAAATCCACAGCAATCCATTACAGCAGCTAAGAAAAGAACCAAATCCAATAACATGAAAACAGTTTGACAACACCAGAGCAGTATACAGAATTTCATCCTCATATCATCTGTAGACTCCACCAGACCTCCTATGCCAAACAGCCTCTCACCTGCTTCAAGTTTGCCACAATATCATGCACTGAATAATTTATTCCTTTACAATTTGATTTCACCAATAGAGCAACTCTAACTTTCAATAGCTCCACCATCACAGTAAAATCAACACTACCATTGTTAAACAAACAATCATTCCTTAATTTCCATACAGACCATAGCATGGCCAAAGGGACAACCTTCCAAATATCCAACTCCTGCTTTCTAAATTTCATACCAGCCCACCATTGCAACAACACATCCACTAAACCTGAAGTTACCCACTTAATCTCCCACTAATTTACCATTTCAGACCATAATTTCCAAACCACTGGACATAGAAGCAACACATGATTAATTGATTCCACCTCTGCCTCGCAAAACACACATAGAGAGCTGACATTGACTGTTAGAACTCCAATTTTCTGCACAAAATCTGCAATCTTTATTCTCCCTTTCCAAACTAACCAACTGAAAAACTTAGCCTTTGGAATAGTAGAATTTTTCCACAAAAACTTTGAGATGCCGAGCATGGGCCTATGAACTGTCTCCAGCCTTTTCCATACTGAAGCCACAGAGAACACACCAGAATTAGTAGCTATCCATGTACAGGTATCCTCAGTCATTTGATTCAGATTAGGTGCTTCTGACAGTAATGCATTTAGCCTTTTAACCTCCTCCTCCTCCTCCCAAGCTAAAAGTGATCTTCTAAATACCAGGTGCCACTCATTGTCCTGCCCTCTAGTTTGATAGAAATTTTTCAATGAGCCTTCCTTCTCAGTTGACAGACTGAACAATCTAGGAAATTTATTCCTAAGACTGATGTTATTGAACCAGTGAATCCTCTCCCCATTCCCTATCTTAATCTTAAAATTTTGAAAGAAGAACTCAGCCACACCAGTAATTGATGATGCTAATGATACAATCTCCTTCCACACCTTAGATGCCCTATCATCTTCCACTGGTGCTAGGATCCACCTTCCTCCAGACCCATCATATCTACCATATCTCCACCACCATTTTAACATTAAACAAACATTAACAGCACTGAGACTTCTCACTCCCAACCCCCCTTGTTCTTTACTTTTACACACCTCCTTCCATTGAACTAGATGAATTTTCTTTCTAATTTCAGACCCTCCCTACAAGAAATTAGATTGAATCCTCTCAATTACTTTAACAACACCAGTAGGCATTTTAAATATGGACAGAAAATATACTGGTAGACTTGACAAAAAAGATTTAATTAGGATCAATCTACCAGCAAAGGACAAAAACCTTCTCTTCCAAGATGCTAATTTCTTCTTCACCTTCTCCACCACTGGTTGCCATGTATTTCTTCTTCTTGGATTCGCCTCTAAAGGTAAACCAAGATACGTAAGAGGTAATTTCTGACTGTGGCAATTTAACATTTTAGCAAACTCCTTGACTAACCCTTCTTCCACCCCAATTCCACAAACAATACTTTTATGAAAATTAATCTTTAAACCTGACATAACTTCAAAACACCTCAAAATTCTTTTAATCATAATGATTTCTTCCCAATTGGCTTCACAAAAAATAATGGTGTCATCTGTAAATTGTAAATGAGACACTTTCAACTCCTTATGACCAACTGAAACTCCTCTAATCAGCCCTTTTTCTTTTGCTCTCTCCAACAGAATATTTAAACCATCAGCCACTATATTAAACAACAAGGGGGATAGTGGATCACCTTGCCTGAGCCCCTTTTGAGGAGAAAATTCTACTATAGGTGACCCATTTACAAGCACTGATATCCTTGGTGTAAAAATGCATGACTTAATCCACCCCACCCATTTAGCACCAAACCCAAAGTTTTCCATCATTGACATTAGAAATTCCCAATTAATGGAGTCATATGCCTTTTCAAAATCCAGTTTAAGGATGATTCCTTTTCTCTTTACCTTCTTCCACCAATCCACCACCTCATTTGCAATTAAAACCCCATCCATAATGCATCTTCCACCAAGGAAAATAGTTTGAACTTCTCCTATGAGTTTAGGTAACACTTTTCTTAGTCTTCTAGATAGTACTTTAGCCAACACTTTGTAGATTGAGGTGATTCAGTGTGACTTAAGTTTTTGCATTAGACATACTGGGAAGATGGAGAGAGGAGGGTGGAATCCGGTTCTGAGAAGACGAAGGATGGGTATTCAAACTGGGCGATCAAGCGAGAAAAAGTTGGTCACTCTTTTTGTGGATGAAATACCAGAGTCCATGACCCCTAGAGATTTGTTCAAGCTATTCAGCAAGTTTAGTGTTGTTAAAGATGTATTCATACCAATGAAAATGAGGAAAACAACGAGAACAAGGTTTGGATTTGTGAGATACGATTGCAAGGTGGCTGCAGAGGCGGCAATACAAAAAAACTAATGGTTTATGGTGTGATAACAGGGCCTTGAAAGTTAAAATGGCAGAGTATGGTAAATCTAATCAAACTAGACAGTTGCTAATAAATAGAAAGATATGAGGTATGGTGCAGAGAAAGCAGTGGGATCCCATAAAACCTATGATGGAAATCAAAAGTAAGTCATATGCAGAAGTAGTTGAAAATGGAGGGCAGTATGAAAAGACAAAGTAACTGTAAGAGCTTCTGAGGTTGGTAATGGCTGGTTATATGATAGTTTGTTGGTGAGGCTCAAAGCATTTTTCTCTTTCCATGAATTTGGAAAGGAGTTACAAAAGAGGAAGGTAAAGGATGTGGTCATCAAACAAGGAGGAGGAAAGCTAGCAATTTTATCATTCAAAACAAACCAACAGATAAAGGAAGAAAAAGTTAGAATGAAGGAATGGATCTATGAATGGAGTGATCAAGTATCTGAATGGGAAAAAAAGAAATTTATGGACCAAGAGAGATGTGTCTGGCTTACTTGTGTGGGTGTCCCTCCGAATCTTTGGAGTCTCAAAACCTTCAGAGATATTGGTAAAGTATGGAGTGAAGTAGTCCAATATGATGAAGACACAATTGCGTTCAAGCATTTGATGTTTGGCAAAGTAAGGATTATCACCAAAATTATGGAGTCAATCAATACAGTGATTAACCTAGTAGGTACTATGAAGAGTTATCAAGTGCGAGTATATGAAGAGCTAGTAGTACGCATTTGTCAATGTAAAGGTGATTATAGCTTTCAGCAAAATGAAGCCATGGACTCTAATTTGCAATATAAGGCTGATCAAGTATCCAAAATCAAGAAACAAGAGGATGATGCATAGAAGGTGGGGTTGAAGCTAAAGGTGGTAAATCTACAGAGGAGAAAGAGGATGATGAAGTGGCAAAAGGGATGACGTGTCAATTAATGGACATCACACAGTGGGAGTTATGTTAGATGATGTGGAGAGAGGTAATAATTGTATGGCTGCTTCAGTTGTCCAAGAAACTGAGTGTGCTTTAGGGAATTCAAACAGTGGAGGCTGTCATAATGAAAAATGGGTGGTGCAGGTGGGCTGCTCAAGAATAGTAGAGGATGGAGAAGTTCAAAGGGTAGATGATCATGTGTGCACATTAGGCTTTATGAATAGTTTGAATGGGTCGGAGTATGGCAGGCCAAATATTAATTTAGAAGTTGTGTTAAATGGAGCCCAAATTAAGTTTATGAATAATGGGCCAGGGTAGGTAGTTAATTCAAATTTAAGTGATTGTAGAGCCCAGTCCCAGGTTTTGTCTGTAATAAGGAACTTAGCCCATAAAGATCAACATCAGAGGGATGGCCCATCGCAGAAGGTTATTACTACAACAAAATGAAATGATAATTTAAAGATGAAAGGAGTTGAACAGAGGAAAGGAAGAAGAAGGAAGGGTGCACGATCAAATCAGAAGGGGTTGTTATTTAGTAATTATTTAAAAAATGGGTGATTCTTAGAGCGGCAGCAGCAGCCATCCTTATCAGTGTCTCAAAGTACCAATTCCAACAGGAGAAGAAAGCTATTGGAGGAAGCTCAAGCTACGGTGGAGGTGGGGAAAGTATTAGGGATAAACTGTGAAGGAAAGGAAGATGAAGTGGTGAAAAGAATAGTTGAGTTAGAGGAGAAAGATTTGGGCAGAATTGAAGGAAGGGATGTGCTGGCTTAAGTTGTTGGCAAGAAAGAGGCGATTAGGATCTGAGCTATTGGTTTTTCATGAAGATCATGTCATGGAATGTTAGGGGTCTTAGAAGACCTGAAAAAAGGAGTAAAATTAAAGCATTGGTGAAGGAAAGAAAAATAGATGTATTGTTGCTTCAAGAGACAAAGAAAGATAATGTTGATGAAAAGTTTGTGAAATCTTTATGGCCATGGGAGGAAATGGGTTGAGTGGAGGTTGATGCAGAGGGTAGTGCTGGTGGCCTTATGTGCATTTGGAATACACAAATTTTTGAGTTGATTGATTGCTGCAGTGCTAGGCATTTCATACTGCTTTCAAGTATTTCTTCTAAATCTTTTAAGTGTATTATTTGTAATATATATGCTCCAAATGATGTATTGAAGAGACAATTATGGGAGATTCTTATAAATATTAAAGTGTCTTATCCCAATCCTTGGTGTCTGGGAGGAGATTTTGATGAGATTAGATTCATGAGTGAAAGGAAGGGTCGTTCACGGAGAGAGAGGGAGATGAGAGATTTTAATAATTTTATTGAAAGAAGAAGACTTTTATTCATAAAGTGAAAGTGAAGAAGACGAGCCTAGCGGCCCAATATCAAATTGATGAGAGCATAAACACTAGGATGGAAAACAAACTTCCCACACTCAAGCCTCATCAATTAACAGAGCATGGTGCGCAGTTTCATGCGCTACTGTAGACACCCCATTTTTGACCGTCCTCAAGACTTGGATGTCACCGTTTGAACACTCGGTGATCATCCATGTTCGTGTTCATCTCGAGTTCTCGGAGGTTTCGGCCACGTGCCTTGCCTCAAGACCTCCCGACTTGTGTTTTTGCTTCTAAGGGCAGGGAATGGCTTGATTGAACATCCCCGCACCTCACCGGCCATGGCTTGAGGCCACCGGCCCTGTTTTCTTGCCACCGGCCGTTGGTGATGGTCGGTCGGCACTATTGGTGGTCAGTCGGCACCTTTGGTGGCCGGTTGGCACCTTTTGTGGCCGGTCGGCACCTTTGGTGGCCGGTCGGCATCTTTTGTGGTCGGTCGGCCATCTTTGTTGGCCGATTGGCTCTTTTTCTGGCCGAGACCTCTTCTTGGGGGAGGCTCGACCCTTTTGAACCCCCTATTTTAGCTTCTTGAGGAAGCTTGAACCTTTTGAACCCTTGGTTTTAGCTTCTTGAGGAAGCTTGAACCTTTTGAACCCTTGGGTTTAGCTTCTTGAGGAAGCTTGAACCTTTTGACTCTTTGTTCTAGCTTCTCCAAGAAGCTTGAACCCTTTGTCTAGCTTCTCCAAGAAGCTTGAACCCTTCTAAGCTTCCAAGAGAAGCTTGCCCCTTTTGCACCCTTGTCTAGCTTCTCTAAGAAGCTTAACCCCTTTGCCTAGCTTCTCCAAGAAGCATGGCCCTTTTGCTTAGCTTCCCTTGGAAGCTTGCCCCCTTTGACCCTTTTGCCTTAGCTTCTCCAAGAAGCTTAGGCCTTTTGCCTTGTCTATATAAGGAGAGCTTATCCTTCCATTTCAAGGGTTGAAAAAAATCTGATATATAGGATATATATATATCACTCTATCTCTATATCTCCCTCTCTCTCTACATTTGTGTGGGTTAGAAAGTTCAAAAGGGTCTAATTCTTGCACATTTACACTACACCTCTTAGCCTAACACCTCCAACACCAACCTAAGCTTCTTGGAGGGTCTTGAGAGGTCCTAAGGAGCTGCATTTTTGGTCCATAAGCTGCTGGAGTCGCAGCTTTGAAGAAGTTCATCAAGGGTGAGCACTATTCCCTCTTTATTTCCCGTTTTTGCACACATTTTTAGCCTTACTTGCAAGCATATTTTGGCTTTGTCATAAACTGAAAAAAGTCTTATTTTGAGCTCCTTTTGAAATTTTTTTAAGAACACTTTTGTGTTTGGGGTCGTTTACCCCCTCTTAGGCCTTGTTTGGCCTCTTTTTTGTGCATTTTGGTGAGCTGCGGGATGGTGAGGATGGTGGTTTGAGGTCCTAAGAAGGAGAGGGCCATCCCCTTTCCTTATTGTCTTGTTTACTTGCATTTTTGGCCTTACAAAGGAGCCCATACTTGCATGCTTCCAAGCTTTGTTTCAGGCATTTTTCAGTGGGTTTTAGGACCCCCATAAGCCATTTCCAGAGTTTTCTTGGCTATGTTGAATGTCCTTCTTGCATGTGTAGAGTAGCCCTCTTATTGGCCTTTCAAAGGAACGCATCATTCTTGCATGCATGGACCTTGTTTCTATGGGTTTTTGGGGCTTATTTGACATACCATGTTACTGTTTTTGGCTGGTTTGGTGACCTCTCATATGCTTCATATAGGTGTAGTGTAAACCATGCTTACTAGCCTATGTTGCATATTGTTTTGGCCCTTCATGTTAGCACCTTTTGGCCATGCCTTGAACTGATTTCATGCATGTTTTGGACTGACTTAGCACTATTTTCATGCCTCATGGTCGAATAATGCTTGTTATGCATGCTTGTAGTGCAATGCCCATGCCTAGCTTTGAGTTTTGAAGTTTCTTGCATGCTTGAATGGTAGTGTTTTCATGTTTTAGGGTCATTTTGGAGTCATTTGGCATGCCATTTCAGATCTGGAACATGCACCATTGTATGCCATATTTCCTTCTTGCCATGCTTTGGTAGAGTTGCATTTTTGTGCCTTAAGCTTAGTTAATGCATTGTGCATGCATTCCATGTATTTTGTTGCCTCACTTGCATCATTATGGCCACTGATTTTGGCATGCTTGCGAGCCATCCATATTAGTTTAAGTCCATCATCGCATGTTGTTGTATGCCATCTATGTTTACATGTCTAGGTTGTGTGCCTATTGCATATTAGATGCATTGCATAATCATGTTGCATTAGCCTTGCTTGCATGCTTAGGTTGTATTGCATTGTGCATGCATCCCTTGCCTCTTGATCAAGCATGATAGAGGTTGGGGCCTTTGATGTGTTTTGTGTGTGCATTTCATTTGATATTGAAGTTGCAAACTTGGCCTCTTAGGCCATCATGCATTGAAATGCATAATTGATGGCCTGAGGGTCGAGGGTCATGCTCCCTTGAGTCCATTGCATGATAGGGAGTGTGTCCATGCATACATTTGCTTGAAACTTCCATGCCATACACTGCTTGCCCTCTGCTGCTGTCAACTGCAGGTTTCAGCAGGAAGAATTGGCTGGCCGGCAGTGTTAAGTGCCGACCGGCAAAACATGTTTGGCCGATAGCACAAGTTTTGGCCGATAGTACCATTCCCATGGCCGGTGGAATTGTGTTCTGGCCGGTGACATTCCAGGACACTCAGGCAGTGATTCAAAGCAGTTCTGGAAATTTGTGTGATCCTCAGAGAGGCAGGGCAGTGTAAACAGAGGCAACAGTGCTATGGCAGCGAGTTTCCGGGTGAGACAGATCAAGCATGCATCATCCACGCATCCCGAGGCAGGGCTACGGCCACCTTCTTTCTGCATTTATTTCGTTAATTAATTAAGGGTCTGTAATAATTAATTAGCTAGGATAGTTGATTTATTATTTGGCCTGTATATTCTTTTGGTCCCTCTGAGCGAGGGCGAATTGTAATAAGTGTGGTTGCGTGTGTGCATGTCTTCCAACCCCCGCTTCTTTCTCCCTTTTACTTACCTGCTTTTGATGGTTAGTATTAGGTCATGTTTAATTTAGCATACCTTATGCTATGCATGCGTGCATCCATTCATTTGTCTTACATGCACCGGGCTCGGCACATCATGATAACTGCACTTGTATTTCAATTCCAAGTTGAGTACTTGTTAGTTGCAGCATTTCACATGCCATCTTTAGGATAGCCGAGCCTATTATAGTTGCATTTTGCATGTGTTGCATTAGCCACCTTAACATGAACTAGGATCATACATATGATTACTAACTAGTTTCTGTTTTGGCTTGGAGTACTAGGTAAGCTTTTATGCTTTAGCATACCGCATGCGTGTGAGTGTTGCCATAATAGCATGATTACCATGAGGCTAGCTACTTATGTGTTATAACTGCTTGAATGCCTGCGGGTGGAGGTTGAGTTGTTTAAATTGGAACAATGCATGAACGCGAGTTTTAAGCCCACTAGATAGTGGCAAAACCATCTTTTCTAAAAAAAGCCCACTCGAGGGTGGCAAAACCTGCATTTTAGCCTACTTACGAGTAGCAAACCATTTTCAAAACAAACATGAAATGTTTTGTTCCAATTTAGGCGATTTGGTCTATACTTGTTTGCTGTGCGCATAACATAGTAATTCTAGGCCAATAACCGGAATAAGAACGCATAATGTTTTCAAAACAAGATATCATGGTTAGTAGAGGCCGATCTTCGGATCGGGCGAGAGGGGATGCTCATAGCTGACCTTCCCCAATCGTACCCAAGTTCCCGAGCCAAGGCAACTTTGGTAATGACGGACACGTGGCCTTTGGCAACCGAGTCAGGGTTTCCTAAATTCCCCCATTAAAAAATTTAGGTGGCGACTCTGTATCTAGCAAGCAGTCCATGTTTGGCACTTCTTTACAAAAAATCTGTTTTCAAAAACGATTTGCCAGATTTGGACTCTTTGGTTCAGATTAAGAACCGTGACAATTTGAGTCCTGAACTGTAGTGAGCCCAATGAACAAAACGGGATTTCCCTCCCGGGACGTTCGGGGACGTCTACAGTTACTCCATCACAAATACGTAGAACAAAACGAAAGCAGACTAAATGAAAAGAAAGACTTAATGTTCTACAGTCTTGCACAATCACAGTGATGTCTTGAGGAAGTTGCATTTCACCATTAAGGCTCTAATATTCATAATTCGGGTTTTGTTAACAAGTGTTTGATATTTGTTAAGGTTGTACTAAATCCTCTTAACCACCACCACTATCATAGAAAATAAAAAATAAAAAATACTATAAATATATCTTGCTAGAGACTAAACTACCATTTTATGATTTTAATTATTAATTTTTATAATATTTATCACCTTTTTGTAATTATTTTTCCTGTCACAAATGAGGTGTAATTTCCCCCCCTTTTTAACATTTTTTTTTAATCATAAAAGTATATGCCTTTATTTTTAAATGATAATTAGTGATTTTTTTAAAATTTTCACCTTTATTTTTATAACAGATATGAAAACTTAAATGCCCTTTATTTTTTTTTTAATTTTTAAATTTATTTTTCTTACACCATATAGTTTAATTATAATTAAAAATAGAGGGCATTTAAAAATTTAAAGAAAAAAGGCACGAAATGTCATTTAAAAATAAATTTTTTTACTTTTATGATAAAAAAAATATTAAGAAAAAGAAGCCCATAATGACAAGTATAAAATGTTAAAATAGAGGGAATTGAAGAAAATAGTAGTTTAGTATCTAGCAAAATATATTTATAGCTTTCCTAATTTCTACAATATATTTGTTGTAAAAATAAAGGACAATTAAAAAAAATTAAAAATACGAAATGTCATTTAAAAACAAAGACATTTACTTTTATGATAAAAAAATGTTTAAAAAACTTTCATTATGAAAAGTTTATGATGTCAAAATAGAGGAATTTGAGAAAATGGTCATTTAGTTTCTACCAAATATATTTACACTATTTTCTCTTTTTTATGATAGTAAAGGTGGGTCAGAAATTTATAAAAAAATATATATAAAAAACCAATATTGTATCAGTTATGTACTTTTTAGTCCTTAATTTTAAAATTTTATCAATTTAATTTTCAAATTTAAGTGATCCCTAATGCTCATGTCATCCACCATTAACTCCACTTGTAACCTCCTCGACGTGGCATGTGGAATTTCTTCAGGTATTTCGAAAATATTGCCAAGATTTGTTTTGTTTTGTTTTATTTTATTTTATTTTTTTTTGTCCGAAGATTTCATTACCTCACTTTCTTTAACTCTCAGGGCTTGTAATTAATCATTTGTTTTAGTATTTTTTTTTTTTTTTTGTGTTTTGTTTGTTTGTTGATTAGGTTGGAGAATGAACATTTGAATAATGTAGACGAGTATCGGTATCTATGCCTTTCAACTATGATGAAGATGAGGATAAAAATAAGTGAAATTTCACAATAATGTACAAAAAGAAGGGTAAAATATATCTATGATATCTAACGTATGTACTATTTCGTGTTACTTTAGTCTTTAAAGTTTTCATTTTGTCAATTTCATTCTTGAAATTTTGCAATTTGAGTCATATTAGTTAAAGGAATAATTATAAAATTCACCTATAATCCCTAAATTATGCATTTATGTTTTGTTCTGATAGTTTTGGATTGCCAATTTCGTTCTCTCAATTTTAAAAAGTTATATTTGATTTTTTTTATCAGTGTTTAGGAATCAAAGTAACAGATTTAAGAACTTAAAGAAATAAAATGACACGAGGCTTAATTTTTAGAAACCATAGATGTATTTCAATATAATAATTTAGAAGGTTCATTTAAAATCAGAACAATTTGCCACAAATTGTTAAACGTTAGAAACCAATTAAGGTTGTGTTTAGAATATGGATTGGAGTAAGAATTTCAAAAGTCAAAAAGAAAATATGAGAGAAATATGAATGGAATATAAGTAAAAAAAAAAAATTCTTAATTTCTTATTCTCTTTATAAATTCATAATCCATACTTTATATAAATTTTCATTTTCATTTTGTTATATCAAATGTTATTTTAATTTTCATTTTCACGTGACGTTTAAACTTATTTTTACTTACAATAGAAGGGGAAAACAAAACTAGATTAAAATTGTTCACAATGAAAACATCCCACTTCATGGACTTCCCAAGTAACCCAACCCAACTCAAGGCATGTCAATTAGACTAGTGAGCTTTTTTCACTTCATCAGATTTATTTTAGCGAACTCCGAAAGCTTCTCAATCTCAGGAATAACATTCTTGACTGCATCATCAGAGCAAAACCTCTCAGCCCACTTCGCCAGGCGCGGCATCTTGGTTATGTCTAGCACCTTTACATCGAACATCTTCTCCAACGCCTTGAACCAACCCAAGAAGCACCCGAGCGCTATGTCGACGTAACCAATGCTATCCCCACCGAAGAAATTACCATTTCCTTCACTGCTGCAGTTGATGAAGTACTCTTCTAACAACACCAGCGTTGCTACCAGCTTGTCTATTGCTGCCAATCTCTCTTCCTCTCCTTTTGCCTTAAGAATTTCCACTAATAATGGAAAACACTGCAAGAAACAAAAACATATACTTGCTTGGTACATACATAAATATTTTTAAAAAAAATAAAAAAAATAAATAAACATGGTTGTTGAGTTATCGAAGGCAGTAGCTGCCTATGGGAGGACTAGAGGTTGTTGTCAAACTATCAGAGGACACCGGACGTGGTGGGGAACGTAGGAAAGAGTGAAAAACTTGTTTTTGAAAACAAAAGGTAACGCTTTTTGTGTTTCCAAATGTTTTAAATTTTGAGAATTAATTCCATTTTTATGAAAAAGGTAATAATGTACCAAACAAATCCATTTATTATCAGAAACAAAACAACGAAAAGTTCGAAAATGCTTTTCTTCTTCTTTTTTGTGAAAATAGTTATTAAAATTCTGAAACCACTTTATGATGTTTTCTCAAATTGGGTTGTTTTTGGAGAATTTTTTCCCAAAATAATTTGCAATATAACTCTTTAAAACTAAAACATAGATTCATTGACACCCTCTGTTCTATCATTTCATTTAACTACATATTACACTACAAAATAAAAACTAATTGTATATCATTACTATTTGATTTGAGAAATTCAACGAATGATAAAATGATACCTTATCATCAATATAGGCTCCCCAAAATCGTTCAATGGCGCGATCATAGGGATGAGAGGGCAGGATTGAGGGACCAGATGTCCATAACTCATCGATGTATTGAACAATAATAAGAGACTCACATATAGGCTTGTTGTGGTGGATAAGAACCGGTATTTTCTTATTGACCGGATTGGATTTAAGAAGAAGTTCACTTTTGGAACCAAATGTCTCTGGTAAGAACTCATAGTTGATTGATTTTAGGTTCAGAGCAATTTGAACCCGGTTCACAAATGGGCTTGGTGAGCCTACTGCATGCTCGTTTTCTTTGGGTGAATAACCTCCTATGAGCTTTACACTTGCCATGGCCAATTCTCTAGCAATAGAAACGGTTGAATATGATTGAATTCAGATATGAATTGTTGGTGTTTTGATATGAATTGAAAGAGTGTCTGTGTGTATATATATTCCTTGAAGGGACAAATATCCGCAATAAATAAATAAAAATAAAAAAACAATGCAAATATGCGTCATCCAAGTTGTCACAAAACAATGGGAAAAAGTCCTAGTTTGATACCAGGAATATGAGAATACGTGAGTGGGCTTCTTTTTGTAATTGTTCCAATTTGACCATTCTCAAAAATAAATAAATAAAATTGAGTTCCTACAAAATTTTAATGAAAATACATAATTACCTTCAAATCAACAACAATTAGCTCGTTTGGCATCCGGCCTTTTTGACATTAGTTGCTTTTTTAATCACAAAAATAAAATTTGCTAAAAAAATAATAAGACAAAATATTACATTTAAATCATAATTATTTCATTTTTTCTCTAATAAAAGTAAAAAAAATCAATCTAAACGAACTTTTTAACAAAAGCTAAAATAGTCAAAAAATCAAAAACCATTTGTCAACCTATATGTCCGCATATCCTACTTATCTTCTATGAGTCCACCTATTTATCTCCGTGTCCACTTGTCTGTTGCTAGTTGCTAACGAATTTTTCAGTAACCCTTCCAATGCCAACAAATTCCCCGCCACTTTCCCTGCGAGTAGACTATAGCGGCCAATGGCGATTGAAAATAATGTGTGAGAAAGAAGAAGAAGAAAAAAATCGGGATTGAAAAAGAAAAATAGTAAAAATGAAAAAAAAAAATGTCATTTAAAATACTTATTTGCACTTCTCATTAATATCTTTTGTTAAATATGTCTTTATAACCAAGACAATTTTAAAAAGTAATGCTACACAAACAAATAATTTATACAAAATTTTTATATATGACTCATTTGTATACCTTTCACTCTAAAATAAAATATTACTAAAAATAAATTTATTTATAATAATAATATTATGAGATCATTCTTCTCCAATTTTATGTATAAATTTTAGACATTTCACTACCTAACTCACATTGTTTATACGCATAAATGCATTGGAATATTTAATGGGTAAGGAGCACTCGAGAAAATGGAGTGTTTTAGAATTTTGACTAAAAAGTTAATTTTTGATTTTTAACTTATTTTGATTTACATTACTTTTTTACTTATATATATATATATATATATATATATATTTAAAAAAATCAAAAAAATTAACTTTTAACCAAAAGCAAACACGGATGATGCAGGTATCTCTAGGCAAAGTCAAACATGATTCCTAGGTTATGACAACTTGGATGATGTTTATAATTAGTTTGGAGAATTTACAAATCTGTGTATTTTTAAAAAAATAATTATAAATTCATAAAAAAATTATAATTTTAATTATTAATTAGTAATTGATCCGTGCGATACACGGATTTTTTTCTTTTTAAATAATATTTCATAAAATTAAATTAAATTATTTATATATGTTTATATATAAATTATTTTTAGAAATATGTTACAATGTATGCATTACAAAAATATAATATTAATTTTGGAGAAAATTAGTTTAAAGTCCTTATCTCATTCTTAGTAATGGAAGTGATCCACAATATTATTTTGGGATGTTTAAAATCCTTCAATCCTAACATGCATATATCACAGAGAAATTTAATTCTCTCAAATTTGAAAGCAACAGCAGCAGCAGCAGTAGTTGTAAGCGCGGTGGTGGCCATGTCTGAGCCAAGCGAGTGTCGCCTCCGCAGCGGGCCGTACCTGGGTGAAATATTAGACCTCTGTTTCCTTCACCTACCACCCCCTCATCTCTCTTCTACTCCTTACCTCCTTGCCGGTACACTTATTTCTCGCTCAAATCTCTCTCTCTCTCTCTCTCCTTGCTAGAAGCAATTTTACAATATTATTGACTCAATAGGGACCAGTTCTCGCTTCTGCTCTATCAGTTGGAAACGAGAAAAATGGTTAAATCATTTCACGTGTTCCAAGGTATTAGAGTCCATGGAATTACTACTTGTAGCTCTATTAATGGCAATGGCAAAAACAGATCATTATCTTCTCCAATTGATTTCAATATTGCTGTGTTTGGGGAAAGGAGGATCAACTGTTTACCTTATCCATTCAAATGGATTGCCAATTCCAAAATCAACCACAAGATTTTATTCATTTTCATTTCAATTTATTACACTTCCTACCGAAATTTAGTCATTGGGTTTTGGATGTTTGCTACTTGAAGAAAGAGAAGGGAGAACTGTCACTTAACACTAATTTTTTTTGGCATGCTTAATTTTTTTGTCATTTGTAATTTTTTTTGGCATGTTTAATTTTCTCTATCATGTTTAATTTTTCCTGCCATGTGTAATTTTCTCTGGCATGCTTAATTTTTTCTGGTTTGAACCCAAAAAAATTCTTGCAAAAACCAGAGAAATCCTGTAAATGGGTTTTTGAAATTAAAGTTTAATTATGAAAATTTGAATAGTTTAGATGATACCCTTTTTCCCTCTGTTTGGTTGTTGACAGAAATCAGGAAATAAATAGGAAAATGAAAATTCAATTTTAATGTTGATTGATAATGTTGTCAATCAAAATTCAATGTAATTAAGCAACCAGTTGAATTGAGCAACATGGTGGTGAAATATCTGAAATTCAAAATTTTGTTATTGATTTAAATGGTGGCTCTATGTTTTTTTTCTGTGTGTTGAAATCGCTTTGTGTTGACTTTTTGATCAATTTCTTTAGTTGAGTCAAAGCACAATTTTCTCTAATTTGATCAAAACACAAAGAAAATTATGAGCAAACCAGAGAATTTGGGAAAGATGAGGAATGAAGTTGAAAGAGAAGAAAGAACTGCCACTTAATACTCTCGTATGTGTAATTTTCTCTAGCATGCTTAATTTTCTCTAGCATGTTTAATTTTCTTTGCCATGTTTAATTTTCTCTACCATGTGTAATTTTCTCTAGTTTGAACCCAAAGAAATTCTTACGAAAACCAGAGAAATTCTCTGGCCTTCCCTGAGTTTCTTTGGAGAGAAATTCTCCAAATCGAATTTTTTTTGGATCGATGTTGAGGGACTTTAAACATTATGAAAATATTGAATGTCCTTTATACTATAAAATCTTAATACCAGATATCCTAAAAAAAAATCCCCTTAATTTTATCACGATATAAAATATAACATAAATAAATATATAATAATTTTGGTTGAATTATTTATGTACACATATATCTATGTGTACATATATATAGAACTATTTAAAAATATATTACAAAATATGCAATGCAATTTTCATTCTATTAAACTATGAAAGTGCATTTTAAATAAATGAATATATATATATATATTATAATATATGATACTTTTGTACTTAATTTCAATATAATAAAATAAAATATTATTTTAATATTAAAAATAATGATTAAATTGGAGAAAAAAAAGTCATTTAAAATTAAAAATGATTCTGTTGGCTACATATTTTGTAAAAGCCAGTTACAATTCGACACATGGCAGAGTAAGGGCATTGTGGGGAGATTATTCGAGTCTTCAATCCTGATCGTACACGTGGCAATTAATATTGGTTCTCACGAGATCTGAGTAGTACTAGATCAGTAAAGAGATGTAAGGTGACGTAGCTTCAACGGTTACTCATATTCAAATTCAAATACAGGAGGGAAGCTCAACTGCAAGTGATGGCATAGTGGAACTACTTATAAGGCAACATGATCAGCGATCATGGAGGAGCAGTTCGACGGTTTGAAGTGCAGTTCGAAGGTCATCATTGACAAGTATAAATAGCAGGGAAGCCCCCAGAAAAAACTCCCAGACTCAGATCCGACAAACCAGTCATTTACTTCATTTTCTTTTCCAGTCTTTACATTTCCTGATATCCGTTCTTTACATTCCTGCACTTTAAATTCTCGCACTGTACTTCATTCATAGGAGTAGTTTCAAGTAGATCGTCATTGTAAACCTCAACGAGGCTGAGTTTGGACCATTGTAAGTTTTCATTTTAATGAAATACTTCAGTTACTTGTCATTTCATTGTTATTTTGCTTAATTTCTCCTAAGTCAAGCCACCAGTAAAAGTCCTCTTCATTGAGGCTGAGAGAACTAAAACACAATCGTCTGATAATTGGTTGGCAATTATAATTTCTGTAAGGAATGATTGATCCTTGCTGGTACGCTCGCATTTACAAAAATACCCTTCGAAAGCCAAAAAGCCAACATATATTTTTGGCCCGCCCAGTGGGACTTGTTAAAATGGCTAGACGAAGACGACAAGGAGAAAATGAACGCTTGGAAGAAGGCGTAGAAGGAGAGGTAGAAATACCTAATCTAGAGAATAATGTGGTAACACATCTTGTGGAAACTCCCATGTTATTAGAACCTATGGTCGAACAGACCAGTACTTCGGGACAAGAACCATATGTTCATAATATTGGACGAAACCAAGGAATTGGACCATCCACTGTTCCATCTACTCAGCCAACAAATCCATGGGATGGCCTAATAGATGCTATGGGACAACAATTAATGAACACAATGGAAAGGTGGGCAACATCCTTTTGGATCGAATGAATAACCACCAACCAACAAACGCAAGACATACAGAGGAAGTTTTAAATGTCCCTCAGCAAAGATTGGCTAGAGATAAACAGCCTATGCAAGTTAATGGACATTCTAATGGTCAAGCTAGTAACCAGAACTATGAAAGACCATCACCTTAGTCTTGGTATGAACCTATTTCGAGGCCTATAGCAGGCCAAAATGCCTCCGTACTTAACAATGAAGCCACACAAGTTGGTGGATCTGGTCAAGTACAAGAAACTGGCGTAAGAATGGTTACAAATCCCATGTTCGAAGCCATACCTGGCACTAGGGGATATAATAATCCCTTATTCGAATTTATACCCGGGGTTTGGAAGGTTGGCCTGCAAATGGAAGGGACACAACACCTATTCCAGCACCTTTCGCAGGTCCTTTCGCAGGACAGGCTCAAAGGGGTTACCCACACCCCCAACAGCAACCTGCACCACAGGGGCAACCAGTCCCAAATGTACCACCTTATGGACCAAGAGGACCGCAAGCACAAGTTTGTCCACCAAATCCTGTATTTATCCCTCCAGTAGTGGTTCAGCAGGCACAAAATATGGTCCCTAGGGACCAAATTGTTTATATTGTTAGGGAGATGTGTGGACCGATGGCTCGGGGGGTCCAGACTCCTGTATACAGAAAACCATACCCAGAATGGGTGGATAGGGTACATGAATACCCAAGGGGGTTCAGGATACCAGATTTTACCATTTTCTATGGGACTGGAAATCAGTCAACAATAGAGCATATTGCTAGGTTTGCTGCTCAATGCGGTGAATTTACTAATCATGACTTTATGAAACTAAGATTATTCCCAAATTCTCTAACTGGAGGAGCGTTTGTATGGTACATCAACCTTACACCTGGCTCCATTCAAAATTGGCAACAAATGGAAGAGGCGTTTCACGTCCAATTCTTCCAATCGGAGCCAGAGGTTTCTATGGCAGACTTGGCTAGATTGAGTCAAAGGCCTGAAGAAAAGGCTACTCAGTTTGTTGCCAGATTTAAAAGGGCTCGAAATAAATGTAGAGTCATCCTGCCAGAATTAGAATTTCTAAGATTGGCTCAAAATGGCCTAGAGTTCAAGCTTCGAAAGAAGTTTGACTCAACTGAATTCAGAGATTTGGTGGAACTGACCTATAAGGTGTCTAGATACGAAGCATTACTAGAGGAGGAACAAGATCGAAATAATGCATCGTACAAGACATATTATAGAGATCCTAATTATGAGATCGATGCAGCGGAGATTGTGGGCAAAGAACTGTGATCTGTGAGGCATTAGTTCATAAGGATACAACAATTGACCAGCAGTTTAAAAAGAAAGACTTTCACAGAAAGTACTCTTTCGACTTAACAAAAGCAGATGACATTTTTGAGCATTTGCTTGCGGCCAACTTCCTTAAGTTACCTAAAGGAGTAAATTTGCCATCTCCAGATGAACTTAAGGGAAAAGTATATTGTAAATGGCATAACTCTTGGTCTCACTCGACTAAAAACTGCATTATTTTTCGAGACAGGATCCAAGAACAAATTCGGAAAGGGAGTTTGAAATTTCCAGCCAAAACAGAAAAGGTCATGGGGATTGACAGCAATCCGTTTCCAGAAGTTGGAGAAAGCACAGCTAATGTGGTTGTACCAAACTTCCAGAATCTATCTCTGCAAGAGTTGGAAGAGGTCAATGTGCAGATGCATATTGCCAACCAGACAACTACCAAGAAGGACACTGGAAACCCACCAGCCATTGGACAAGGTTTCTCACACCAGAAGGAACACTCTGATGAAGAAGCACTGGATGATGATTCCTTGGAAGCAGTTGTAATGCAGAGGATGTGTCCCAGGTGCAGACTGAGTTATAAATGGTTGAAGGGGCTTCCAATTGATGGGAAGCAATACTACAGGGATGTTCAGAGACGTCCTAAATCAACCAACACTTACAACAAAAGGCCGTATCCGGCTAGTGATAGGCAGCGACCACCAGTGGTTAAGCCTGCAATGGACAGAATGCATGCTAAAGGCAAGAGGCCCTTACATGAATCCAGGCCACCTAACTATTACAGAATGGAGAGCAGTCATTCTGAAAGAAGACTGAAGAGAGGCTCATTTCATGGGATCAAAACCAGGGATTGGCCCCCTAGACCAACCTCACGTAAGACAAAAAGTGGCTATCTGCATCGAAGGTCTGAATCAGGCTCAAAACATGAGGTCAGAGCAAAACACTTACCTTCACAACCAGCTTCGAAGATGGCTTCGAAGGTTGAAAAAAGCAGTTCAACATCTGAGTCAGCAAGTTCGTGGTTACCTGGGGGTCCCAGATTGGTTTATAATGCAAAACAAGCCTAGGGAGGTGCCTGCCCAAGGGGATGTTGGAAACCAAGGCAGGATGGTCAAGCCTCCTTTGGTGAGCTCCGAACATATTGGGTATTGCTTAAACACCCAAAGACAAAGGAACCAGATATGGTTCCAGTCATTTCAAGATCACAAAGGAGGAAGATTCAACGCAGGTACACCCCAGTACCAGCAAGATCTGAAAGAAAGTGGAGAGAGTTCTTCACTGGTCAAGACAGAAGGAAAGAAGAATCCAAAGTCAGACCATGCTCCAAAGCCAAATCCACAGAACAAAGTGGTTGGCAGCAGAGAACAGTTGGCCAATGTTCATTCTGAACTAAAGGCCAGGGAGAAGGCTAGCTTAGCAGGGTTGGAGAAGGCTCTGATGGAAAGTGATAGTGAGACGGAAGAAGAGATTGGCATAAGCCAAAAGAAGGAAATGGCAGAGGAAGAAATGTTCGAAGCCTTCATGGCTGAGCAAACATTTTTGGTTGAAAAACCAGTTGAGAAAGATCCTTCGAAGGAATCAGTTAGCAACGAAGTGCCAGAATGCAGCATGGAGGATGCTGCTGAAGTAACTGAACAAGGTGGCCAAGGGAGGAAGCAGGTATAGCCAGCTATCCAATTTGGCTCATTTCCTCCAGTATCAGTCAATATGGTACACATATTGCCTCATGAGTTCCAGGCTGGGGATGAAGACCAAGATATGGATCCTATTCCTGTCTCTATGTGAAGACTCACAAGTAAGTATGGTACAAAGATGATCCTGGAATGGCTACCCAATGGAAACTGAGTATGAAAGTGAAGAAGAGGTGAGCATTAACCTCTCGTATCCTTTGAGTATCCCTCAAATTCTATGACACAACATGTCAAAGCCTTTGTACATCAAGGCTTTCTTGGTGGGATACAACTGAACCGAGTCTGATAGACAATGGAGCAGCAGTGAACTTACTACCGAAATCTTCTTTGAAGAAACTAGGGAAAAAGATCCCAGGTTGATCCCAACCAGCACAACCATCGCTGGCTTTGTGGAGATAACAAATAGCTCAGGGATTTTACCCATTAACTTGAGCGTGGGGACCAGGGACTGCATGACAGCATTCTTCGTAATCGACAGTAATGCTAAATACAATGCTCTACTTGGGAGAGATTGGATCCACACTAACAAATGTGTGCCTTCCTCTTTGCATCAGAAAATATGATGGCCTTAGGCAATGGAGAGACGGAAGAAATTGATGCAGATCCTCAACCCTTCATAGCCTGTGCAGATTTATGAGAGGCCAAGTTGTATATTGAGGGAGTTGACACCACTCAGCATACTGAGGAAAGCTGATGCTCAGCGAAGTGACGGCTGATGAGAGAGTAACACACCTGAAGCACTTCGTCCAGAGAGTGCTAATGAAGAGATTGTCGTTAAGGATGACAATGATGCCTGGTTATAGGCAAAGAGATGAAGAACAAGAAGCCAAGTCCTTGGCTCTGATTAAATTCTCAACATTGGATGTAAAATCAATTAGTCCAGCAAGTACAGGAGCAGAGAGAAAGCCATGATAATTGGCTGCAAGCAGGAAAGCAAACAGTCAGAATTTTGACCCTTGGTAAATACTGTGAATTGGACATTGAAACAAAAGTCCAGGAGATACAGGAGGGAGGATGCCTTATGGACAGATTTTGTCTATGGAGGAGGGCAAAGATGTTGAACTAAAAACAGGAGCAGAACAAAGCAAGAAGGTTGCTTCGAAGGTCGAAGAACCAAGGAAGAAGCTTCAATAAGTCTTTCAAACACAAGATCCCTTAGAAGAAATAAATTTAGGGGAAGGCTCTATATAACAGCCCACCTATATAAGTGCTTGCTTGAATGTTCTGGACAGAGACCAGTTGTTGGTTGTTCTAAAGAAATACAAAGATTGCTTTGCATGGTCCTATAATGAACTACCAGGATTAGATGGGTCATTAGTGGACATAGGCTCCTATGAAGCCTAATTTCAAGCCATACAAGCAGAAACCAAGAAGAATGAGTCCAGAAGTAATTCAGAAGGTCAAGGAAGAGATTCTTAGACTACTCAAGGCAGGCTTTATTAGGACAGCCAGGTATGTTGAATGGCTATCTAATATTGTGCCTGTAGTCAAGAAGAATGGCAAAATGAGGGTATGCATCGATTTCAAGAAACTTAAATCTTAGCAACTCCAAAGATGAGTACCCTATGCCTATAGTGGATCTGCTGGTAGACAGTTCAGCAGGGCATCAAGTTTTATCAATGATGGACGGGCACTCTGGTTATAACCAAATCTACATTGCAGAGAGGATATCCACAAGACAGCATTCAGATGTCCTGGGAATATTGGCACCTTCGAATGGGTTAAATGCCATTTGGCCTGAAGAATGCTGGGCTACATATCAAGAGGGCTATGAACACTATCTTTATGACCTCATTGGAGGGTAATCTAGAGTGTTATATTGATGACATTGTAGTGAAATCCAGTCCATGGAGGAGCATCTGTTTCATTTAGAGCAGCCTTTGAAAGAATGAGAAAGTTCAAATTGAAGCTCAATCCTCTTAAGGTGCTTTTTGGCGTATCATCTGGAAACTTCTTGGTTATGGTACACAAGAAAGGAATACAGATTGACCAGAATAAAGCCAAAGCCATCATTGAAGCCAGGCCTCCATCAAGTAAGAAGAATTACAAAGGTTCCTTGGACAGGTTAACTTTCTTCGAAGGTTATTTCTAACACTGCAGGGAAAACTAAAGTATTTTCTTTCTTGTTAAGGCTGAAAGATGAAGAGGAATTTGTGTGGACAGCAGAGCATCAAATTGCTTTCGAAGGTATCAAAGCCTACTTGCCAACCCTCCAGTGCTGATGCCACCAAAGGAAATAAACCCTTGAAGTTGTACATAGCCGCAGCAGAAGATTCATTAGGAGCTTTCTTGGCTCAAGATAATGAAGAAGGCAAGGAGCAAGCTGTTTATTACCTTAGTAGGTTTTGTAAATTCTTGTGAATGTAAATATTCAGCTGTTGAAAGCTGTGTCTTGCTTTGTATTTTGCTGCAATGAAATTAAGATACTACTCTTACCTACAACTGTCTTGGTAATTGCAACCACAGATTTGGTTAAGTACATGTTATCCAGACCTATGTTGAGGGGGAGAATTGGCAAGTGGATACTAGCCTTTATCAGAATTTCATCTAGAATATGTCCCTCAAAGGGCAGTAAAAGGGCAAGTTTAGCCAATTTTCTGGCAGACCATCTATCTCAAACAGAGAGCCAAGAGATAATGGAGCTTGTTATGGCTAGTGTTGACCATGGCAGATGTGGTTCGATGGATCGAAAGCCAATGGTTTAACTGAATTGGTATTGTGATTAGTCTCCACAAGGGGTAGAAACCACACATGGTTTCAGAGTGGATGAAGCCACATGTTCAATAACAGGCTGAATATGAAGCCTTAATAGTGGACTAGAAATTCTTATTGGATTGCAAGTACATGCAGTTGACATATTTGGAGACTCTCAATTGATGGTTAACCAGTGAAAGGGGTTTTCAAGTGTCAAAGCATAAGTATTTTGCCATACTATGTTGTTGCATTGCATTTGCTTTCTCAGTTTCAAATAGCAAATGTAACTCATGTTCCAAGATTCTTGAACAATAAGGCTAATGATGTAGCTCAGAGAGCTTCGAACTTCAAGAGAAGGGATAATACCCAAAGGGACATAAGCCAAAACATATCAAAGATTAATACAACTTTGAATAAAAGGAATGTGGGCTGGAAGTCAATCATAATGACTTACAAGAACAAGATTGGAGGCATCCATATGCAATACTTAGCTGGTCCATCTTCGAAGGCAGCAGGAAATCAAATTGCAGTCCATGCAATACATGATATATGGTAATGCTCTCTATAAAAGGGGGGGAGATGGTTTGTTGCTGGAATGTTTAGGCCCAAAAGAAGCATTAACAGCTATGGCTGAAGTTCATGAAGGCATCTGTGGTGCTCATCAGCCTGGTGTAAAGATGAAGATGGTTGCTTCGAAGGCATTCCTACTAGTGGCCAACTATCCTTAAAGACTGCAGAGAATATGCAAAGGGTTGCCAAGCATGCCAAAAGCATGGCACAATAAGGCATGTGCCCATAACTGACCTTCATGCAGTAGTAAAGCCCTGGCCATTCAGAGGGTGGGCCATGGATATGATGGGAAAAATACACCCACCTTCTTCGAAGCATCATTGTTTCATTTTAGTGGCCACTGATTACTTCACTAAGTGGGTAGAAGCCAAGCCATACAAGGCTGTAGATCAAAGAGGTCATTGGATTCATTAAAGATTTGATCCATAGATTTGGCATCCCACAAACTATAACTGTGGATAATGGGACTGTGTTCGATGGAAAAATGGTAAGGTCTTTTGTGGCAGAGTTTGGAATTAGCCTTGTTAATTCCACACCTTATTATGCACAAGCCAATGGTCAAGCTGAATCATCCAACAAATCCTTGAAAAAAGGAATACAAAAGGTTGTGGAGGATAATCCCAAGGATTGGCATAACCTTTTGTTGGATGTTTTATGGGCTTACAGAACTTCCTCAAGATCAAGCACAGGAGTCACTCCTTATGCCTTAGTATATGGGCATGATGCAGTTTTACCTGTAGAATTAATGTTAAATCTTTGAGGGTAAGATGCCAAGATCAGTTAGATCCTGAGCAATACCATCAAAGTATGTGCTTGGAGTTAGAAGGCATAGATGAAGCCAGAATTTTGGCATTAAATAGCATTCTTTTCCAAAAGAAGAAGGCAGCCAAGAATTATAACAAGAAAGTCAAACACATTGGCTTTGATGAAGGTGATTTGGTATGGAAAACAATACTCCCAATAGGAATTAAAAGCCATAAGTTTGGCAAATGGTCACCTAACTGGGAAGGACCATATCAAATTCATAGAGTTCTGCCTTTTGGAGCATACCATTTGAGAAATTTGAATGGGTATGTACATTCCAAGAAGATTAATGGCAGATATTTGAAGCCTTATTTTCCAACCATTTGGGAAACACAAGGAATAAAATAAACATTAAATACAAAAACACAAGACTGCTCAAATGATAGACAAAATTTGTTCTTTCATAAAGAATTAAGTACATTGTGACACAAATTGGCCCAGAAATCATTACAATGTCTTAATTGTTTTTGTACAGTAGATTTCCTATTGTTAAATGATGGAAATAATTGAATAGCTGCAGTCATCTCTCCTTTTCGATCGGCCAGTTCTTGGTTGGTGATTTGCAATTTAGTCTCAGTTCGAACCAATGCCTGGTTTACTGCAGCCAGCTCCTCTTCAACTGAGCTTTCTTTTCCAGCAGCTGGACTCGAAAGTGGGAGGCAGAGGAGTGTTGTTCTTTCAGAGTTGATACTTCGGTATGCACTTGGGAAACAAAACTCTGGTCGCCAGCCAATTTTCAGCCTCAGCCTTGGCAGCTTGACAAATGCTGATGTAAAAATCGACAGTAACTGTTGCCTGAGACAAATGGCTTGAAACATCCATGCCTGACTGTTCAGCAAGTTTACAGCACTGGAGGAACCCATTTCTGATTATAGGCCTCTATAGAGCCTCGAAGGGAATCCTCGAAAAGGAAGTCAGTAGTTCCAGGCATGTGTCTAGGTCTATCAAAGGTCCAGAAGGCTTGCCGCTGGAGGAAGAAGAACTCTCAAAAATTTCCAGTAAGGAGTCAGCCAAGACTAATGGCTCAGCTTCAGCATTGAATGTTGGAGAGGTAGAGGGTATGTCGAAGAGACTAGCTAGTCTGGCTTCGAAGATGTCTACCTCATCCATAGACATAAAGGGTGCAGGAAAAATTGTGGTGGAAGGCACAGAGGACTGCATGAGGATAGGAGAAATGGATGGAGCGTCTTTGGCAATCTCTATGGTCTTAGCCACCAACGAATCAAGTGAGGAGAGGCTGGAAGTAGGCAAAGGTGATGAATTATGAGGTGGAGAACTACCAGCACCCTCGATAGAGGAATCAACTGCCATCGCAGACTGAGTAGCAGTTGGGATTTCCTTGGAAGAAGCGGGAGAAGCAAGGCTCGGAAGAGAAGTAAATTGAGGGACAGGATCATTGGTTGCTACTGCAAAATGAGAAATATAAAGAAATGTTGAATCTCAATATTGAAGATTTGACAAGAAAAGAATTTAAGGCTGGAAGGAAAATTTGACAGGGATGTCCGGATAGTTGGGAGTAAAAGGAGAGCCATGAGGGGAAAGCCCTAAAAGATGGCAAATATCAAGAATGGTGGGAGCCATCATGCCACATCGAAATTGGAAGAAATTAAAAGCCATATTCCAAAAATATAAAGCAGCTGGAATTAAAAAGGGGTCCTCAGGGATGATGAACTTGGAAAGACGAAGGGCGTCAAGGATATAGAGCTCCTGTAAGTCATCTTCTCTCGCAGGTACAACCCTGTCATACCACTCCTCCCATTCGGTTCTCAGTGTCGGCCAGCAACGATGAGGCCGGGTCATTCTCCAGTTGCTCCAGTCAAGCCCTCCTTCGTATAGAAGAAAGTGATCTTCCAAACGAGGGTATAAAGCAGGAAGTTGGTCAGGGGCCTCCCGAAAGATGGGACCTAGGACGTATTCTTGTTGGTTGTTGCGACGAGGAATAAAGAGACACCCATCTATAGCGCTCGACCCACCAGTTGTTAGTTTGGTGATTTCGTCATCGATGCATTTCTTCAAAGCTATGGTAGGGCTGATACGGTCGCCAGCGAGTACTTTCAGCGAAGAAGGATCCATTGAGGAAGAGAGGGTTAATAGAGGATCGGTAGGGTTTGTGTGTTAAAAGAGCAAGTGATTTCAGAGCACAAAACAAAAGGGCTTTTGAAGGTTTCGTGTCTGAAAAATATATTGCGTAAGTCGTTAAGTACTAAAAGTACGAATACGAAGAGTTTCCTTCAATATTGATACTTTTGGAGGGAAAAAACACAACCCAGATGCTGAGACTAGCTTCGAAGTAGGGTATTTGGCTTCGAAGCCAAATTTTGGCGCCAAAAATCAAACAACAACGGCTTCGAAATATAGAAGCCGACTTCGAAGCATACTACATGCTTAAAGATACTAGAATGCTCGAGTATTGGTCTACTTCAAAGGGTTTAAAGACCTGTTTGAGGTATTAATGAAAATAACGGCCTTCGAAGCAAAACTTAGGATTCTTTAAGGAGAATTACTATTCGAAACATCAAAACCAATCGTTGGTTTTTATAAGAAAGAGATTGTCTTTTAAACTAAAACAGCATGGACTGCTCTTCGAAGTCAAAGTGGTCAATTTAAAATTGACTGGCTATATCAACCATGACCAAGTATTGGTTATAGTTAGTTTTGAAGGGTAAGGTTGTTAAATTCGAAACACTAATGCCAGATGATATCAGCCAGAATTGTCAACTTTACTCCATAAATTGGAAAAAGACATGTTGGTTCTTTTTAGTGTTTCATTAAAAACAATTGAGTCCAGATTTGAAGGATGAGATTGTTCAATTCGAAGCTCTGAATTGGCTTTTAAAGACAAAAGAAAACAGAGTCAAACAATGTCAGATATAAAAAAACTTTGTTTGTATTCAAGCCAAGGCAATTATATCAAGTAACCCTATCTGGGTACAAACTCAAGCTCATAAAAATAAGGAATAGAATAAATAACAAGATCATGAAATTTGGTCCAATAGTGATCAATGAAATTTTGTTCTTTCTTTATTATATCCTCTCTTTCTTCTAATGTTGGCTGCATGAGTTGATGTGCTCTCACTTCATAGTAGAGCTCTTCAGCCTTTATTTCGAAGGCTTCCTCTCTCAATTTTTGTTCCATTTCGTCTATAACCAAATCATCCCAATACGTAGAATCTTTATTCTTGAAATCATCGAATTCTTCGATAAAGTTCTCTGCTTCGTACTGGGCATGAATTCGAAGGGACGAAAGTTGGTCTAAGGATTGCGTAGTAGCCTTAGAATTTTGATGCCAGTAAAGGAGCAATGGAAGTTGGTCCAGGAACATATGAAGTTCTGCTTGGGCAAGGGGATTAAGGACATGGCTCCTAGTCAGAATATGACAAGCCATTGAAAGTTTTAAGAGGGACTGCGTCCTCAAGAACATTGAAAGGCAAGTGAGAGAAAGCTGCAAACAGAAGTTGAGCTTGTTTCCGCTCAACTGGAGTAGGGAATGATGAGGTTTGTAAGGTGAAAAGACTTCATTCATGGGGAGTGCAAGCCTCAGTTTTTCTGTCCAGCAAAGAGTTGGTGGAGGAGAAGGTATAGATGCTTCTACTTCAGAAGATGGAGAAGAAGGTGTGGATGCTTCTATTATGGGAGATGGCACGGGAGTGGAAGGAACAAAGGCATTAATATAATCAAGCCAGTCAGAAGAACAAATCTTTGCCTTTTTGGCTAAGAATGATGGATTGTACCCTTGTGCTTCTTCTAGGTGCCGGGTAGCATGCATTATCTTTGTAGGCATAGAGGATGTGTACCATGCTACAAGCAGATTCTCCTCCAAACTACGTCGATGGTCAATGGGCACGTAGGGGTAGACCACTGAACTTCGAGCGTAAGAAGGAAATTCTAAAGGGTCAGTGAACTCAACAAAATGATGGTTGATTCGTTCTCTCAAATCCCAGGACTCAGGTGTTGACTAGCTTGTCCAGTCAGAAACCCCAGAAGAGGAAGAAGTTGCAGCTTCATCCCATGCAGGGGTTTGCGAAGAAGAGTTTCCCAAGTCCATATTTGCAACTTGCCAAATCAAAGGCTTGAGAGCAGTTCGTTCAAGGTACAAGGAGAGGTTAGAAGAAGAACTTCTTGTGTCTATATCTGCAACTTTTTGAATCGAAGGATTAAGGGCAATGTGCTCGTAGTCCAAAGGTTGATAATTTGCAAAAGCTCCCATGACCTGAATATAGAAAGGCGGGTAAAGGTGGCTAATGAATGCGTGGAGATTCTTTCGAGGGGAAGCAGCATTACTCAATGGCTCTTCATATGCTTGATCAGTAGAAAGGGAAGTTGATTTAGCCATGGTCTGTTCGAATACTAAGGTATTGGGATGTTCAACAAATTGAAAGAGAGTTAATGCAAATGATCACCAAACAGGTGACGGTTGTGTTTCCAGAATATGGATTCCATGCACGTTCTAAAAGAGCGGGAAAACTGTGATCCACTAATATCACCAAGTATTGGGTATTAGTGCGGGGGGTAATATTGGCTACATATTTGTAAAAGCCAGTTATAATTCGACACGTGGCAGAGTAAGGGCATTGTGGGGAGATTATTCGAGTCTTCAATCCTGATCGTACACGTGGCAATTAATATTGGTTCTCACGAGATCTGAGTAGTACTAGATCATTAAAGAGATGCAAGGTGACGTGGCTTCAACGGTTACTCATATTCAAATTCAAATACAGGAGGGAAGCTCAACTGCAAGTAATGGCATAGTGGAACTACTTATAAGGCAACATGATCAGCGATCATGGAGGAGCAGTTCGACGGTTTGAAGTGCAGTTCGAAGGTCATCCTTGACAAGTATAAATAGCAGGGAAGCCCCAGAAAAAACCCCCAGACTCAGATCCAACAAACCAGTCATTTACTTCATTTTCTTTTCCAGTCTTTACATTCCTGCACTTTAAATATCCGTTCTTTACATTCCTGCACTTTAAATTCTCGCACTGTACTTCATTCATAGGAGTAGTTTCAAGTAGATCGTCACTGTAAACCTCAACGAGGCTGAGTTTGGACCATTGTAAGTTTTCATTTTAATGAAATACTTCAGTTACTTGTCATTTCACTGTTATTTTGCTTAATTTCTCCTAAGTCAAGCCACCAGTAAAAGTCCTCTTCATTGAGGCTGAGAGAACTAAAACACAATCGTCTGATAATTGGTTGGCAATTATAATTTCTGTAAGGACTGATTGATCCTTGCTAGCACGCTCGCATTTACAAAAATACCCTTCGAAAGCCAAAAAGCCAACAGATTCCAATTATTTTTTTTGATAATCTTAATCTTATCGTTCTATAAAAGTGTTATTTAAACAAATTATATATATAATAATTTATTTCAATTATTTATGTATATTTTAATAAACTTAGTCCTATTGTACTATAAAAATGTAACTGAAATAAATATATAATGATTTTATATGATATTAAATTATAACATAATAAAATAGTGAATTATAATATAATAAAATAAACACTGAATTTGGCATCATATATATATATATATATAAGTAGTGTTTATATATAAAGTGTGGTGGCTGTAAGGTTAGGAGTTCGAACTGATGGTGCAACGACGAACCCTTTACTTGTAATCTAACTTTAATAACAAAAACTAACATTCTATAATCTTGGCAAAAAAATGTATATATATATAGTTTAATTAAATATAAATTTTTCCTAATAAACAACTTCAGTAAACTCAATATAAATTAATAACAAAATATAAATAAGATAGACAAAAAAAATAATAAATATATTTAATTTTAATATAAAAATTGAATACTTGAAAAAGTGAAAAAAAAGTAGAAGAAAATTAATTTGCAAAATTTTTTTAGTACATATAATTGTACATGTGTTGGCTACATATTTTGTATAAGCCAATTACAGTTTAAAACGTGACAGGATGGAGGTAATATGGGAAGACAATTCGAGTCTTCAATCATAATCACACACGTGGCAATTAGTATTGGTTATTGTGGATCTATATAGTATGGAATCAGCAGAGAGGTGCAAGATGAAGTGGCTTTAACGGTTACTCATATTTAAATTCAAATATCAGGAGGGAAGCCTAATTGCAGACATGGCGTAGTGGAGCTAACTGTGAGGAAACATAATCAGCAATCATGAAAGGATGATTCGACAGTTAGAAGCTCATTTCGACGGTTACCATTGGGAAGTATAAATAGCAGAGAAGGTCCCAAAAAGAGCACCTAGACTCAGATCCAAAAAACCAGTTTTATCTACTTTATTTTCATTCCAGTTTTTATATTTCTTGTTCTTTATATTCCTGTACTTTAAATTTCTACACTGCGCTTCGTTCATAGGAGTAGTTTCAACTAGTTTGTCGCTGTAAACCTCTACGAGGCTGATTCTGATCTTTGTAAATCTTCCATTTTACTTAATGAAATGCTACAATTGTTCTTCATTTAATCATTGTTTGCTTAATTCTTCTAAACAAAGCCACTAGTAAAAGTCCTCTTCATTGAGGCTAAAAGAACTAAAACACAATCGTCTGATAATTGGATAGCAATTAATATTCTGTAAGGACTGATTGATTATTGATGGCACGCTCAAATTTACAATAATAACCTTCGAAAGCCAAAAAGCCAACATATATTTTTGGCACGCCCGGTGGGACTCATTAAAATGGCTAGACGTAGGAGACAATGAGAAAATGAATGCTTGGAAGAAGGCGTGGAAGGAGAGATAGAAATGCCTAATCTAGAGGATAATGTGATAACACATCCTATGAAGTACCTGTTCTATCAGAACCTATGGTTGAACATACCAGTAATTCGGAACAAGCCACATGTTCAAAATATTGGACGAGGCTAAGGAATTGGACCATCCATTGTTCCATCTATCTAGCCAATGAATCCATGGGGTGGCCTAGTAGACGCCATGGGACAGTAGTTAATGAACACAATGGAAAGATGGGCAACATCCTTCATGAATCAAATGAATACCCATCAACCAACAAACACAAGACATATGGAGGAAATTTCTAATGTCCCTCAGCAAAGATTGGCTAGAGATAAACAGCCTATGCAAAATAATGGACATTCTAATGGTCAAACTAGTAACCAAAACTACGAAAGATCATCACCTCTGTCATGGCATGAACCTCTTTCGAGACCTGTAACAAATCAAAATGCCTCATTACTTAACAGTGAAGCCATGCAAATTGGTGGATCTGGCCCAACACAAGAAAATGGCATAAGGATGTTTCCAAATCCCATGTTCAAAGCCATACCTGGCACAAGGGGGTTCACTAATCCTTTGTTCAAATTTATACTTGGGGGGTTAGAAGGGTTCCCTACAATTGGAAGAGACACAACACCTGTTCCAGCACCTTTCGCAGGTCCTTTCGTAGGACAGGCTCAGAGGGGTTACCCATACCCTCAACAACAGCCAGCACCACAGGGACAACCAGTCCCAAATATGCCACCCTATGGACCAAGAGGACATCAGGCACAAGGTTGTCCACCAACTCCTGTGTTTGTTCCTCCAGTAGTGGTTCAACAAGCACAAAATATGGTTCCTAGAGACCAAATTGCTGACATTTTAGAGAGATGTGTGGACCGATGGCTCGGGGGTTCAAACTCCTGTGTACAGGAAACCTTATCCAGAATGGGGAGATAGGGTACATGAATACCCAAGAGGATTTAGGATACCAGACTTTGCTCTTTTTTATGAGAATGGAAACCAGTCAAAAGTGGAGCATATTGCTAGGTTCGCTGCTCAATGTGGTGAATTTACCAATAATGATTACATGAAGTTGAGATTATTCCCAAATTCTCTAACTAGGGCAGCCTTTGTATGGTATATTAACCTTACACCTAGCTCTATCCAAACTTGGCAACAGATGGAGGAGGCATTTCATGCCCAATTCTTCCAAATGGAGCCATAAGTTTCTATGGCAAACTTGGCAAGGTTGAGTCAAAGACCTGATGAAAAGGTTGCTCAATTTATTGCCAGATTCAAAAGAGCACGAAACAAATGTAGGATTGTCCTACCAAAGCCTAAGTTTGTGAGATTGCCTCAAAATGGTCTAGAGTTTAGGCTTCGAAAAAAGTTTTGAGTTTAGAGACTTAGTAGAACTGACCTGTAAGGTGTCTAGGTATGAAGCATTACTAGAAGAAGAACAAGATCGAAGTAATGCATCATACAAGACGTACTATAAAGATCCTAATTATGAAATTGATGCAGCAGAGATTGTAAGGAAAGAACCTGTGATCTATGAAGCATTAATTCATTAAGACACAACAATAGACCAGCAGTTTAAAAAGAAAGACCTTCATAGGAAATACTCTTTCGATTTGACAAAGGTAGATGACATTTTTGATCATTTGCTTGCTACAAACTTCCTGAAATTACCAAAAGGAGTCAATTCCGTCTCCAGAGGAACTTAAAGGAAAAGTGTATTGTAAATGGCATAATTCTTGGTCTCACTCAACTAAAAATTGCATTATTTTTCGAGACAGGATCCAAGAGCAGATTCGAAAGGAGAGTTCAAAATTCCCAGCTAAAGCAGAAAAGGCCATGGGGATTGACACTAATCCATTCCCAGAAATTAGAGAAGTGGCAGCCAATGTTATTGTGCCAGACTTCCAGAACTTGTCCTTGAAAGAATTGGAAGAGGTCAATGTACAAATGCATGTTGCCAGCCAGACTACTGTCAAGAAATATGCTAGGAGTTTACCAGCTATTGGACAAGGTTTTCTAAACCAGAGGGAAGACTTTGATGAAGAGGCACTAGATGATGATTCTTTAGAGGCAGCTGTGATGCAAAGAATGTGTCCCAAATGCAGGTTGAGCTACAAGTGGTTAAAAGGGCTTCCGATTGATGGGAAGCAATATTACAAGGATGTGCAGAGGCGTCCTAAACCAACCAGTGCTTATAACAAAAGGCCATATCCAACTGGTATTAGGCAGCAGCCATTAATGGCTAAGCCAACAACCGCTAGAGTGCACTCCAAAGGCAAGAGACCTCTATATGAATCCAGACCACCTAACTATTACAGAATGGAGGGCAATCATCCTGAAAGGAGATCTGCAAGGAGTTCAAGTTATGGGATCAAAACTAAGGATTGGCCCCCTATACCAGCCTCACACAATATGGAAAGTGGCCACCTTCATGGAAGCCTGAATTGGGCCCAAAACAGGGAGTCAGGGCCAAGCAGTGGCCTTCACAGCTAGCTTCGAAGATGGCTTCGAAGGAAGAAAAAGACAGTTCAACAACTGGGCTAGTAGGTTCATAGGTACCTGGGGTCCCAGATTGGTTTGTCATGCAAAACAAACCTAGGGAAATGTCTACCAAAAGAAATGTTGTTGGAGACCAAGGTAGAATGGTTAAACCTCCTTTGGTAAACATCCAAAAACAAAGGAACCAAATATGGTCCTAGTGATTCTAGGTCCCAAAGGAGGAAGATCCAGCGAAGGTACACTCAGTACCAGAAGGATCTGAAAGAAAGCGGAGAAAGTTCTTCATTGGTCCAGCCAAAGAGCCAGGCAGAGGGAGAAAAAAGTTCAAAGTTAGATCATAATCCAAAATCGACTCCTCAAGACAAAAGGAACTGCAGCAGAAAGCAATTGGCCAAAGTTCATTCCGAACTAAAAGCCAAAGAAAGATCCAGTTTGGCAGGATTAGAAAAAGCTTTGATGGAAAGTGATAGTGAGACAGAGGGAGAAGTTGGCCTAGGCTAAAGGAAAGAGATGGTTAAGGAAGAGATGTTTGAAGCCTTCATGGTTGAACAGACATTTTTGGTCGAAAAATCAGTAGAAACAGACCATTCGAAGAAAGTTACTAGTACTGAAGTGCCAGAATGCAGCATGGAAGATGCTTTTGAAGTAATTGAACAAGTTGGCCAATAAGAGAAACAGGTACAGCCAGTCGCCCAATTTGGCTCATTTCCTCCTGCGTCAATGAATATGGTGCATACACTACCACAGGAGTTTCAAGCTGAAGATGAAAACTAAGGTCAGAAAATTAACCCAATTCCAGTTTCTAGTGAAGACTCACAAGTGAGTATGGTGCAAGATGAATCCAAAGTAACCATACCAATGGAAACTGGAGATGAGAGTGAGGAAGAGGTGAGTATTAACCTCTCATACCCTTTTGAGTATCCCACGACATCCATGACACAGCATATCAAACCCTTGTATATCAAGACCTTCTTCGATGGGATACAGATGAACCGGGTATTGGTGGATAATGGGGTAGTAGTAAACCTGCTTCTGAAATCTTCTTTGAAGAAACTAGGAAAGAGGAACCCCAGACTAATCCCAACCAGTACAACCATTGCTGGTTTTGTTGGAGACAAACAGATGGCTCAAGGCATTTTGCCCATCAACCTAAGTGTGGGAACCAGGGACTGCATGACGGCATTCTTCGTTATCGACAGCAATGCTAAGTATAATGCTCTACTTGGGAGGGATTGGATTCACACCAACAAATGTGTGCCTTCCTCTTTAATCAGAAGATCATGATGGCCTTGTGCAATGGAGAGACAGAGGAGATCAATGCAGACCCTTAACCCTTCATAGCTTGTGCAGATTTTGTAGAGGCCAAATTGTATACTAAAAGAGTGACACCACTCAGTATACTGAGAAAGCCTGATGGATCAGCCGAAGTGACGGCTGATGAGAAATTAGCACACCTAAAGCACTTAGTCCAGGAAAGTGCTGATGAGGAGTTTGTCGCCAAGGATGACAATGATGCTCAGTTGTAAACAAAAAGATAGAACCCAAGAGGCCAGAGCTTTGGCTTTGATTGAATTCTCAATATTGGACGTAAAATCAATAGTCCAGAAGATACAAGAGCAAGAGAAAGAAGCCATGATAATTGGCTGTAAGTAGGAGCAGCAGCAGGACAGGTTTCTGGCCTTGGATAAATACTGCGCATTGGACATTGAAACAAAAGTCCAAGAGATACAGGAAAAAAAAGCCTTATGGACAGACTTTGTCTATGAGGAGGAGGGCAAAGATGTAGAATCAAAGAAACTGGGAGTAGGACAAAGCAAGGAGTTTGCTTCGAAGTCAGAAGAAATCAAAAAAGAAGCATCAGTAAGTTCCCAGATGCAAGATCCTTTGGAAGAAGTGAACTTAGGGAAAGGTTCCATACAGCAGCCCACTTACATTAGTGCTTGGTTAAATGCTCTTAACAGAGACCAGTTGTTGGTGGTCTTGAAGAGATATAAAGATTGTTTTTGCATGGTCTTATAATGAACTACCAAGACTGGATAGGTCATTAGTAGAACATAGGCTCCCTATGAGGCCTAATTTCAAGCCATACAAGCAAAAACAAAGAAGGATGAGTCCTGAAGTGATTCCGATTTGTTGGGCAAAGGTCGGAGATGGGCCTTTGCTTGGGCCCGAGATTGTTTATGAAACGACTGAGAAAGTAAAACTGATACAACAGAGACTGAAAACTGCACAGAGCCGACAGAAAAGTTATGCGGATGTCAGAAGACGAGACAAAGAATATGAAGTGGGTGATCACGTTTTTGTGAAAGTGACACCGATGAAAAGCCAGACTAGTTTTGGAGTCAAAGGCAAGTTAGCGCCAAGATATGTCAGACCGTATGAGATTATTGAGAAAATCAATCCGGTGGCGTATCAAGTTGCGCTTCCTCCTGAAATAGAGCATATGCATAACGTCTTCCACATTTCTATGTTGAGGGATTACCTCCGGGATCCTTTTCATGTGATAGAGCCTACTCGTGTAGTTCTGAGTGATGACTACACTTACGAGGAACGGCCTATTCAAATCGTAAACAGACGGATCAAGAAGTTGAGAAATAAAGAGATCCCGTTAGTGAAAGTCGACTGGCAAAACCATGGTGGCGTGTATGCCACTTGGGAAAGGGAAGATGACATGGCCAAGAGATATCCTGAACTGTTTCCACTAAATCCTGTTTTCTTCCAGAATGAAGGTAACTCGAGTTTAGAGGACTAAACTCTTTATAAGGAGGGGAGACTGTAACGACCCTCACCACTGCTTACCGATTAATTACTGATTACTGTTAAACTGAGAGTGATTATGATAAGTAATCGAACTGATTGAAATGTTGAACTGACTGACTGAAATCTGGAACTAATGGATTGACTGTATCTGTTTAAATGCATTTCTTATCTGTTGCCTGTTTGATTATCTGTGCATGTTTTTATATTTAAACTGCAAATTGAAGGCCTTATCGGCGGCCGAACCAGAAATGGATTAATGTTTTAGGACTATCATAATTTATGTGATTTTATGGCATATTTAATTTAAATGTGTTTTGGTATGAGTAAATTAGATCAATTTTGATGAATTATATAAGTTGGCTTTAATTACAACTTTGCCATTTGAGTGGGTCACTACACCAAACTTTGTCTAAGACTTAGTCTTGCATTACAAAACAATTTCCTCATCCAATTCCCTTGCTATAGCTGACTAGAGAGAGAGATAGGAGAGAGAGCTTGATTTCATCTCACTTTTGCTTGCTATTGCTTGGAAATTTAGAAGATTAAAGGAGTTCTTGCTTGATTAAGCCTCTAGACTTGTAATTGAGGAACCTAGGTATGAGTTTCATCCTCTTAATAGTGTATTTAAGTTCCTTCTAGCATGGATCATGGTAGTTTAAAAAGCTAAGTCAAGAATTGGTTCAATGATGTTGAATTAGAGCTTGAATCATACATGCATGTGCATATCCCTCATTTTTTGAGGTTGTTCTTCATAAATTTCCACATGCATGTTCATGTTAATGTTAAGGACCATGATTCCATCTTGTTTTTGTAAGAATGAGCTCATTTGAGCAAGCATTGAAGCTTTAGATTGGTTTAAATTCATGCATGTCATGTTTGAAACTATGTTCATGAAATTTGGTTTGAAATTGGATTTAATTGAAACACCCTTGGACTTTGATTTATCAAATTGATCTTTGAAACATGTAATATTATGGGTTTTGAAGTGTTTTCCAGAAAATTAGCCCAAGAGGATCGAATTTAGTACATTTAAACTTGGTTTTGAGCTTTGGAATTTCCAGATTTTGGACCCACGCTCAAGCGAGGAACTCCACGCTCGAGCGTACACTCTGTGATCATGCATTCTGCTCGAGCGAGTAAAGTGACGCTCGAGCGTGAAATGCGTGCATCCAGTACTTTGCATGAGCTTACAGTCCGCTCGAGCGAGAGAATCTACGCTCGAGCGAGGACTTGTGTCTCACGCTCGAGCGAGGGTCGAGCGCCCGTCGAGCGTGAATTTTGAGCATCCAGTATTTTCACTATAGCTTACAGTCCGCTCGAGCGACGGAAGTCACGCTCGAGCGGAGCTCCTTTGTCTGCATGTCCGCTCGAGCGTAGAAAGCCACGCTCGAGCGAGACCCATGTTTTCTGAAAATTCTGAAAATGTTTTCTGAGTGCATCTTTGCATCCTCATCCCATCCTAGGCATTCTTAGGCCTAGTTTAAGGCATCTTAATGAGGATATAGATGTAGAACACACCGAGGCAATTAGGGATTAAGTTATTATCTTTCCAACTGTGTAGCTTAGTGTGTGTTCGTTCTGTAAACTGTGTAGGATTGACGACTGGAGACGCGCTCTAGCTTTACTGTAGCCCAGAACTCTATGAGTAACAATTGTGTAAAGATATGTTCAACTATGAATATTTATGACTGTTTAACTAAACTATTTTCTGAACTGATACTGTTAATCGAATGAATGTATGTCCTATATTCTGAACTGTATTGTGGCATCCTTAGCAACTACTGTTTACTGTTACTGTTACAGAGATCTCTGTCGGTTCCCTTGTTGGAACCACTACTGTTTACTGATTGATGGCCATCATTGACTGTTCGGTCTTTCAAGACCTACTGTACTCTTCGGTCTTTTTAGACCTACTGTTTACTGTACTGTTATGCTAATGGATGTACCACATATAACTGTTTACTGTACTGAACAACTGATATACTGATTGAAACGACTGTTTTCAATACGGAATGACATTCATTCTTAACCCCTTTACGCATTATGTTATTCACTGGGCTTTAGCTCACTGCTCATATATATATGTAGGTGTACAGGCACCGGACCGTTGCTAGAAGCGTCGGGATAAACTCCAGTTTTGTCAAGCCAACTACCGTGCCTCACTGCGAGGTTCTAAGCCTGTCAAGCTATGGCTTAGGGGTGTTTTAATTTCCCCTCGTCTGTCTCGGTATCTGTTTGTAATACTGTATAGACTAATAGCACTGTACTGTACTATTTTAATAGGGATTAAGTCCCTATCCTGACTGATTGTGAATGTTGTACATACTGTTCTACACTGTTTGTTTATATGTATGAAAAGTCTTTTTGCATACATACTGTCACAGCTCATTGGACATTGTTTAATTACTGTATTGGCTTCTGCCATGCCCTTATACTCCGTTTTACTGTATTACTGTTAAGCAGGCCTTCGGTAATCTCGGATTACTGGCCGGTTACGGTACTAAACCCATAGGGGCGGGCTTGGGTCGTGACAGAATGGATCTATGAATGAAGTGATCAAGTATCTGAATGGGAAAAAAAGAAATTTATGGACCAAGAGAGATGTGTCTGGCTTACTTGTGTGGGTGTCCCTCCGAATCTTTGGAGTCTCAAAACCTTCAGAAATATTGGTAAAGTATGGAGTGAAGTAGTCCAGTATGATGAAGACACAATTGCGTTCAAGCATTTGATGTTTGGCAAAGTAAGGATTATCACCAAAATTATGGAGTCAATCAATACAGTGATTAACCTAGTAGGTACTATGAAGAGTTATCAAGTGCGAGTGTATGAAGAGCCAGTAGTACACATTTGTCAATGTAAAGGTGATTATAGCTTTCAGCAAAATGAAGCCATGGACTCTAATTTGCAATATGAGGCTGATCAAGTATCCAAAATCAAGAAACAAGAGGATGATGCACAGAATGTGGGGTTGAAACTAAAGGTGGTAAATCTACAGAGGAGAAAAAGGATGATGAAGTGGCAAAAAGGGATGACGTGTCAATTAATGGACATCACACAGTGGGAGTTATGTTAGATGATGTGGAGAGAGGTAATAATTGTATGACTGCTTCAGTTCTCCAAGAAACTGAGTGTGCTTTAGGGAATTCAAACAGTGGGCTGTCATGATGAAAAAGAGGTGGTGCAGGTGGGCTGCTCAAGAATAGTAGAGGATGGAGAAGTTCAAAGGGTAGATGATCATGTGTGCACATTAGGCTTTATGAATAGTTTGAATGGGTCGGAGTATGGCAGGCCAAATATTAATTTAGAAGTTGTGTTAAATGGAGCCCAAATTGAGTCTATGAATAATGGGCCAGGGTAGGTAGTTAATTCAAATTTAAGTGATTGTAGAGCCCAGTCCCAGGTTTTGTCTGTAATAAGGAACTTAGCCCATAAAGATCAACATCAGAGGGATGGCCCATCGTAGAAGGTTATTACTACAACAAAAAGAAATGATAATTTAAAGATTAAAGGAGTTGAACAGAGGAAAGGAAGAAGAAGGAAGGGTGCACGATCAAATCAGAAGGGGTTGTTATTTAGTAATTATTTAAAAAATGGGGTGATTCTTAGAGCGGCAGCAGCAGCCATCCTTATCAGTGTCTCAAAGTACCAATTCCAACAGGAGAAGAAAGCTATTGGAGGAAGCTCAAGCTACGGTGGAGGTGGGGAAAGTATTAGGGATAAACTGTGAAGGAAAGGAAGATGAAGTGGTGAAAAGAATAGTTGAGTTAGAGGAGAAAGATTTGGGCAAAATTGAAGGGAGGGATGTGCTGGCTTAAGTTGTCGGCAAGAAAGAGGCGATTAGGAGCTGAGCTATTGGTTTTTCATGAAGATCATGTCATGGAATATTAGGGCTCTTAGAAAACCTGAAAAAAGGAGTAAAATTAAAGCGTTGGTAAAGGAAAGAAAAATAGATGTATTGTTGCTTCAAGACACAAAGAGAGATAATGTTGATGAAAAGTTTGTGAAATCTTTATGGCCATGGGAGGAAATGGGTTGAGTGGAGGTTGATGCAGAGGGTAGTGCTGGTGGCCTTATGTGCATTTGGAATACACAAATTTTTGAGTTGATTGATTGTTGCAGTGCTAGGCATTTCATATTGCTTTCAAGTATTTCTTCTAAATCTTTTAAGTGTATTATTTGTAATATATATGCTCCAAATGATGTATTGAAGAGACAATTATGGGAGATTCTTATAAATATTAAAGTGTCTTATCCCAATCCTTGGTGTCTGGGAGGAGATTTTGATGAGATTAGATTCATGAGTGAAAGGAAGGGTCGTTCACGGAGAGAGAGGGAAATGAGAGATTTTAATAATTTTATTGAAAGAAGAAGAGTTTTATTCATAAAGTGAAAGTGAAGAAGGCGAGCCTAGCGGCCAAATATCAAATTGATGAGAGCATAAACACTAGGATGGAAAACAAACTTCCCACACTTGAGCCTCATCAATTGACAGAGCATGGTGCGCAGTTTCATGCACTACTCCATCACAAATACGTAGAACAAAACGAAAGCAGACTAAATGAAAAGAAAGACTTAATGTTCTACAGTCTTGCACAATCACAGTGATGTCTTGAGGAGGTTGCATTTCACCATTAAGGCTCTGATATTCATAATTAGGGTTTTGTTAACAAGTGTTTGATATTTGTTAAGGTTGTATTAAATCCTCTTAACCACCACCACTATCATAGAAAATAAAAAATAAAAAATACTATAAATATATCTTGATAGAGACTAAACTACCATTTTATGATTTTAATTATTAATTTTTATAATATTTATCACCTTTTTGTAATTATTTTTCCTGTCACAAATGAGGTGTAATTTCCCCCCTTTTTTAACATTTTTTTTATCATAAAAGTATATGCCTTTATTTTTAAATGATAATTAGTGATTTTTTTAAAATTTTCACCTTTATTTTTATAACAGATATGAAAAATTAAATGCCCTTTATTTTTTTTTTAATTTTTAAATTCATTTTTCTTACACCATATAGTTTAATTATAATTAAAAATAGAGGGCATTTAAAAATTTAAAGAAAAAAGGCACGAAATGTCATTTAAAAATAATTTTTTTTTACTTTTATGATAAAAAAATATTAAGAAAAAGAAGCCCATAATGACAAGTATAAAATGTTAAAATAGAGGGAATTGAAGAAAATAGTAGTTTAGTATCTAGCAAAATATATTTATAGCTTTCCTAATTTCTACAATATATTTGTTGTAAAAATAAAGGACAATTAAAAAAAAATTAAAAATACGAAATGTCATTTAAAAATAAAGACATTTACTTTTATGATAAAAAAATGTTTAAAAAAAACTTTCATTATGAAAAGTTTATGATGTCAAAATAGAGGAATTTGAGAAAATGGTAATTTAGTTTCTACCAAATATATTTACACTATTTTCTCTTTTTTATGATAGTAAAGGTGGGTCAGAAATTTATAAAAAAAAATAAAAAAAACCAATATTGTATCAGTTATGTACTTTTAGTCCTTAATTTTAAAATTTTATCAATTTAATTTTCAAATTTAAGTGATCCCTAATGCTCATGTCATCCACCATTAACTGCACTTGTAACCTCCTCGACGTGGCATGTGGAATTTCTTCAGGTATTTCGAAAATATTGCCAAAATTTGTTTTGTTTTGTTTTTTTTTTTTTTTATTTTATTTTTTTTGTCCGAAGATTTCATTACCTCACTTTCTTTAACTCTCAGGGCTTGTAATTAATCATTTGTTTTAGTATTTTTTTTTTGTGTTTTGTTTGTTTGTTGATTAGGTTGGAGAATGAACATTTGAATAATGTAGACGAGTATCGGTATCTATACCTTTCAACTATGATGAAGATGAGGATAAAAATGAGTGAAATTTCACAAAAAGAAGGGTAAAATATATCTATGATATCTAACGTATGTACTATTTCGTGTTACTTTAGTCTTTAAAGTTTTCATTTTGTCAATTTCATTCTTGAAATTTTGCAATTTGAGTCATATTAGTTAAAGGAATAATTATAAAATTCACCTATAATCCCTAAATTATGCATTTATGTTTTGTTCTGATAGTTTTGGATTGTCAATTTCGTTCTCTCAATTTTAAAAAGTTATATTTGATTTTTTTTATCAGTGTTTAGGCATCAAAGTAACAGATTTAAGAACTTAAAGAAATAAAATGACACGAGGCTTAATTTTTAGAGACCATAGATGTATTTCAATATAATAATTTAGAAGTTCATTTAAAATCAGAACAATTTGCCACAAATTGTTAAACGTTAGAAACCAATTAAGGTTGTGTTTAGATATGGATTGGAGTAAGAATTTCAAAAGGCAAAAAGAAAATATGAGAGAAATATGAATGGATATAAGTAAAAAAAAAAATTCTTAATTTCTTATTCTCTTTATAAATTCATAATCCATACTTTATATAAATTTTCATTTTCATTTTGTTATATCAAATGTTATTTTAATTTTCATTTTCACGTGACCTTTAAACTTATTTTTACTTACAATAGAAGGGGAAAACAAAACAAGATTAAAATTGTTCACAATGGAAACATCCCACTTCATGGACTTCCCAAGTAACCCAACCCAACTCAAGGCATGTCAATTAGACTAGTGAGCTTTTTTCACTTCATCAGATTTATTTTAGCGAACTCCGAAAGCTTCTCAATCTCAGGAATAACATTCTTGACTGCATCATCAGAGCAAAACCTCTCAGCCCACTTCGCCAGGCGCGGCATCTTGGTTATGTCTAGCACCTTTACATCGAACATCTTCTCCAACGCCTTGAACCAACCCAAGAAGCACCCGAGCGCTATGTCAACGTAACCAATGTTATCCCCACCGAAGAAATTACCATTTCCTTCACTGCTGCAGTTGATGAAGTACTCTTCTAACAACACCAGCGTTGCTACCAGCTTGTCTATTGCTGCCAATCTCTCTTCCTCTCCTTTTGCCTTAAGAATTTCCACTAATAATGGAAAACACTGCAAGAAACAAAAACATATACTTGCTTGGTACATACATAAATATTTTAAAAAAAAATAAAATAAATAAATAAATAAATAAACATGGTTGTTGAGTTATCGAAGGACTAGAGGTTGTTGTCAAGCTATCAGAGGACACCGGACGTGGTGGGGAACGTAGGAAAGAGTGAAAAACTTGTTTTTGAAAACAAGGTAACGCTTTTTGTGTTTCCAAATGTTTTAAATTTTGAGAATTAATTCCATTTTTATGAAAAAGGTAATAATGTACCAAACAAATCCATTTATTATCAGAAACAAAACAACGAAAAGTCCGAAAATGCTTTTCTTCTTCTTTTTTGTGAAAATAGTTATTAAAATTCTGAAACCACTTTATGATGTTTTCTCAAATTGGGTTGTTTTTGGAGAATTTTTTCCCAAAATAATTTGCTATATAACTCTTTAAAACTAAAACATACATTCATTGACACCCTCTGTTCTATCATTTCATTTAACTACATATTACACTACAAAATAAAAACTAATTGTATATCATTACTATTTGATTTAAGAAATTCAACGAATAATAAAATGATACCTTATCATCAATATAGGCTCCCCAAAATCGTTCAATGGCGCGATCATAGGGATCAGAGGGGAGGATTGAGGGACCAGATGTCCATAACTCATCGATGTATTGAACTATAATAAGAGACTCACATATAGGGTTGTTGTGGTGGATAAGAACCGGTATTTTCTTATTGACCGGATTTGATTTAAGAAGAAGTTCACTTTTGGAACCAAATGTCTCTGGTAAGAACTCATAGTTGATTGATTTTAGGTTCAGAGCAATTTGAACCCGGTTCACAAATGGGCTTGGTGAGCCTACTGCATGCTCGTTTTCTTTGGGTGAATAACCTCCTATGAGCTTTACACTTGCCATGGCCAATTCTCTAGCAATAGAAACGGTTGAATATGATTGAATTCAGATATGAATTGTTGGTGTTTTGATATGAATTGAAAGAGTGTCTGTGTGTATATATATTCCTTGAAGAGGACAAATATCCGCAATAAATAAATAAAAATAAAAAAACAATGCAAATATGCGTCATCCAAGTTGTCACAAAACAATGGGAAAAAGTCCTAGTTTGATACCAGGAATATGAGAATACGTGAGTGGGCTTCTTTTTGTAATTGTTCCAATTTGACCATTCTCAAAAATAAATAAATAAAATTGAGTTCCTACAAAATTTTAATGAAAATACATAATTACCTTCAAATCAACAACAATTAGCTCGTTTGGCATCCGGCTTTTTTGACATTAGTGGCTTTTTTAATCATAAAAAGATAAAACTTGTTAAAAAAATAATAAGACAAAATATTACATTTAAATCATAATTATTTTATTTTTTCTCTAATAAAAGTCAAAAAAGTCAATCCAAACGAACTTTTTAACAAAGGCTAAAATAGTCAAAAGTCAAAAACCAATCCAACTTTCCAAACTAAGCCATTTGTCAACCTATATGTCCGCATGTTCTACTTATCTTCCATGAGTCCACCTATTTATCTCCGTGTCCACTTGTCTGTTGCTAGTTGCTAACGAATTTTTCAGTAACCCTTCCAATGCCAACAAATTCCCCGCCACTCTCCGTGACGGTTCGCTCACGATGGTGTGGCCATTTGAGTGCTCAAGAGTGGCCGTTGGAAGTGCCCCAACGTGGCCTAACTTTGGCCCCAAGTAGCCCAAGGTATGTAGGCCACAAATAGCCAGCAAACGACAAAGCCGCAGCCCATGCCAATAGCCAACCAACACTGCCAGCAGCAGCAGCAAACAGCGCTGCCAGCAGCAGCAAAATACAGCAGCAGCAGCCAGCAGTGGCAGCCAACAGTGTAGAATTTTGGCGCGTTGTTTCGGCATCCAAACGAAGGAGTTTCAAATTGAAATTTTTACTGGAAAGAGTTCTTAGGGGAAGTGTTTTCCCGACCAAGTTTCGTGATTTTTCTCAATTTGTGGAATTTATGAAAAATCATTATGATTCCTCGGACATATATGATGTTTCCTCCTGCCAGAGAGCAAATTGCTTAACAAGCATATATAAGGGGGCAAGGTGTGCTACCTACCTACCTCCCCGCCCAAACTGGGCTTCAAGTGAGCAACCTTGGGGCAACTCAAGGGCGGGCTTTAGACATCCAAAGGGGTGTCTAGAGTCTCCACGTGGGTTTGGGAGCCCCGTGGACGGTGCAATAATGTAAGCACTGCGCGTGTCCTCCCGAGGGGAGGTCCACTACGTTGTTTCCATTATGCCACGCAATATGGTATCTTTGGGACTCGTTTTGGACCGAATGGGCTATTGAGGCACCACAAAAGGCCTCGTGTGCCAACTCAAGTGCTTGGTTTGGGTTCAACCTTGCACGAGGGGATCCCGTGGCTTAAGCTAAGCAGTTGGAAGGCGACACCGCATATGTGGGCTATCGAATGAAGGCATCAAGCTACGTATTGACTAAATCCATTGAGTGACTACATTATGCTACAAGCAAGCTACGGATTGAGACGTCGCCTTACTCATGCTACACGTTGGTGCAACGCTAAGGTGCGCAATGGCCTTAGACGGAATCTAACACACGTGTTAGCACGAGGATTACGCTGTGGGCAAGAGATTGACCCTCGGTGACTTGTGGGCTTCGCATGACCAAGTGGCCATCTAATATTCATCTATTGAGGCATGCTTGACCCTACGACACTTCGAGATGCTATTAGAGACCTAACATGCAATGTTGGCTTGTCGGCTAAGTTGAGGACCTTCGCTAGCACATTGTTGTGTGGCTAGGCACCTTGATGACATAAACCTAAGTTGGGCGAGCACCTTGCTTGAGATAAGCTTGGCGCTATGAAGCGACTTATGCCGTGCTTGATGCACTTGAGACGTCAGGCCTACTTGTGGCATCCGGGTGAAGACGGAGCTTCCTTGTGAAGTTGTTTTGCTTGACAAAGTATTGGGCCCTAATATTCAAATGGGTGAGACCATCAACACTCGATTTGTTAATGAGCTATGGCGGGCTTAAACTTTGTGAAGTTTGAGCGCCACACGGGCAAAAATTGATCCACTGCGCCTCTAAAGGAGTCGGCCCGTGACAGTTGGTATCAAAGCTAGATCACTCATTTGGGGTGAGTTCGATCTAGAGTTGACTTACAAAAAGTTATAAGTTGTATTGCTAAGCTGAACCAAACACATCAAAATACCTTAAATTAAGCTAAAAGCTGAAATAAGCTGGAAATAAGCCAGAAATAAGCCCTACCAAATGGGGCCAATGGCGATTGAAAATAATGTGTGAGAAAGAAGAAGAAAAAAAATCGAGATTGAAAAAGAAAAATAGTAAAAATGTAAAAAAAAAATGTCATTTAAAATACTTATTTGCACTTCTCATTAATATCTTTTATTAAATATGTCTTTATAACCAAAACAATTTTAAAAAGTAATGCTACACAAACAAATAATTTATACAAAATTTTTATATATGACTCATTTGTATACCTTTCACTCTAAAAATAAATATTACTAAAAATAAATTTATTTATAATAATAATATTATGAGATCATTCTTCTCCAATTTTATGTATAAATTTTAGACATTTCACTACCTAACCCACATTGTTTATACGCATAAATGCATTGGAATATTTAATGGGTAAGAAGCACTCATGGGTGTTTTAGAAATTTGACTAAAAGTTAATTTTTGACTTTTAATTTATTTTGATTCACATTTTATTACTTTTTACTTTATATATATTATATAATATTTTTAAAAAAATCAAAAAATTAAAAGCGAACACGGATGATGCAGGTTTCTCTAGGCAAAGTCAAACATGATTCCTAGGTTATGACAACTTGAATGATGTTTATAACAGTTTGGAGAATTTACAAATCTGTGTATTTTTTAAAAAATAATTATAAATTCATAAAAAAAAATTATAATTTTAATTATTAATTAGTAATTGATTCGTGCGATACACGGATTTTTTTCTTTTTAAATAATATTTTGTAAAATTAAATTAAATTATTTATATATGTCTATATATAAATTATTTTTAGATATATGTTACAATGTATGCATTACAAAAATATAATATTAATTTTAGAGAAAATTAGTTTAAAGTCTTTATTCCATTCTTAATAATGGAAGAGATCCACAATATTATTTTGTGATGTCTAAAATTCTTCAACCCTGACATGCATATATCACAGAAAAATTTGATTCTCCCAAATTTGAAAGCAGCAGCAGCAGTAGGAGTTGCAAGCGCGACGGTGGCCATGTCTGAGCCAAGCGAGTGTCGCCTCCGCAGCGGGCCGTACTCGGGCGAAATATTAGACCTCTGTTTCCTTCACCTACCACCCCCTCATCTCTTCTACTCTTTACCTCCTTGCCGGTACACTTAGGGCGTGTTTGATTCACCGGATTAGGGAGGGGGACTATCCACTATTTGGATTGTAATCCAAATAGTGCTCCTTATCCGCCATTTGATTTTTTTTTAGTCCGCCAGACTCCATGTCCGGCCGAACTCCTTATCCCCCATATGGGGGACTATTGTGTCCTAGGGGGGTATGGGATAGTTTTTGGAGGACTATCCACTATTGGGATTAGGTGGTCAAAATGACCATTTTGACCCTCTACTATTTAATTATGTATTATATTTAATAAAATTCAATAAAATTTAAATGTCTCAATTTAAAAATAAAATAATTTTATTTAACTTTTTATTGATGTTTTATTTATTTAATTTTTTAAAATAATTTTTTATTGATGTTTTATTTTAAAATTTTGTTTATATTTTATTTAATTTCATTATTTAAATTTAATTGATGTTTTATTTAATTTCATTGTTTGATTATTATTATTTTTAAAAACAAATTTATTTAAAATTTTAATTAAAAAATAATATATATTTTTATTGATATTTTATTTATTTTATTTTTTTAAAAAAAATAAATTTATTTAATTGTGTAAAAAATAAAATAAAATAAATTTTTATTTAATCTAGCTAAAAATAATTAAAATATTAAAGATATGTTTAATATTGCTATTACTTAGTAAACAATTGAAAAAGGGTAAAATAGTCTTTTGTTCATTTATCCTATCCAGTCCGTCTAAACAAACGTTGGATTCACTAAAAATAGTCATTTCTAGACATCTAATCCCATGAAAAAACAAATACAGGATACATATCCAATCCAGCCAAATAGTCCGGGGGATTCACAGTCCCAGGAGTCAAGTCCGATGGATTCTAATCCCCCTTTATCCAGTCCGTCCAATCAAACACACCCTTATTTCTCGCTCAAATCTCTCTCTCTCTCCTTGCTAGAAGCAATTTTACAAGGAAAATGAGTGAGAGCACTAATTAGTGCTACCACTAATGATGTGGCAGTGTGTCTCACCATGAATGATTTGATGTTTTGGCCTTGGTGTTGTTTTTTTTTTTTTTATTGAGTGTCATGTCATTAGTAATCTTTTTAGAGGTCCAAAATTAATGATCTTTATCATTGTTGATTTTACGATATTATTGACTCAATAGGGACCAGTTCTCGCTTCTGCTCTATCAGTTGGAAACGGGAAAAATGGTTAAATCATTTCACGTGTTCCAAGGTATTAGAGTCCATGGAATTACTACTTGTAGCTCTATTAATGGCAATGGCAAAAACAGATCATTATCTTCTCCAATTGACTTCAATATTGCTGTGCTTGGGGAGGAGGATCAACTGTTTACCTTATCCACTCAAATGGATTGCCAATTCCAAAATCAACCACAAGATTTTATTCATTTTCATTTCAATTTATTACACTTGTTACCGAAATTTAGTCATTGGGTTTTGGGTGTTTGCTACTTGAAGAATGAGAAGGGATAACTGTCACTTGACACTATAATTTTTTTTGACATGCTTAATTTTTTCTGTCATTTGTAATTTTTTTCGGCATGTTTAATTTTTTCTGTCATGTTTAATTTTTTATGCCATGTGTAATTTTTTTTGGCATGCTTAATTTTTTCCAGTTTGAACCCAAAGAAATTCTTGAGAAAACCAAAGAAATTTTTGTAAATGGGTTTTTGAAATTAAAGTTCAATTATGAAAATTTGAACAGTTTAGGTGATGCCATTTTTCAATCTGTTTGGTTGTTGAGAAAAATCAGGAAATAAATAGGAAAATGAGAATTCAATTTTAATGTTGATTGATAATGTTGTCAATCAAAATTCAATGTAATTAAGCAACCAGTTGAATTGAGCAACATGGTGGTGAAATATCTGAAATTCAAAATTTTGTTATTGATCTAAATGGTGGCTCTATATTTTTTTTCTGTGTTGAAATCGCTTTGTGTTGGCTTTTTGATCAATTTTCTTTGGTTGAGCCAAAACACAATTTTCTCTAGTTTGATCAAAACACAAAGAAAATTATGAGCAAACCAGAGAATTTGGGAAAGATGAGGAATGAAGTTGGAAGAAAAGAAAGAATTGCCACTTAACACTCTCGAATGTGTAATTTTCTTTGGCATGCTTAAATTTCTCTGACATGTTTAATTTTCTTTGCCATGTTTAATTTTCTCTACCATGTGTAATTTTCTCTAGTTTGAACCCAGAGAAATTCTTGCGAAAACCAGAGAAATTCTCTGGCCTTCCCTGAATTTCTTTGGAGAGAAATTCTCTAAATCGAATTTTCTTTGGATCGATGTTGAGGGACCTTAAACATTATAAAAATATTGAATGTCTTTTATACTATAAAATCTTAATACCAGAGATCCAAAAAAAAATCTCCTTAATTTTACCACGATATAAAATATAACATAAATAAATATATAATAATTTTGGTTGAATTATTTATGTACACATATATCTCTGTGTACATATATATAGAACTATTTAAAAAATATATTACAAAATATGCAATGCAATTTTCGTTCTATTAAACTATGAAAGTGTATTTTAAATAAATGAATATATATATATATATATATGATACTTTTGTACTTAATTTCAATATAATAAAATAAACATTTATTTTAATATTAAAAATAATGATTCAATTGGAGAAAAAAAAGTCATTTAAAATTAAAAAATGATTTCAATTTTTTTTTTTTTTTTGATAATCTTAATCTTATCGTTCTATAAAAGTGTTATTTAAACAAATATATATCATAATTTTATTTCAATTATTTATGTATATTTTAATAAACTTAGTCCTATTGTACTATAAAAGTGTAACTGAAATAAATATATAATGATTTTATATTATATTAAATTATAACATAATAAAATAGTGAATTATAATATAATAAAATAAACACTAAATTTGACATCATATATATATATATATATATATAAGTAGTGTTTATATATAGAGTGTGGTGACAAGAAGGTCAGGGGTTCAAACTGATGGTGCAACGACAACCCTTTTACTCGTAATCTAACTTTAATAACAAAAACTAACATCCTATAATCTTGGCAAAAAATGTATATATATAGTTTTAATTAAATATAAATTTTTCCTAATAAACAACTTCAGTAAACTCAATATAAATTAATAACAAAATATAAATAAGATAGACAAAAAAATAATAAATATATTTAATTTTAATATAAAAATTGAATACTTTAATAAAAGTGAAAAAAAGTAGAAGAAAATTAATTTGCAAAATTTTTTTTAGTAGATATAATTGTACATGTAATTATATTAAATTTTATTTATGAGTAGTTTAGATTTAAAAATCTTTTAAATATTAAATTTTAGAAATAATTGGGCATAAGGGAGATTGCAACGGGGGATCACAAAAACTGACATCCTACAATCTTGGTAATATATATATATATATATATATAAGTGAAAAAAAGTAGAAGAAAATTAATTCGCAAAGTTTTTCTTAGTACATATATTTATATTAAATTTTATTTATGGATAGATCAATTTAAGCAGAAATCTTTTAAATATTATATTTTAGAAATAATTAGGTCAAAAGGGGACTGCAATGAGGGATCACAAAAACTAACATCCTACCATCTTAACAAAAATATATATAAAGTTTAAATTAAATATAAATTTTTCGTAATAAACAACTTCAGGAAAATCAATATAAAATATAAATAAGATAGACAAATATATATATATATATATATATGATTTTAATATAAAAATTGAATACTTGAATAAAAAAGTAGAAGAAAATTAATTCGCAAAGTTTTTTTAGTACATATAATTATATTAAATTTTATTTATAGGTAATTCAGATAAATATAAATCTTTTAAATATTAAATTTTAAAAATAATTAAATATTAAATTTTAGAAATAATTAAGTATAAATAAATTAAATTTTCCTTATTGTTCCGCAGTTCTCAAATAGCAATCCAGTGGGTAGAGAATTTATAACACGAAAATGTGCATCCATACTACTATTTTTGTTAGGTCCCTACTTGTTGTCAATTCCGCGAACAAACTTAGTTTAATTGAGTTATAATTTTTCCTTATTTTTTTGGTCTTCTCGCTCGAGTGGGACAATTTGCGCTCAAGCGGAGTTTGCACACTCTCAGAAGTTTGGCTTGTCTGCAAAACTACTGGGAGGTGTGATTTTACGCTCGAGCGTAATGTCCAATGTTCAAGCGGATACCCTGTCTAGTCACACGCGTTTTAGTGACACCGCTCGAGCGGCAAGTCCTGAGCTCGAGCAGGGATCGTGCCCCTGTTTTCTATAAATATCTGTTTCAGTCCGTTTTTATAGTCACAGCTTCCAAATCTTCTTTGAGGGGTCTAGGGTTTTCTTCTAGGGCTATTTTGCTAGTTTTCTTTGATGCTTGTTTGAGTATTAAACTCACATGGTTTGACAAGCATACATCAAAGAGTTTGATTGTTTGAGTATTCTACTTCAAGAGTGTTCTTCTTCGGTGGAATCCGGAAATTCAAACGTGGAGTATTCGAAGGAGTTCAAAGCTGTGTATAGTTGTTGATTCGACACGGATGTTGTGGATTCAACATCAATCTAATCAATTCTAAGATGAAGGTTGTGGTGAAAGAGATACAGATTGTTGAAGACAAGTTGACAGAGTTTGGGTAATTTGTTTGGTTAATTTGTATTCTTTCTTTCTTTCATAGTGGATTGATTAGTGGCGTTTAGCCCGTGGTTTTTTAATCACAATTAGAGGTGCTTCAATTATGGTTTTTCCACGTAAAAATCTATTGTGTTGATTTATTATTTTTTGAAGCAATAATCTAAATCACTTTCGTATGTGCTAGATGATTTAAATTGTCTGTTTTAATTGTTTGGGTATTGTTGCAATTAATCTAGTCTGAATCACGAATCACTTAGGTTTTTCAATTGGTATCAGAGCGGGTCACTCTCTATTTTTTTCAAAATTATAGGAGTGTGATTTTGTGTGATTTGTGATATGGATTCAATTCATGAAGGTAACTCGACGCATAGACCTCCGTTACTCGATGGTAGAAACTATTCTTATTGGAAAGCTTGTATGAGGGCATTTTTAAAATCTATCGATGAGAAAGTTTGGCACTATGTGCTCTATGGGTGGAGTGAACCTGTTGTCACCATTAATGGTGTTGATATTCCCAAACCACTTAATAGATGGGACGCAATTGATTATCAAAACTCGAGTTGGAACAGTAAAGCTCTCAATTCCCTCTTTTGCTCCGTCACACCTGAAGAGTTTCGTCGTATCTGCACGAGTGAGGTAGCAAAAAAGGCTTGGGACATTCTTGAAACTATTCACGAGGGTACTCCTGCTATTAAAAAACGAAAACTTCAACGTCACACCTACTCTTTTGAAACTCTTTTTATGCGTGATGATGAGACGTTTGATGATTTTTATGCAAAACTTAGTGATATCGTAAATTCCTGTTTCACTCTCGGTGAAAAAATCCTTGAAACTAAGGTTGTTGGAAAAATTTTGAGGTCTTTGTAAACGTCCCCGAACGCCCCGCGAGGATGAATCCCGTTCTGTTCTTTTGGGTTTACTACAGTTCGACTCAATTTGTCACGGTTATAAATCTGAACCAAAGAGTCCAAATCCGGCAAATCGTTTTGAGAAAAACAGATTTTTAGAAAAGAAGTGCCAAACATGGATTGCTTTGCCAGATACAGAGTCGCCACCTAAATATTTTTTAATGGGGGAATTTAGGAAACCCTGACTCGGTGCCAAAGGCCACGTGTCCGTCATCACCAAAGTTGCCTCGACTCGGGAACTTGGGTACGATTGGGGAAGGTCAGCTATGAGCACCCCCTCTCGCCCGATCCGAAGATCGGCCTCTACTAACAATGATATCTGATTTTGAAAACGTTATGTGTTCTTATTTCGGTTATTAGCTAGAATTACTATGTGATGCGCACAGCAAAACAAGTATAGACTAGATCGCCTAATTTGGAACAAAGCATTGCATATCCGTTTGTTTGGAAACGTTTTGAAATTTGCTACTCGCAAGTAGGCTAAAACACGGATTTCAACGAATTGTTCCAACTCAAACAATCCAACCTTCACCCACAGACATTCAGGCAGTTTATCACATAAGCATTTAGCCACATGGTAAGCATGCTGTCATGTTAACATTCACACTCATGCGAGATGCTAAAGCATAAAATACTCACAATGTACTCCGAGCCAAAACAGAGAACTCGTTAGCAATCATGCATGATTCAAGTCCATGTTAAGTGCCTAATGTATCGCATACAAAATGCAGTCTAGAATAGGCTCGGCTAATCCTAGGACGGCATGTGAAATGCAACAGATAACACGTATTCAAGTTAGATTGAAATACTATGCAGTTAGTATGATGCGCCGAGCCCGGTGCATGCAATACAGATGGATGAATGCACGCATGCATAGCATAAGATATGCTAATTGAAATATGCCCTAAATCTAACCATTATAAGCGGTTAAATAAAAGTGAGAAAGAAATGGGGTTGGAAGACATGCACACACGCACCCACACTTATTACAAATTGTGCCCTCACAGAGAGGGTCCGAATAAAAGAGTCCGAATGTCCAAAATAGGTACAGTCCAAAGCAAAAATAAACAACTAACTAATCTAAGCTAATTACTTATTACATCACAAACTAATTTAATTAACCATCTAAGCTAATTACAAAAACAAATGAGCCAATTAACAAATTAACTAATTTCAACTGAGCATGCATCTAGCTAGCTACTGAAGCTAATTAATCTAAGTTATTACATAATTAGAAACCTCGGGACACGAGGGATACACATGCTCGCTTCGGTTCCTCGCCTTGGAATGCCTTCCATTTGCTCTTTGGAGGCTCTGTTTGCAGGGTGTCCTCCAGTTCTGGGTGCTGAAACTTACCAAAACATTGCAGGGGAAGCTCCCAGTGGCCTGCCGCTAAGGATGGAAAGCTGCCAGCCAGAGATGGCCCACTGCGGCCAAAGGTGGCACACTGCCGGCCATCAATGGCAGGCTGCCGGCCACTGGTGTGCTGTGACACCAAACTGCAACGAAGCACAAAATAGAGGAAAATGAGGGTTTCCCTAGGACATGTATGCACCATGGCACTCCGAATCACCTCAAAACATCAAGGGTGAGGCCAAGTCGGATCCACGACCATCAATCACGCATCCCGATGCATGATGGCCAAAGTTTCAACTTGTGCAAATCAATATAGAAATGAATGCACAAATACAACAAATAAAGCCTAGAACTCTATCATGAATCATCAAGAGCTTCGGCAACCGAGAATTGAGACACATTCCATCACTTGAAGTATGAAATGCCCCTCGTTCCTTGTGCTCGGATTAATACTTAATCCAAGCAATGCAACACATAAGTATGGCAAACATGCAACATGACCTAAGTATGCAAACGTGCAACTAAACCAAACATGCGACAAGCATATGAACATAATGTGAGGCAACAACCTATGACAAAATGCAATATGAACATATGAACATGCAAGGCATGTAAAGCTAAGCAAGTATGCAACAACATACTACATGTAACGAGCATGCGACAACATGGAAAAATTGGCTTACACCAAAGATGGACAACTCTCAACTAGGTCCAAATTAGTAGCCAAAAGCGATGAATTAAGCCACACAAAAACACTCAAGCATGCAAAATGCGAAAGGTTCAACAAAGGGGCCTAAAAGGGCAACTCTCAAAAGTGCCTAAGAAGTGACAAATGTGCACGTGTAACAACACTATATGCACTGAAATGAGATGATAAATGATGCCAAATCATTTAAACAACACAAGTAAAGCATGCGAAGGTCCTAAGTCATGAAAGCTAGCAAAGAGCAATACAAAGGAGGCATGCGATACATGGCACGAACACATGAACTAAGCATGGACAGAGTTTAATTAAGCCTAAACAAGGACTTAAACATGCTGGAATGAAGGCTCAAACACCTAGACATGCAAGCATACAAGCTAAGCCTTAAACTAGGCAATAATGCACGACATTCAAAGGCACTTGAAGCATGAATGAAGTGAGAATGTGACAATGGTACATGCTCTAAAATGAAGCATTAAATGATGCCAAATCATCTAAATATTTCAAAGATAGCATGCATGCATCACCGAAACACAAAGCTTGCAAGGTCAATTACACTACAGCTATACAAAGCATGCATTATTTGACTAGGAAGCATAAATACAGAGGCAAGGAAGCCCCAACACATGAACATTTCTAGTTCAAAGCATGGCCAAAAGATGCTAGCATGATGGACTAACATAGCATGCAAGATTGGCTAGTAGGCATGAGTTGTATGACATGTATATGAAGCATATGAAATCTCACCAAACCAACCAAAATCAGTGAACTAAACGTGTGAAAATACACCCAAATAATCATGGAAATGCAGCCAATACATGCCAAAATGAGGGACTTCTTTGGAGGGCCACACAAGGGATTATTAGGCACATGCAAGATGGACATTCAACAAGGCCAAACCAATTCTGGAAATGGCTCAAGAGGGTCCCAAAACCCACTGAAAAGGGCCTGGAACAAGGCCTAGAAGCATGCAAAATGTAGTCTCTTTGGAAGGCCCAAAAGACCACCAAACAAGACAAGGAGAGAGGGGGTCACCCCCCTCTAATTTTGACCTTCAAGAACACAACAAGGCCACTGAAAATCCACTGGATTTCAGTGGCTAATAGGCCAAAACAAGGCCAATGCAAATACTCACATGTATGGCTCTAAACATGAAGAGATAAAGCATGCATGGGGGAAGATGACCCCAAAAAACAAAGAGACCTAATCAATCTTAAAGAGGAGGTCAAAAAAAAACTTTTTCCAGTTTATATCAAATCTCAAAAATAATCACAAGTAGGGCTAATCTATCATGCAAAAAAATGGCCCTAAAAGAGAGGTAAAGCACAAGGGATAGTAGATGGCCTCAAACAGAGGAGAGCCCTTCAACAAAGTGGAAGAGGGGCTCAAAATAATGCACTTTGTAGTTTGGCTCGGAGCCCAGAAGTGCTCACAAATGAGGCTAATACATCATGCAAAAAAAGGCCTACAAAGAGGGATAAAGCATACAAGGGGGGAGGAGACCTCAAACAGCAAAGAGTCCTTGATCAAACATATAGAGGAGCTCAAAATATGACCTTTTAGTCCAAAAATTCTTGCAAGTGAGGATGGCCAATGAACAAGGAAAGTGCAAGTTTAGGGGAAATAGAGATTTACCCTAGAAGAGCAGTAAACCAGCAGGTTTTGGTCCAGAATTCTGAGCTTCCAACCTCCTCAAATGGCCTCCAAGGTGCTGGAATGGAGGATGGAGGTGTATATCTAGGTGTTGTAGTGCAAAAGGGCAAGGAAATCCAACTCTAAAGCCTAAAACACACACAATATAGAGAGGAAGAGAGTTTTTCTTCTTCAAAACTCAGCACCCTTGCTTAAGGAAGAAGGCTCTTCCTTATATAGAACAATGCAAAGCCAAATCTTCTTGAACAAGCTTTTCAAGGCTTCTATCCCTCCATACACGTGTATAGAGGGGAGCAAATGAAAATCCAGCTGGCTCAAAAGATCTGCCTGAAAACCAGCTGAGATAGGGGGGGTGCCGGCCATCAGTAATGGCCGGCAGTGCCACACTGATGGCCGGCAGGGCTTCATCAGTGGCCGGCAGGGGAAAAGCCATAGCCGGCAGTGCCATGCCATGGCCGACAGTGCACTATGAGGGCCACTCTAACAGGACCTAGTCAGGGTCCAAAAATGAGGCAGAAAGGATATAAGGTCCGGGAAACTCGAACCGGTGCCGTTCCGCCACGATAGTCGAATGCTAGGCGAGTAATCGAACCAGTTGCTGGGTGTACCTACAAGCACAACCAAGTCTTGAGGACGGTCAAAAATGGGATGTCTACAGTTGCCGCTCTTTGACAGAACTCGGAAGTCACAAAGTGACGGGAGTGAATGTCAAAGCCCAGAGACAACCCATTTTTGACAAGGCTGAAGACTCAGACAATCAATTAGTATAAGTATGCAGGGATGCGCCTGAAGGCTGGGGCAAAATGCAAACGATATGCAAGATGCAAGGGCATGACTAACAATCATGCCACGGATGCTGTAATGAAGCAAGACATGCAACAGTTTTAAGCAGGCGAATACGAATCCGACTACACTACAATGCAGAAAGGATGTAAAAGAATTATGCAATTCTTACCACGTTTCACACAAAGTGAATACAATACCTATGCGGCTCGTCGGGTTGCACCAACTTCAAATGAACCGTACATACAATATCGTGCCTGAAAAAGAAATGAACTTAACATGTACAATATGGGTAGGAAGATGCATGACAATGCATTTGAAAAGTGCGTGACAACGCATGCGAAGTGTGCATTAACACATGTAAGTAAAGCGTGCGCGACAACGCATACAATGTGTAAAGCAAGCAAAGGTATGAACACATGTCAGTAAAGCACACGCCGAAACGTGCACAATGTGTAACCACCTGAAAGATACATATACCACATGTAAGTAAAGCATGCAGTAACGCAAGCAATGTGTATGGCAGAATGAAACACATGTCAGTAAAGCAAGCGCGATTAACGCAAGCAATGTGTAACCTCCTGTAAAATGCATAAACACATGTAAGTAAAGCACACGCAGCAGAACGCATTGCAATGTGTAAAGCAAACAAAGGTATGAACACATGTCAGTAAGCACACGCCGAAACGTGTACAATGTGTAACCACCTGGAAAATACATTATACACATGTAAGTAAAGCATGCAGTAACGCAAGCAATGTGTATGGCAGGAATGAACACATGTAAGTAAAGCAAGCGCGATTAACGCAAGCAATGTGTAACCTCCTGTAAGATGCATAAACACATGTAAGTAAAGCACACGCAAAAACGCATGCAATGTGTAAAGCAAACAAAGGTATGAACACATGTCAGTAAAGCACACGCCGAAACGTGCACAATGTGTAACCACCTGGAAAATACATTATACACATGTAAGTAAAGCATGCAGTAACGCAAGCAATGTGTATAGCAGGAATGAACACATGTAAGTAAAGCAAGCGTGATTAACGCAAGCAATGTGTAACCTGCTGTAAGATGCATAAACACATGTAAGTAAAGCACACGTAGAAACGCATGCAATGTGTAAAGTAAACAAAGGTATGAACACATGTCAGTAAAGCACACGCCGAAACGTGCACAATGTGTAACCACCTGGAAAATACATTATACACATGTAAGTAAAGCATGCAGTAATGCAAGCAATGTGTATGGCAGGAATGAACACATGTAAATAAAGCAAGCGCGATTAACGCAAGCAATATGTAACCTCCTGTAAGATGCATAAACACATGTAAGTAAAGCACACGCAGAAACGCATGCAATGTGTAAAGCAAACAAAGGTATGAACACATGTCAGTAAAGCACACGCCGAAACGTGCACAATGTGTAACCACCTGGAAAATACATTATACACATGTAAGTAAAGCATGCAGTAACGCAAGCAATGTGTATAGCAGGAATTGACATTAGGACAACTTATGACAAAGAAGTGTATAGCGATGTGTGACAAGAAAATGCAAGACAATTGCATGATAGAGCAAATGCATGACAATGCATGTAAGGTGCGCATGACGATGCGTGATAAGGAGGATGCATGACAATGCATAATGGAGAGAAAACGCATGACAATGCATTTTAGAGATGAGGAAATGCATGACAATGCATGTAAACTACACAGGTGTTCATTGTAACGGGCGAATGCTAATTAACACCAACAGAAGAGAAAGATGCTTAATAAAGACATCTTAAATGGAGACCTCCGGTTTACCTCCCGGAGGGTTTGGGATGCGTCAAAAGGATACACCTCGTGCGCATTGATGGGTGTAAGCCATCATACATCGAGGACGTGATTGCTGAGCTCCCACGGAGGCATCCCGAATCAAGTTTTGAGCATTCCACAGGATTGTTGGGACCCGGGGACAGATCCCAAGATCAAATAGGTAGGAAAGTTGGAGAAGACTTTCTGGTCACCAGGGGCAACTGCCGGCCACTGCCGGCCATCTCCATCAACTGCCGGCCATCTACAGCATGCTGCCGGCCACCGATGTGCCCCTGCCGGCCATCGGTGGCAGATTCGGGCAAAAGGGGCCCTTAGGCCGTGGGTCTTTAAATAGGCTCAAAACCAACCCATTTCCTCACAAACCCTTCCATAGAAATTACTTTCCTTCCTTTTTAGGAGTGCCTTCTCTCTAGATTCGCGCATTCTACACGTTTCCCAACACCCTATTCAACCTCACTTCACGAAGGACTCTTGATGGTGAACACACAGCCCACAGTTTTGAAGGTTGAACACGCAGCCCAAACTCTTGATGGTGAACACACAGCCTACAGTTTTTTTTGAAGCCTGAACACACAGCTCATTCACTTGACTTTCTGAACACGCAACTCAAATTTTGATTGTGCACACGCAGCACACACTTGTTGAAAGTTGAACACGCAGCCCAAACTCTTGAACTTCTGAACACGCAGCCCATTTTGAATGTGAACACGCAGCACACATTTGTTGAAGGTTGAACACACAGCCCAAACTTTTGAATTTCTGAACACGCAGCTCATTTTCGAATGTGAACACACAGCCCACAGTTTTGAAGGTTAAACATGCAGCCCAAACTCTTGATGGTGAACACACAGCCCACAGTTTTGAAGGTTGAACACGCAGCCTAAACTCTTGATGGTGAACACACAGCCCACAGTTTTTGAAAGTTGAACACGCAGCCCAAACTCTTGAGAGTGAACACATAGCCCACAGTTTTTGAAAGTTGAGCACGCAGCCCAAACTTTTGATGGTGAACACACAGCCCACAGTTTTTTGAAAGTTGAACACGCAGTCCAAACTCTTGAGAGTGAACACACAACCCACAGTTTTTGAAAGTTGAACACACAGCCCAAACTTTTGATGGTGAACACACAGCCCACAGTTTTTTGAAAGTTGAACACGCAGCCCAAACTCTTGAGAGTGAACACACAGCCCACAGTTTTTGAAAGTTGAACACGCAGCCCAAACTTTTGATAGTGAACACACAGCCCATTCATTTCACTTTGAACACGCAGCTCACACATTTCAATCCTGAACACGCAGCTCATATGTTTTCATTTGCACGTAGCTCATGACACGACACTGCTCGATCTGAACACGTGGCTCATAACACAGTATTCTTTTAATTTTGAACACACAGCTCATTCTGAACATACAGGATGCGATGACGGAACTTGCAGAAGTTGAAACAAACTCAGATGCTTGACATTTTTCCCCCTTTTTTTTTTTCTTTTGCTTCGAAGTCTGGAACCTATATAGCTTCAGATAGGTCCTGGTTTTACTGTTCTCACATGACTCGGGTTGAACCCTGCGGTTTTTGAAAGAACAAAATCTTGTTTTGCACAAATGTGGAAAACGGCACGGCACTCTGAGCACAAAACAATTTTTTGAAATTGAGAGTGAGAATAAGTTCTCGACTGGGTATTGAGCCTACGACTAAATACAGCACACCACGACTCAACAACAAAGAGAAAGACAAGGTAAGACAACCTAAACACATCTATAGACACCCGAAACAACTCAAAACAAGAATCGAGACAAACAAAATGACTGACACGACACACGGACGTGTTTCAATGGCGAGAGACCTCTCAGTTTGTGAGGAGCTAGTTTCTCCGGGTAATATTTCTCACCCTTTCCTCATTTGTGATTCTCACATCACTCGGCCCTCAGGCTCTTTTTTCTCTCAAAACCCTTTTCTCGCTTTTTCTCTCAGTGCACATCTCTCTATTCTTCAATCTCTCATTTTGTATCCCTCCCCTGGGTGGTTAATGGGTGAATAGGAAGTTGTGGGTTCACGCCCAATACTATTGGCTCGCGGCTATTTCTTCCGGTGACGTCTAGTCGATGTTCCAGACAGGAGATGGTGTATCTAGATCTGTTCCGATTTGTGCTTCGCACTTGGCTTCATACCTCGTTGTTTGGAGTATGTTGAGAGCTTTCAGCCCTTTACTGACAGCTTCAGTTGTACCTTTCTGGCGAATAAAATGCCTTTCCTGGCAAGTGCGTTGATAAAGGGAAAGACAGAAAACCTGACTCAACTGTGCCCCCAGCTCATTCTTTTGACCATTTTTTGTTTTTGACGTTCTGTTAAAACAATTTTGACCAACATGAGAGTTAGATTAACATGCTTATTCAATTTTCTGATTTAAAATCATGCAAGTCAGGCTATGAGCACTGAAAATTTTCCTTTTTTAGGTCCAAGAAATGGTCTAGTTTTGGAAAATGAAATAATTTTCGAGAAATTAGTCAACCTCAGTAAAAATTCTCAAAAACTATTTTTACAAACAGTCATTGCTCAACGAGCACAGAACCTACTCTTGAGATGCACAACCTCAGATATGAGGGAAAATTGCCCCTTGCTTGAAGGACACTGTATGGCAACGGAAAGTTGTCCCTTGTTTGAATGACACCGCGGCATTTTGTATGGCAACGAAAAGTTGCCCCTTGTCTGAATGGCACCACAGCGCATTGTAATCAGTCTTCACTGTGAAGGTCACAACCAAACTCTCGGATACAGAGAAAGCAAAGATGATCAAAACCATTACACAGAAATAATTGATTTAGAAGTGTTTGTGGCTGGACTTCAGAATGAAGTTGCCTACGTATCCCAAAGATGGGAATCAAGCCTTACGTAGTTCGGGGCTAAGGTACACTCGGGTATTTTAACCTTCACTCTTTAGGCTCTAACTTTTGCCAAGGCGCCCAATGCGGGTTTTCGACCTTGTTCTTTTTCTTCTTTTTTTTTTTTTCTTTTCTTTTCATTTTCTTTTCTTTTTTTCCTTGTGCATTTTTTTCCTTTTGCATTTTTTTATTTTGTATTTTTCTCTTTTTCTTTTGCATTTTTTTCTTTGCTCTAACTTTTGCCTGGGTCGCCCTTCCGGGTTTTTAGCCCAGCGAGCCTCTCAAAGGGTAAAAGTGTAACAAGTCCATGCCAAATGGTTTTGAGATTGGAGCCCTCTGTATCCAGGAGGGTGGCTGTTGTACTGATCTGCAGAAGGATCCATCACGTTTGCTTCACGAGCTTCTTACAGTGAGATCCGACCTTCTTGATCTGATTTTGGTGCCTCTTGCTCGAGGGCTGCTTCAAATCTGGCCACACGGGCTTTACGTGGCGGTTGACCATTGAACATTCTGCTTCGAATCTAGGGTTCGGGGTCGAAAACAAACGGATTGAGCTTTGAGGCTGAGAGCGATCCTAGGCTGCATAATTTCAAGAGCGATTCCACACAGGTCTTCACAGGACCGCGCAAAACATTTTGTTTTTAAAAGTTTTTAAGAAAGCGACAAATCGCTCGCGCTGAAGATAGTGTAAAACCGGTCTGGGTCAAGCCGGGGTCCTTCTCAGTACTCACGCTAACAAGCACGATTTCATTCATTAAAAGCTTAGCATGCCTATCTTTCTCTCAAATTGATCAAAGTTTTGCAAAACCCGAGGAATTCCTTCATCTTCGTTTTCATCACCACAGTGTTCAAAATAGTTTTGAAAAACTAAAGGTCATTACAATGATTTTCAGGATACGAGAGAGCCAGGTGGAATGCACGGCCGTTCAATCCAAATCCTCTGGCACAACGAGCCCAAAATAGCAATAAGCACGGGAACATGATAGCCGCAGCTGTTTTATTCAAATTTCCTGGTTGCGACTGGCTCCACAGCAGAGACAGATTCAAAAAGAAAGCAAAAGGAGTAATTACAAAACAAAACGGTGTTCGAGGCGACAACCCCGGAATCACCTGGTATTCTATACAAGGGGACTGACTCGCTACAACAAGACAGATCCTTAAGCAAAAAGGACTGACTCACGACAATGGGACAGACTCAAAACAAAACAAAAGACTGACTCGACACCCAAGCCAGAATTTACAAAACTAGTAGTCGCAGATGCTCAAAAATGCGTGCCAGACGCCGGATCCAAAAATATACCAAGCGTCGCCCGCAGGTGGTTCACTTCCTGATTTACATACTCGCAGTATCGGTATCCTCAAAATCCAGTAGCTGAGTAGTGACGGACTTGGCTGAGGTGGGCGGGAGGATAACCTCATTGTCGATCAAATCTTGCACCTCATGACGGAGGCGGAAACAATTATCGGTAGCATGACCTGTTTGCTGGTGGTACGCGCAGTACAAAGTAGCATCGTGTTTAGCTGGAAGAGGATTCGGGAGAGGCCGCGGCTCAAGGGGTGTAAGATGCCCCTTTTTAGCCAAAATTAGAAGTGCCCTAGACAAAGGCATGTAGAGGGGATGAAAGACTCTGCGCCCCCGAGGCAAATACTTTGAAGCCTGTGGATTCTCGCTAGACGTACTAGCAAAAGGGTCGGCAGGTGCGGCCTTGGATTTCTGATCTCTTGTAGGTGCGGAGTTGGGAGTGGGATGAACTGTTCTGGCATGACAGGGCCTATCCCAGTTTTCTGCCTGGCTTGAACTGCCTGTGGCTGGAGTGGGGAAAACATCATCCACGATCTTGGTTGTGACCGCGAGCACCTGTTGTTTACTCATCCCCCCGGCTTTCAAAGCCTCGACTGCCCACAACAGTCGTTCAATGGGATCGGTGTCTGTCTTCATTTTGTTCTTACCTCTGGCCTCAGCCTGATCAAGGGTTTGGGTTGGTGATGATACGTCATTGTTGGAGGCCATCTCCGGTTGGCTAAGCTCGATCACAATCCGTCCCAATAGCGGGGGTTCCTGTGGTACAAAACTTTCAGCATATGGTGTAGCTGGTGGCAAAGTTGACATTCCGTAAGCGAGATCTGCCACGGACCTCTGGAGGTCACCTATCATCCCCATCAACTCGAATGTGGTGGGCTCACGAGCCTGGTACAACTAGGGGATCCAGACCGGGTGCGCCGCAGGCGACCTGGGTAGATGCGGTACATCAACGTCGATCTCACTTTGCAGAGTGATTCCTTGATCTAACGTGGCTGCCATAACCACGATCTCTTCTGAATTCTGCGTCATGATTAGTCCGCTATGCTGAACGGTGACTGATCAGATATCTGTCTTGCCTTAGCAAAGGGGGAACACTGACTATTCTGTATCAACTCTCTGAACCCCCCCCCCCCCTAGAAGGAAAGAAAAAAAACAAGCAGCATTTCAGCCCAAATAGATCAAACACAGGTGTAGCCGAACAACTGTACTCTACTACTGATCACTGTTCCCAACAACTGCCCCAAAACACTGAATCGGATGCCCGCAGATATAACTGATCCTCAAGACACTGATACTGGTGCCCTCAGGCCTGATGCCCAAATTTTACAAATTGATATGTGCGTTCCCTGTAGAAATACACTCTAAAAGCACATAATAGATAATTGAGAGCCAAAACACCCCTATGGAGGGGTAAGGTTTCCCTGTCCTATTTTGTCAGGAGCTAGGGTTTCACTACGCACGCAACGGCTTCAAACAACCTATCATCGGGTAAGTAACCTGTCCTAGTTTGGAATGGTCACTATGGATTCTGAATATGCACTAGGTCGAATGGTCAAAAAAGGGTGCCCCGGTAAAACCAGGGTTTGTGTTCCCATACTGTCAGAGCCCATAACCGGTCAGCCTTATGGTCATGCCTTAACAAGACAAGCCTCCGGCAAACCGTTCAGGAATGGCAGATGGCAAACATGGTGTCCTAGGCGCACCAATGTACATGCAATGCAAAGAGACACATAAATGAAATCAAAACAGGATATCACGAGTTCGAGTCAAGTTCTCTAATTCCCCAGCAGAGTCGCCAGAAACTGTAGACGTCCTCGAACGCCCCGGGAGGATGAATCCCGTTCTGTTCTTTTGGGTTTACTACAGTTCGGACTCAATTTGTCACGGTTCTAAATCTGAACCAAAGAGTCCAAATCCGGCAAATCGTTTTGAGAAAAATAGATTTTTAGAAAAGAAGTGCCAAACATGGACTGTTTTGCCAGATACAGAGTCGCCACCTAAATATTTTTTAATGGGGGAATTTAGGAAACCTTGACTCGGTGCCAAAGGCCACGTGTCCATCATCACCAAAGTTGCCTCGGCTCGGGAACTTAGGTACGATTGGGGAAGGTCAGCTATGAGCACCCCCTCTCGCCCAATCCGAAGATCGGCCTCTACTAACCATGATATCTGATTTTGAAAACGTTATGTGTTCTTATTCGGTTATTAGCTAGAATTACTATGTGATGCGCACAGCAAAACAAGTATAGACTAGATCGCCTAATTTGGAACAAAGCATTGCATATCCGTTTGTTTGGAAACGTTTGAAATTTGCTACTCGCAAGTAGGCTAAAACACGGATTTCAACGAATTGTTCAACTCAAACAATCCAACCTTCACCCACAGACATTCAGGCAGTTTATCACATAAGCATTTAGCCACATGGTAAGCATGCTGTCATGTTAACATTCACACTCATGCGAGATGCTAAAGCATAAAATACTCACAATGTACTCCGAGCCAAACAGAGAACTCGTTAGCAATCATGCATGATTCAAGTCCATGTTAAGTGCCTAATGTATGCATACAAAATGCAGTCTAGAATAGGCTCGGCTAATCCTAGGACGGCATGTGAAATGCAACAGATAACACGTATTCAAGTTAGATTTGAAATACTATGCAGTTAGTATGATGCGCCGAGCCCGGTGCATGCAATACAGATGGATGAATGCACGCATGCATAGCATAAGATATGCTAATTGAAATATGCCTAAATCTAACCATTATAAGCGGTTAAATAAAAGTGAGAAAGAAATGGGGTTGGAAGACATGCACACACGCACCCACACTTATTACAAATTGTGCCCTCACAGAGGGTCCGAATAAAAGAGTCCGAATGTCCAAATAGGTACAGTCCAAAGCAAAAATAAACAACTAACTAATCTAAGCTAATTACTTATTACATCACAAACTAATTTAATTAACCATCTAAGCTAATTACAAAAACAAATGAGCCAATTAACAAATTAACTAATTTCAACTGAGCATGCATCTAGCTAGCTACTGAAGCTAATTAATCTAAGTTATTACATAATTAGAAACCTCGGGACACGAGGGATGCACATGCTCGCTTCGGTTCCTCGCCTTGGAATGCCTTCCATTTGCTCTTTAGAGGCTCTGTTTGCAGGGTGTCCTCCAGTTCTGGGTGCTGAAACTTACCAAAACATTGCAGGGGAAGCTCCCAGTGGCCTGCCGGCTAAGGATGGAAAGCTGCCAGCCAGAGATGGCCCACTGCCGGCCAAAGGTGGCACACTGCCGGCCATCAATGGCAGGCTGCCGGCCACTGGTGTGCTGTGACACCAAACTGCAACGAAGCACAAAATAGAGGAAAAGGAGGGTTTCCCTAGGACATGTATGCACCATGGCACTCCGAATCACCTCAAAACATCAAGGGTGAGGCCAAGTCGGATCCACGACCATCAATCACGCATCCCGATGCATGATGGCCAAAGTTCCAACTTGTGCAAATCAATATAGAAATGAATGCACAAATACAACAAATAAAGCCTAGAACTCTATCATGAATCATCAAGAGCTTCGGCAACCGAGAATTGAGACACATTCCATCACTTGAAGTATGAAATGCCCTCGTTCCTTGTGCTCGGATTAATACTTAATCCAAGCAATGCAACACATAAGTATGGCAAACATGCAACATGACCTAAGTATGCAAACGTGCAACTAAACCAAACATGCGACAAGCATATGAACATAATGTGAGGCAACAACCTATGACAAAATGCAATATGAACATATGAACATGCAAGGCATGTAAAGCTAAGCAAGTATGCAACAACATACTACATGTAACGAGCATGCGACAACATGGAAAAATGGCTTACACCAAAGATGGACAACTCTCAACTAGGTCCAAATTAGTAGCCAAAGCGATGAATTAAGCCACACAAAAACACTCAAGCATGCAAAATGCGAAAGGTTCACAAAGGGGCCTAAAAGGCAACTCTCAAAAGTGCCTAAGAAGTGACAAATGTGCACGTGTAACAACACTATATGCACTGAAATGAGATGATAAATGATGCCAAATCATTTAAACAACACAAGTAAAGCATGCGAAGGTCCTAAGTCATGAAAGCTAGCAAAGAGCAATACAAAGGAGGCATGCGATACATGGCACGAACATATGAACTAAGCATGGACAGAGTTTAATTAAGCCTAAACAAGGACTTAAACATGCTGGAATGAAGGCTCAAACACCTAGACATGCAAGCATACAAGCTAAGCCTTAAACTAGGCAATAATGCACGACATTCAAAGGCACTTAAAGCATGAATGAAGTGAGAATGTGACAATGGTACATGCTCTAAAATGAAGCATTAAATGATGCCAAATCATCTAAATATTTCAAAGATAGCATGCATGCATCACCGAAACACAAAGCTTGCAAGGTCAATTACACTACAGCTATACAAAGCATGCATTATTTGACTAGGAAGCATAAATACAGAGGCAAGGAAGCCCAACACATGAACATTTCTAGTTCAAAGCATGGCCAAAAGATGCTAGCATGATGGACTAACATAGCATGCAAGATTGGCTAGTAGGCATGAGTTGTATGACATGTATATGAAGCATATGAAATCTCACCAAACCAACCAAAATCAGTGAACTAAACGTGTGAAAATACACCCAAATAATCATGGAAATGCAGCCAATGCATGCCAAAATGAGGGACTTCTTTGGAGGGCCACACAAGGGATTATTAGGCACATGCGAGATGGACATTCAACAAGGCCAAACCAATTCTGGAAATGGCTCAAGAGGGTCCCAAAACCCACTGAAAAGGGCCTGGAACAAGGCCTAGAAGCATGCAAAATGTAGTCTCTTTGGAAGGCCCAAAAGACCACCAAACAAGACAAGGAGAGAGGGGTCACCCCCCTCTAATTTTGACCTTCAAGAACACAATAAGGCCACTGAAAATCCACTGGATTTCAGTGGCTAATAGGCCAAAACAAGGCCAATGCAAATACTCACATGTATGGCTCTAAACATGAAGAGATAAAGCATGCATGGGGAAGATGACCCCAAAAAACAAAGAGACCTAATCAATCTTAAAGAGGAGGTCAAAAAAAAACTTTTTCCAGTTTATATCAAATCTCAAAATAATCACAAGTAGGGCTAATCTATCATGCAAAAAAATGGCCCTAAAAGAGAGGTAAAGCACAAGGGACAGTAGATGGCCTCAAACAGAGGAGAGCCCTTCAACAAAGTGGAAGAGGGGCTCAAAATAATTCACTTTGTAGTTTGGCTCGGAGCCCAGAAGTGCTTACAAATGAGGCTAATACACCATGCAAAAAAAGGCCTACAAAGAGGGATAAAGCATACAAGGGGGGAGGAGACCTCAAACAGCAAATAGTCCTTGATCAAACATATAGAGGAGCTCAAAATATGACCTTTTTCAGTTCATGGCAAAGTCCAAAAATGCTTGCAAGTGAGGATGGCCAATGAACAAAGAAAGTGCAAGTTTAGGGGAAATAGAGATTTACCCTAGAAGAGCAGTAAACCAGCAGGTTTTGGTCCAGAATTCTGAGCTTCCAACCTTCTCAAATGGCCTCCAAGGTGCTGGAATGGAGGATGGAGGTGTATATCTAGGTGTTGTAGTGCAAAAGGGCAAGGAAATCCAACTCTAAAGCCTAAAACACACACAATATAGAGAGAAAGAGAGTTTTTCTTCTTCAAAACTCAGCACCCTTGCTTAAGGAAGAAGGCTCTTCCTTATATAGAACAATGCAAAGCCAAAGCTTCTTGAACAAGCTTTTCAAGGCTTCTATCCCTCCATACACGTGTATGGAGGGGAGCAAATGAAAATCCAGCTGGCTCAAAAGATTTGCCTGAAAACCAGCTGAGATAGGGGGGGTGCCGGCCATCAGTAATGGCCGGCAGTGCCATACTGATGGCCGGCAGGGCTTCATCAGTGGCCGGCAGGGGAAAAGCCATAGCCGGCAGTGCCATGCCATGGCCGACAGTGCACTATGAGGGCCACTCTAACAGGACCTAGTCAGGGTCCAAAAATGAGGCAGAAAGGATACAAGGTCCGGGAAACTCGAACCGGTGCCATTCCGCCGCGACAGTCGAATGCTGGGCGAGTAATCGAACCAGTTGCTGGGTGTACCTACAAGCACAACCAAGTCTTGAGGACGGTCAAAAATGGGGTGTCTACAGTCTTTACCCGAGAGGTTCCAATCAAAAGTTACAACTATCGAGGAGGCTCAAAATGTTGATACCCTCAAGCTTGATCAGTTGGTTGAAAACTTGCAGACTTATGAAGCCCACCAGATTTCTAAGAAAAAACAAAAAGATAGTGTGGCTTTTACTAGTGCTCATGAGACTGCTAAGACCCCTGAGGTTGAGTTTGATCTAGAGTCCGAAATGACGGCTATGTTTACCAAATAGTTTTAAAAAAATTTAAAGAAAAAGAAGACGAATTTGAAGGACTCTAGTTCAAAAGATAAGGGTAACAAAAAATTCAAAACTTTTCCACCAAAAGTTGCTCCTAATACTAAGAAAAAGACTATAAAGGGGCAAGGTGTCAAATGTAATGAATGTCAAGGGTTTGGACATATTGCACTTGAATGTCCATCAAAAAAGAACCGCAAGAAAGTCTATACTGTGACTTGAGATGATGAAAGCGGGTCAGAGCAAAAACCCGAAGAAACCGAATCTACTGAAGACGGAGATAGTACCTACATGGCATTCTGGTTTACTATTACTCAGCCATCTCCAAAGCCAGTTGAGTTTGCTCGTGGTTAGAGTCTGCACCGTGCTCCTACCTTTGATGGGAGTGATTACTTATTTTGAAAAATACGAATGAGGATGTATCTTAGAGCTCATAACCCTAAAGGTTAGCAAGTAATTGAAGAGGATGCTGAAAGTGTAGACAATCTGAGCAATCAAAGAGCTCTAAATACTATCCGTGAAACAATTTCTGAAGAAGAACAACAACGAATTGCTCACTGCACGAAGGCCAAAAATGCATGGGACATTCTTAGTCAAGTCCATGAATGAGGTGAGTCATCTTCACAACCATCCATCAACTTTCATGCTTTAGTTGCTTGACTGGATGAGATCGAAAAGAAAGAGGAGCAAAAAGAAGATGATGAAACTTCGGAAGACAATGATGAGATTGATGGTGATGACCTACAACAAGCTTATGAAAAGCTTTATAATGAATCTCTAAACTTGTCCAAGATCAATGACAAACTGACTTGCAAGCTCAAAGCATGTGAAAGTGAGAATGTCAAGCTAACGGGAGAGGTTGCAACAGCCAAACAGCATGTCATCAAGATCTCCAATGACAGGTAAGACCTGTGTAGAAAAATTTTGTCTTGTGAGACCGAAATGAATGAACTTTTGAAAATCTATGCCACATATGATATAGCGATTCCGATTTTAACCCGTTACTTATTGTATTCTGGTCTCGAGTTGGCATCGTTTTGAATAGTTATTCATATCTCTTTCCCGTGTCTTCCTTTTTATTTTGGTTATTGGGTTGTAGTTGTACATTTGGATCAGGTTGGTTGCTTGTTTTTTCAAACTTTTATTGCTCAGATTTTGGCTCTTCCGCTCGAGCAGGCTTCACAAATTTTGCTTCTCCACTCGAGTGGCCATTCTTGCGCTAGACTGGGATTTGTCAATTCTCAGCATTTCTTTTGCAGTTCTGAAATAATAGGAAAGTGTATTGGACGCTCGAGCATCCAGTCCCACGCTCGACCGGGGACCTTCGTCTGTAAAACTTTTAGAAATATGCATTCCAGGCTCAAGCGCCAACTTTCACGCTCGAGCGGAACTTTGTGTCTAACGCTCGAGCAGGGCTTTCTACGCTCGAGTGGACTACGCGTATAACAGTCCGAGAAGATGATATTTTGAGTCACTTTTTCATATCTTTTTCTCTCTAAAACTTTCCAAAAAGTTTGTTCTTGAGCCCCTCTCTCTAGAATTAACCTTCTCTCTTAGATTTCATCTAGATCCATTGATCTTTTCACCCTAGTGCCTTTGAGAAAAAGGTAGAGCTCGTCAAGATCTATATTTTGATCCGAATAGAAGTGAGTTTCGGCGTTCTTGGAATTTTTCTCTTGTTTGACTCATCTTCTTCCTTTGAGGTAGGGATCTTTTCTACACCTTCATATGATATTTAGCTTAGTTATATGTATTCTTGTGTAACAATGATGTGATTTGAGGGTGTTGTAAACAAACCTAGGGTTTGGGTATATATGGAAAGAGGGATTGTTGTTAAACATGAAATACATGAATGTGGGTTTTGAAAATGAAATGGTGTTGGGTCACACTAGTTGGAAATGATATTTGGGTTGATAATTAGGAAAGGGGAAGTTTTGCCCTAAAATGACTATCATGATTATTTTATAGAGATAATTGAAATTGCCATTGAAAATGTGAAATTGAGAGAGTATTGATATGAATGGTGGGATAAGTTATGTATTAACTCATTCTATGGAAATTTGAATAAATTATCTGTCATGGGATTGAATATCTATTTAGAAATAACTGTATTGGGCTATCGGTAGAGGATAGCTATGATTGTTGTAGAAATTGCATGAGGATTAGGTGAATTGAAACTAATCTCTTATTGTTTGTCATTGGATATGACTATGTTTATATACATTGTACATGTATGATTATGTGGGAGTGGAAAGGGGATGTACTCCATTGTTTGACGTTGTGTTTAAATACATTGCATATGTATGAATGATTGTTTGGGAGGAGAAAGGGGTTGGACTCCATTATAATTAAGTTGGTCAGAGTGTCCTGGGTGAAAGTCCCGAAATTATACATGGTTGCCTAGCCCGCGGACAAAGTATCTGTAAAATGGCAATTGTAGTGCTTGTATAGCCTACGTTTACATGGGTCCCGTTTGAAGGCTGCCCGTGGACGAAATTTCCTTGAAAGAAAAGTTTGAAGTGTTCGTGCATTGTTGATGTGATGGTAGAACTAATGAGTTGAAGTCTCATTTGGATTGTTAAAGAGATAATGAAACTGATTCATGTAATGAAATGAATGGAAATTGGTACCTTATGATTATACAAACTGTGGATGTCTCTATCACTAACGTTGTGTATGTATAGTGTACTTATACCTTTGCTAAATTTCATATATTATGCTAGATGATTTCTACTAGACTGTGGCTCACCCTATTTGGGAATAACATTTTCAGGTGTTGGTGACTTACCTCCACCAAGGCAATAGCTTGGAGGGATACTTTGGGGGCAAGAGCTTCTTAATTTGAATTGTATATTTTTGTAAAGCCTAGGACTAAATGTGTATGAGCTAGTCTCCTTTTGTGTAACCAAGTCAAGGCTTGGAAAGATGTAAGGCAATAGGGCATTTAATTATGTTAAACCCTTTTGTATTATTAACTTCATGTAATGAAAAGACTATTTACTCTGATTCATGCTGTTTTTAATATATGTTTGGGTTGTATTTATTGTATTATTTTGGAGGCGTTACATATGAAGAGAAGATTGAAATCCTTGAGATGTCACAAGCTGCATTGGATGAGATGGTCGGTCAAAAAGATGAAGAACTCAAAGATGCAAGAGCCACAATTGCTATGTGGAACAAAGGGTCAAAGACAATGGAAGACATCCTCGGGTCTCAACAGATGAGTTGTGACAAAAGTGGGCTAGACTATAATAATGCAACAGTTCAAAAGAAACAGACCTCTACATCACATAACATCAAGACTCAAACAAAGGGAAAGCTGAAGGTTCAACAGGGTGATCCCTCTCTTCATCTACCTAACGGGGGTAAGATCAACAAAAGTGAGGTAAAACCTATTTTTGTTTGTCATCATTATGGTAGGTATGCCCACATTCGTCCTTATTGTTTTGAGTTGTTTGGTAAGGTGTCTCAAAAGGGTGAAATTCTAATACTTTTTGGGTTAGGAGACAACCTTACATGCCTAGGTAGAACACCAAGATTCATGAGGGTGTTCACAATGCTAAAACGTTTACCAAGACTGCCAGTCCTGCTTCTGTTAAGACCAAAAAGATATAGGTGAGAAAGAGTGACTCAACTTGTTTTGTTGTTCACACTACACTAAAAGCACGTGACTCACACATGTGGTATCTTGATAGTGGGTGCTCTCGTCACATGTCTGGTGATAAATCTTGCTTCACATCTCTTGAAAAATATGAATGAGGAATTGTTACCTTTGGAGATTGTGGCACTTCTAGAGTCATTGGTAAGGGCTCTATAAGTGTAACTGGTCTTCCCAAACTCGAAAATGCCCTACTTGTTGATGGCCTTAAAGCAAATCTTTTGAGCATTAGTCAAATGTGTGATTCCCATCATGAAGTATTATTTTAAAAAAATAAATGTGAAATTTTGGATAAGAAAGGAAATACTGTCATGCATGGGATTCGCGCATCTAATAATTGCTATGGGATTGTTACCACTAATGATCTTACTTGTCACTCGGCCGTCATAAGTAATCTTGACTTGTGGCATCAAAGATTAGGTCACATGAATTTCAAGGATCTAACCAAGATAGTCAACAAAGAGCTTGTGAGAGGAGTACCCAAAATAGGTAAGAATGTGAACCATGTGTGTGGACTATGTCAACTTGCAAAGCAAACTCGTGCCCCTCATAAAAAGGTGAACAGCTTCACAACCAAACGTCCTCTTGAACTAGTTCATATGGATCTTATGGGACCCACTCGCACTGAAAACATTGGAGGTAAAAGATACATTTTTTTAACTGTGGATGATTACACTCGTTTTTCATAGGTTAAGTTTTTAAAAGAAAAATCTGATACGTTTGATGCTTTCCAGGCCTTAGTCTTTAAAATCCAAAATGAACAGGGTGTCTCTATTAGGCGTATCATAAGAATCCAAACTGATCATGGTCGTGAGTTTGAAAATAGTTTGTTTTCGAAGTTCTGTGGTATGCACGGAATTAAGCATGAGTTCTCTGCACCTATTACTCCACAGCAAAATGGAGTTGTTAAGAGGAAAAACAAAGTTGTTCAAGAGATGGCTAGGGTCATGCTCCTTAGCAAGAAAGATCCTCCAAAGTTTTGGGCTGAAGCCTTAAATACCGTTGTTTATGTTGTGAATCGTGTGCATTTAAGGCCCGACACTTTACAAACTCCATATGAATTGTGGAAAAGATTGAAACCTAATATAAAATACTTCAAAACTTTTGAGAGCAAATATTATATTTTCAAAGATAAAGAGCCCTTGGGCAAATTTGACTCCCAAAGTGATGAATGTATTTTTCTAGGGTATTCAACCACTAGTAGAGCTTTTCGAGTCTATAACCTGCGCACTTTATCTCTAATGGAATCAATCAATGTGGTTATAGATGACACAGGTTCTCCTACGCCAGCAATACATGAAGAAGAATATGGTGAGTCTCCAATCTTGGATACTGAACCACAAAGACGAAGAGAAGCACAGGGTCAAGCCCAAAAAGGTGAGCGGGCACCAACTTCAATAGTAAGTCCAAGTCAAAAGAATACACAAAGAGATACCACCTCCAATGTTCCCATCACTACTAGTCCAGAGTTAAAACCATCAGCAAAGGTAAGATTGAATCATCCAACTCAATAGGTAATTGGAAGTGTCTTTGACAAAATGAAAACCCGAAAACAAATTCAGGAAGAGGTATCTCATATGTGTTATGAGTCGTTAATTGAACCTAAAAATATAAAAGAGGCCTTACTAGATGATAGTTGGGTTAATGCTATGCATGAAGAATTAGGTCAATTTGAACGTAACAAAGTTTGGACTCTTGTTTTAAGACCTAGAGACATGAATGTGATAGGTACCAAGTGGATCTTTAAAAATAAATCTTATGAGAATGGTATTGTGGTTAGAAATAAAGCGAGGTTGGTTGCTCAAGGGTATACTCAAGTAAAGGGTCTTGATTATGATGAGACGTTTGTCCCTGTTGCACGTCTCGAATCTATTCGCATTTTACTAGTGTTGCATGCTTTCTTGGGTTCAAATTGTTCCAAATGGATGTGAAAAGTGCCTTTCTGAATGGGTACTTGAAAGAAGAGGCTTATGTTGAGCAACCAAAAGAGTTTGAGGACCCAAAATGTCCACACCATGTCTATAAGTTAGACAAGGCGTTATATGGGTTGAAACAAGCCCCTCGAGCTTGGTATGATAGACTCACTACCTTTCTGCTTGATAATGATTTTCAAAGGGGTAGTGTGGACAAGACGTTTTTTGTGAAACATACTAAGTCTCATATACTTGTTGCCCAAATTTATGTTGATGATATTGTGTTTGGATCCACTGCTGATTTTCTTGTGAAATATTTCTCAAATTGCATGACACATGAGTTTGAAATGAGCATGATGGGGGAGTTGTCTTACTTCTTGGGTCTTCAAATTAAACAGTCTCCTTCAAGTATGTTTGTTTCTCAAACCAAGTATGCCAAAAACCTTATGTCTAAGTTCGGTCTAGAGTCAGCCAAACATGCTCGCACTCCTCTGAGCACTAGGCTTTACCTTTCCAAAGATTTCTCTGGTACTGATATTAATCTTACCCTTTATAAGAGTATGATAGGGAGCCTCTTGTACCTCACAACCAGTCGTCTTGACATTGCATTTAGTGTAGGTGTTTATACCAGTTACCAAGCCTGTCCTAAAGAGTCTCATCTGCTTGCAGTCAAACGTATCATTAAGTATGTTAATGGGACATTGGGGTATAGGATTTGGTTCACGACTGACACTACCACTAAAATCACTGGTTTTTCTGATGCCGACTAGGCAGGGTGTGCTGATGATTGGAAGAGCACATTTGAAGGGTGTTTTTACCTTGGGTATAATCTGGTTGCCTAGCATAGAAAAAAGCAAAATGCTATCTCTCTTTCGACCGCTGAGGCTAAGTACATTGCAGTAGGGAGTTATTGTGCACAAATATTGTGGATGAAGCAAATGTTTCATGATTATGGTATAGACCAAAACACTCTCACCATTTTCTATGACAATACAAGTGCCATCAATATTTCTAAAAATCCTGTCCAACACTCTCGCACCAAACACATTGACATTTGTCATCATTTCATTTGAGAGTTAGGGAAGAGGGTATTGTTGTTCTTGAACATGTACCCACTGAGCATCAAAAAGCTGATATTTTTACAAAACCCCTTGATCTTCTTAGGTTTAAGTTCCTTAGAAAGACCTTGGGTGTAGTGCTCAGTCACTAGGGCGTTGCCTATTACTTGAGTGAGTGAGAGTGATTGGCTTTATGTGTTCTTAGATGCTATAATCTCATTGTCATTGATTCATGTCATCTCTGCATTTCGACTCATATGACCACCTCTCATGCTGCTTGCAAGATTTTATGTTTCATTGTTTATAGCTCATTCTGAATGCTCATCCTCATTAACTTCATGATCTCATTCTGTACACATCCTTGAGATAAACTATTGCAGGGGTTTCCGCACAAGTGAACAAAGTTCTCTATGGACCTCCAACAGTGTCTCGTATACATTTTTAGAGGAATTGACCTATAGTAGCAAATCATGGGTGATGTTGAGTCTCTTAACCATCTACCATCATTTTTCACTTTCATGGCTCCTCCCTTAGTTCATTGAAGTCCGGGCATTAGGAAAATGCTACCTTAGAGGCACTAACCAGGCCATCCTTATTATTTTCATGCTTCTCTGGTTTGGTCTCCATACTCTTGAGCGTGCATGCCACCCGTGAGTGCCCACAAGCGAGAAAAATAAAAAATCTAATGAAAAAAAAAAGGACTCATTGATTGAGGGAGAGCTTCCGTTTTTACTCAACAAATACCCCTTGATTTCTAGTGGTTTGACTTTTCTCTGTGATGTTTAGTTTCTCTTGTCGGAGGTCCAGCCATCCGATCACTATGAGGATTAACTCTAGCTCTATGGCCTCTCAAGGATTGCACACACACACATTCATTATGTGAGTGTAGACCGCCCGAACGTCCGCTCCGCGCGCGAAGGCGCGAATCGTTTGTTCATTAGCTACTACAGTTCGGACTCGTGTCACGGTTCTGAATCTAATCTCACAAAGTGCAATGTGAGACCAATAAATCACCAAAGAGTCCGAATCTGGGAAATCGTTTTGGAAAATCGATTTTAATAAAGAAGTGCCAAGCATGGACTGCTTTGCCAGATACAGAGTCGCCACCTAAATGTTTTATTTTGGGAAATTTAGGAAACGCTGACTCGTGCCTAAGGCCACATGTCCGTCATCACCAAAGTTGCCTTGGCTCGAGAACTTGGGTACGAGAGGGGAAGGTCATGCAATGAGCACCCCCGCTCGCCCGATCGAAGATCGGCCTGTACTAAGCATGATATTTTGTTTTTGAAAACACATGTGTTCTTATTCCGGTTATTAACCTAGAATTACTATGTGATGCGCACAGCATACAAGTATAGACTAGATCGCCTAAATTGGAACAAAACATTGCATGTTCGTTTTGTGAAAATGATTTAAAGTTTGCTACTCGCAAGTAGGCTAAATCAGGGATTTCAATGAATTGTTCCAATTCAAGCAATCCAACCTTCACCCACAGGCATTCAGGCATTTAATCAAATAAGCAGTTAGCCTCATGGCAAGCATGCTAACATGGCAACATACACATCTCATGTAGTATGCTAAAGCGTAAACACTCACAGTGTACTCCAAGCCAAAACAAAGAACTAGTTAGAAATCATGCATGATCCTAGTTCATGTTAACATGGCTAATGCAACACATGCAAAATGCAACTAAGATAGGCTTGGCTATCTAGAATGTCATGTGAAATGCAACTTGGTACATGTATTCAAATTAGAATTGAAATATAATGCAGTTTGTATGATGCGCCGAGCCCGGTGCATGCAAGACAGATGAATAGATGCACGCATGCAAGCATAAGGTATGCTAATCGAAATATGCCCTAAAACTAACCATAGTAAGTGGTTAAGTAAAAGGGAAAAAGAAATGGGGGTTGGAAGACATGCATCACACACACGCACGCTTATTACAACAGTTGGCCCTCTCGATGGAGGGTCCAAATAAGAAGCTAACTAGCTAATCTAAGCTAATTAAACTAATTATTACATCACAAAACCAATTAACTAACAAGCTAATTAATTAAGCTATTACAACACCAATTGAATAGTTAAACGCATTAACTAATTAGGTACAAAACCAAAGCATAAACTAACTAAGCAAATTAGCTAAGTAAAGCAGTAAAGTAATGTCCTCAGAGGGAGAAGAATGTACGCATGCTCGGTCGCCTCGCTCGGAAATCCGTTGTGATGCCCCAACTTGCCTCTATTTGCAATTGATCTCAGAACCTTGCACCAAGCTCCACAAAGCTTCAACTCCACCATAGGAACCTATAGGAACATGGCCGACCACCTAGGGATGCTTCCAGCCACTGGCCGACCACTTTCCATTGCTGCAAACCAGAAAAAGTGGTCAGCCAGCTAGTTGTTCTGGTCGGCCGACCAGTTTTGCTGCACTTCTCCACTTTGCTGTAACAGAGAGCAAGAAAGGGCATGGCAATGTATTTGCAAGGTATGTGTGCACAACCACCCTCCCTATCATTTCATAAGCTTAAGGGAGTGTGGTTCTCAACCCTCGGGCCACCAATCACGCATCTCGATGCATGATGGCCGAGAAGCCAAATTGCACAATTCAATATGAAATGAATGCACACATAACACATAAAGCCTTGACCTCTATCATGATTGATCAAGAGAGTCGGCGACCGAGAATTGAGGCACGTTTCATCACTTCAAGTATGAAACGTCCCTCGTTTCTCATGTTTAGACTAACACTTAATCCAAAAAATGCAATGCAACTCAAGCATGCAAACATGTAATGCAACTACATGGCATACACAATGCAATGTAAGATGGCATGCAAAAGGTGAAGAACATGACATACACAATGCAATGGACAACATGGCATACTTAATGCAATGTAACATGATCAACTTAACAAATCTAATGACATGCAAAGAAGGCTAATGCATACGTACATAAAGCAAGGAAACATAAGCATGCAACAACATGACAATGTAAGCATGCAAATAACATGAAAGCAAACATGCTCAATGGACTTAAACCAAAATGGATAGACCTCAATCATGCCCAAATCAGTGGCCATAACACCAAAACAAATGTATGAAATGCAAAACAAAGCATGCACATGCATTGGCCCATCAACTAGGCCTAAAAGCACAACTCTCAAGAGTGCTCAAGAAGTGATAAACATGGGAGTGTGACAACACTAAAAGCTCTGAAACAAGGTATGAAATGATGTCAAATCATTCAAACAACACAAGCAATGGATGCTAGAGTCCTTAAAGCATAAAGGCTAGCAAAGAGCAACACAAAGGGGGCATGCAATACATGGCACAAATGCATGAACCAACCATGGACAGAGCTTAATTAGGTCTAAACAAAGACCATAACATGCTAAGATGGAGGCTCAAGGACCTAGGCATGATGGCATACAAGCTAGGCCACAAGCTAGGCAACAATGCACAACACTCAAAAGCACTTAAAGAGTGAATGAAGTGAGAACATGGCAATGCTACATACTCTGAAATGTCATGTTAAGTGATGCCAAATCATGTACACAACACAAATGAAGCATGCTATGAAGCTCAAAACTTGAAACTATCATAGGCATTTGTACTATAGCTATGCAAAACATGAAACATGTGGCAAGGGCAACCCAAAATAGTCCTAGAACATGTCAAAATGAGTCTAAAACATGGATGGAATGAAGCCAAAATATGCTAGCATGAAGGGCATGAAGCATGAAATATGCAAGGCCAAAAGGGTGGATTACACTACACTTACCAAGACCAAGCATGAGATGGCTTCACCAACAAAAATTAAAGTTATATCATGGAAAAATAACTCCAAAAACACACTGAAATGATAGCTCGCAAGCTTAGGCATGAAGGCATACGCAATGGCTCATGTTTAAGGCATAAAAGGCAAACCCTCCAACGCATTGAATAAGTGAAAGATGTGAGTATATGGCCATGAAACATGCACTGAAATCTCATAATAAATGATGCCAAATCATTCAAATAGGCCAAGCAACGCATGCTAGTGGACTTGATACACAAAGCTAACAAGCTAGAATGCACTATAGCTATACAAAGTATGGCATGCATGACCAACACAACACAAATCAGAGCTAGAGCATGCTAAAACATGGACAAAAGCTTCTTAGAGTTAAGCCAAAATCATGCTAGAAAGATAGTCTAAAGCATGGTACACATTAGGCTAGTTCATGGAATTGCACTACAAGTGCATGGAGCATGCATGGGGCTATCAAACCCAACCTTAACAGAGTTATGGCATGTTAAAACAACACCAAAAACCTACTAAAATGGAGTCAACATAAGCTAGAAAGACATGCTACTTCATGAAGCATACAAGACTAGTTTATGAAATTTACACTACAAGTGTATTAAGCATGCATGAGGTGATCAAGACAACCAAAAACAGTGGCATGTCATCTCAAAATAACCCCAAATACATGCTAAGAACAAGCCAACACAAGCTTAATAAACATGCTCAAACATGAGGCATTCAAAGCAAGCATTCAAAATACAAGGAGAGGGATGACCCTCTCCTATTTGGGACCCCAAAACCACCTTTCCACCACTAAAAATCCTCTGGATTTCAGTGGTAGAAAGGTCATGCAAAGGCTAGAACAAGAGCCAAAAGGGATGGCTCAAAACAAGCCTAAGAGGGGGTAGACTACCCCAAACACAAAAGTGACCTTAAACAAACATGTTAAGGACTAAAAAAAAGAACTTTTTGCAGCAGGAAGTTAAGCCTAAAACACCATGAAAATAGGGCTAAAAGCTTAAGCAAAATCAAGGGATTTAAAGGTTAGAAGCTCACCCTTGATGAACACCTTCAAAGCTGCAACTCCAGCACTCTTTTTGAACCAAAACCAGTCCAAAAACTTCAAAAACAACTTCAAGGGACCTCAGCTCCAAGAGTATGGTGTTTGAGTGTGTGTTTGTGTGTTAAAGTGTGGTAAAACTACACTTTTAAGGCACAATGGAGAACAAGAGCAAGATAGAGACAAAAGTGTATCTATATCTTCTAAGCCCAAAAAAACTGAACCTGGAGGAGGAGGGGGAGGTTCCCTCTTATAGAGAACCAAACTCAAGCTTGTTGGACAAGCTTAGGGTCCAAGGCCATCCCTCCATACACGTGTATGGAGGATGGCTTTAGTGCCTTCCAGCTGTGCCAGCTAGATGAAAATATCTCCAAAAAGGTGATGAAAAGCAGCCGACCACTTGAAGTGGTCGGCCAGCTACTTGAAGTGGTTGGCCGACCACCACAAGTGTTCTCCCAAGAATAAAACTGGTCGGCCATGATGGGAGATGGTCAGCAGCATGAAAACAATGCAGTGGTATGATGGTCGACCAGAAAATGTGGCCCAAAGACCAAGAGACTAGTTGACCGACCAGAAAACTAGCTGGTGGGAAGAAAAGTGGTCTCCAAGGGGAAGAACTGGTCTCCCACCCTTGTACCACCTTCCAAACAAGGAAAACAAGGTTTGTGCCAAAAACAAACCAAAAAGGATGCAAGATGAAAGTTCGGGAGGTAAGGCGCGCGGCCGGAAGCCTCGAAAACTAGTCTACAGGCATCAAAAGTGGTCTCCCGAACCACAGTGTCCCTCTAGGTAGAGGCAACAAGGTGTGGTTCAAAAACCACGCCAAACGGAGAACATTAAGCGGTCCCGAGTCAAGGCGTGCGGCCGAAGGCTTCGAAAATCGGAAACTAGTCTCCAAGCACGAAAAGTGGTCTACGACCACAAAGAGGTGGTCTACAAGACCTCTCCCTCCCTCCAGGGAAGAGAAGCAAGGTTCGGTCCACAAACCGAGCCAAAGCACAAAGAGTTCAGAGGCCCAGAGGCAAGGCTCTCAGCCAAAACTCCGAAACCTCGAAACGAGCACGACATGCACTATCACCGAGCGCTCAATCGATGACGTCTGAATCTAAAGGTCGGTCAAAAATGGGGTGTCTACAGTGAGCTTTCATTTTTTTTTGAGTTGTGCATTCCCATGTAGCTCATGCTCATTAATCAATCTTTATCTGATCTGCTCATGATATTGTGCTTCATATTGTCAAAATTACGAGTTTACGGGCTTCATGGTTATGGATTATCTCATCTTAGTGTCACATTCTTGCTATTGTGCTCACCTCTGTATGTTTCAGGTCCCACTTGATAGTATGAGTTGGTTTTCACTACTTAGAAGGGTGTTTTTTTGCCTATGGTGTTTTTTCTTATCCGCTTGAGCGAAAACTTTAGCGTTCGAGCGCATTTTCCCATCATCTAGTACTTTTACAGAGTGCACGAGATTTTGAGAGCAGGTTTTTTACGCTCGAGTGTCCCTTTCTTAGCTCGAACGGTGAGACGTATGTAAGTGAGCCCGCTCGAGCGGTAAGCCCTAGTATATATTGCTCAACCCGTCTTTTTCAGGCTCATTTTTCCCCCCTTTTCACTACTGTCTCTCTCTCTCACTCACATAGGCTTTCATTTGCGACTGGTTTGGGCTGTGGTTTGGTGATCTTTTCTTCCCTCTTCTCTTTCGATTCCTCTGGTAAGTATCTCACCCAATTTTTTTTGGATCTTTGCTCTCTCTCTCTCTCTCTCTCTCACTCATTCTGTTGTGCATATTGTTCTCTTGGCTATGTCTTAGTTTTTTTTCACGTATTCACACACTTCCACTGCATGGATTTGAGGATGCTTTGGGGTCTATTCCAATCTTTGCATTGGTTTTTGCTTCTATGGCATTTGTTCCATTTGTGTTTTTTTATTTTAGTTTGGGGACTGCTCTGTATGGGTTTTAGGGGTTTGGCTCTACTGGTTTGGTTACAACCCTTGGTTATTTGCATTGTGTCTTTTAGATTACTAATTATGCTATCTTGTGTTTTATTTTTTGTCAAATACTTGCCCTGGGCTCGTTATCCTATTTTGATTACTGCTATTATTTTGTTAAAATTTTGTCTACTTGGGATTTGACTAATGGTTGTTTGCTTCATATTGTTTTTTTTCTTGTTGGTTTTTTTTTTTTTTTTTTTGGGGGGGGGGGGGGGTTTGTCTGGTTAGTGTTGGTTCTGTTTTTGGGTTCACCATGTCTACCTCTAAACATCGTAAGTCCACAGCTACCCATCCTCAGTTTAGCTCTGATCAGTTCCCCTCCACGGAAAAAGCCAAGAATTTTTGCGAAGCCTACATATCCCACACCATCCATTTAGAGCGTCATGTGCAGCCAAACACCTTTGAGTCCATTCTCATTCGTCTGGTGTTTGATCCTTTGGGGAGTGATCTTGTCCTTTCCTTTTCCGGGCGTCAAAACTTAGATTGGGTCAGGGAATTTTATTGCAACATCGAAGGTGTTGATGATATAGGACCGTCTTTCAAAACCTGGGTTAGGTCTAAAGAGATTTTTGTCGACCTGGACCTTATCCTCTCCCTCCTCAGCATTGGCCCAATTTTTCACTCTCGGTTCCCATTCTTTGTTCACCCCGATTGTGACTTCAATAAGGTGGCCACTGAACGGTATGGTACACCCCACACCTGGATTCAAGGGGCTCTAATCAAGCAGAATGAGCTCCTTCCTAAGTTTAGGTTACTTAGCCTTATCATTTGCGCCAATCTCATTGTCACCACCCATAGCTCAGAAATAAACCAAGACCAAGGTTATACCCTGTACTACATTGATCACCAGTTGCCCATCAATATTGCTACTCTTATCCTTTGCAAAATGATTGCAGTTATTGGGAACAGACAATTAGGATTGCCCTATGGTTGTTTGATCAACCGTCTCTTGTCCAGACTTCAGGTCTCAGTCTTCGAGAAAGATAAGTATGCTACCCCTATTAAACCCTTTACTAAGAAAACGGTTTCTCAGAGTCGGGCACATGTTAAGGGGGGGTCATCTAGGGCAAGTCTTTCTTCTATAGGTGATGATGATCTTTTGGCAGAGGAAGCTGAGTTTGATGTCGCCACAGCTAGTGCAGAGGAGCTTGATGTTCATCCACGGACCATTCGTGGCCAGCTTCACCAATTTGAGCAGTCCACAACTCAATGGTTGGCTTATATGGATGCTTGTCTTGATACCTTCGCTGCTCGGCTTGGACATCTTGAGCAGTCAGCCGCCTAGACTACTTTTCAGCTTGCTCAGATTATCTCCTTGCTTCAACTGTAGCAGTCTCATCTACCACTGGCCGCTTCTTGACTATGATGCTTCTTGGACAATTTTGTTTTTTCGTCTCTCATTTTTTTTTTTTTTTTTGTTACTGTTTGTCTCCCGACCAAAATGGGGGAGAATTTTGGGGTCACATAAACATTGATTGGTTGTTCCTCTGGTTGTTTCTTTGGTTTAGAACTGCTGGACACTTGTGTTTGCTATGTATTGGAATAGATAGTTTTGGATGTACAGTTGGATATTTTGATTATTCATATCTTTATTTGTTATCTTATTTCGTTCCACAATTTTGATTTTTGTGGTATTTTGGTCGTTTTCACAGGTGGATTGTTCAAAATGTTTCTAAGTGTTTCTCAATCAAATCGGCATTTGTGGTTTTGCAGTTTTTGTGTCTGATAGGCTGGATCTTTTGTTTGTGTTAGTTAGTGTGTCTAGTGTGTGTGTTTGTTAGGAAAAATTGTTAGAAACGTTTTGTTCGAGAATTGACAAAGGGGGAGATTGTTAAGTCCCTACTTATTGCCAATTCTGCGAACAAGCTTACTTTAATTGAGTTGTAATTTTTCCTTGTTTTTTGGTCTTCCCGCTCGAGCAGGACAATCTGCGCTTGAGCGGAGTTTGCACACTCTCAAAAGTTTCGCTTGTTTGTAAAACTACCAAAAGGTGTGATTTTGCGCTCGAGCGTAATGTCCAACGCTCGAGCAGATACCATGTCTAGTCACACGCGTTTTGGTGACACCGCTCGAGTGGCAAGTCTTGCGCTTGAGCGGGGATCACGCCCCTGTTTTCTATAAATATTTGTTTCAGTCTGTTTTTAGGGTCACAGCTTCTAGATCTTCTTTGAGGGGTCTAGGGTTTTCTTCTGGGGCTATTTTGCTAGTTTTCTTTGATGCTTGTTTGAGTATTAAACTCACATGGTTTGACAAGCATAAGTGTTCTACTCCAAGAGTGCTCTTCTTCGGTGGAATCCAGATATTCAAACGTGGAGTATTCAAAGGAGTTCAAAGCTGTGCGTAGTCGTTGATTCGACACAGATATTGTAGATTCCACATCAATCTAATCAATTCCGAGACGAAGGTTGAGGTAAAAGAGATACAGATTGTTGAAGACAAGTTGACAGAGTTTGGGTAATTTGTTTGGTTAATTTGTATTCTTTCTTTCTTTCTTTCATAGTGGATTGATTAGTGGCGTTTAGCCCGTGGTTTTTTAATCATAATTGGAGGTGTTCTAATTGTGGTTTTTCCACGTAAAAATCTATTGTGTTGATTTATTATTTTTTGAAGCAACAATCTAAATCACTTTCGTATGTGCTAGATGATTTAGATTGTCTGTTTGAATTGTTTAGGTATTGTTGCAATTAATCTAGTTTGAATCACGAATCACTTAGGTTTTTTAATTTTTTTCTTTTATTTGCGAAAAGAAATTTTATTGAGGGTTGTGATTTTATATTAATTAGAAGTACTACATTGACAATGTCAAATAGATTAATAAAAAAATCAAATAAAATCACACACAAAGGCAAACAAGTAAACTCCCAAGAAACAACCCACTCTTTAGGAAAAGACAATGGAAACTAGAGGTGGCTGGAAGCCATTGTTCAGAAGACGGCAAAGACGGTATGGAACATCGGCAGCCATCCATACAATGTTTGTGAATGATTTACCTAATGGTATGAACCCAAAAAGTTTATACGTGCTGTATTCAAAGTTTGGAATTGTTAAGGATGTCTTCATTCCAAATAAGAAGAGGAGAGTAAAATAGTCAAGATTCGGCTTTGTACGATATGACTACCCCATTGCGGCTGCAGTAGCAGTTCAAAAAACCAATGGGATATGGTGTGAAGACAAGGTCTTAAAAGGGAAAAGAGCAGAGTATGGGAATGAACAGATTGGGAAAGATCAGCGCAAAGTGCAAAGTGTAACATCCAAGCAGAGACCGGAAGCACCAGAAAGATTGAACACAACTGGACATGTAAGGAAAGGCTTCTACGCTGAGGTAGTGAAAGGTATCAAAGGCGAAGAAAGCGGAGAAGGTAATGACTATAGAATCATAGCAGAGGAGTATTGTAACAAGCCCGCGGGGGACCTCGCTACAGCTCGGACTCTCCTTTGTGTCATGGTTCTAAATCTTGAACCAAAGAGTCCAACTCTGGCAAATCGTTTTGAAGAAAAACAGATTTTTTGAAAAGTAGTGCCAAACATGGACTGCTTTGCCAGATTACAGAGTCACCACCTAAATATTTTTTAATGGGGGAATTTAGGAAACCCTGACTCGGTGCTGAAGGCCACGTGTCCGTCATCACCAAATGTCTTGGCTCGGGAGCTTGGGTACGATCGGGGAAGGTCAGCTATGAGCACCCCCTTTCGCCCGGTTCGAAGACCGGCCTCTACTAACTGTGATATCCGATTTTGAAAACATTACATGCTCTTATACCGGTTATTAGCCTAGATTTACTACGTTATGCACACAGCAAACAAGAATAGACTAGGTTGCCTAATTCGGAAATAATCATTGCATATCCGTTTGTTTTGAAAGCGTTTCGGGTTTTGCTACTCGTAAGTAGGCTAAAATACGGATTTCAATGAGTTTTCCAACTCAAGCAACCCAACCTCCACCCACAGGCATTCAAACAGTTTATCTCACATAAGCACTTAGCCGCATGGTAAGCATACTGTCATGGCAACATTCACACGCATGTGGTATGCTAAAGCGTAAAATACTTACATCGTACTCCGTGCCAAAACAAGAAACTAGTTAGCAGACATGCATGTCCCTAGGTCATGTTAAGTGGCTAATGCAACACAGGCAAGAATGCAATTTAGAGTAGGCTCGGCTAACCCTAAAATGGCATGCGAAATGCTACAACTATCAGGTATTCAATTTGGAATTGAAAGTACGATGCAGTTTGTATGATGTACCGAGCCCGGTGCATGTTTAGACAAATGCATGGATGCACGCATGCATTGCATAAGGTATGCTAAAATAGACGTGCCTTGATCTACCATCATAAGCAGGTAAATAAAAGGGAAGAAAGAAGTGGGGGTTGGAAGACATACAAACCACTCACCCACACTTATTACAATTATGCCCTCTCTCGGAGGGACCAAAAGAATATACAGTCCGAAAATAATACAGTCCGAATACAGAATAAATAAATTATTACAGAAATTTCTAATTATCAAATTAAATCAAATGTAAAAGAAGGGGGGCCTCAGCCCTGCCTCGGGATATGCGAATGATGCATGCTCGAATCCGACTCGCCCGGAAACCCGCATCATGACACTGCTGCCTCTGCTCTTACTGCCCTGTCCCTCCAAAAATTGCCAAAGTCCCAGAACACCTTCCTTGCATGCTGCTATACACCACCGGCTGGATGAAATAGCCACCGGCCATGTAAAATTACCACCGGCTGGTTGAGAGTTTATCGGCTACCCATAAAGTGCCGGTCGGCACTCTATACTGCCGGTCGGCACAAAATTCCTGCAGAGGACAGTTTGACAGCAACAGCAGGCATACAGTGCATGATATGGATTTTTAGGCAAATGTAAGCATGGTCAATGCTCCCTATCATGCATGGGACTCAAGGAAGCATGGCCCTTGACCCCCGGGCCATCAATGGCGCATTTCGACGCATGATGGCCTAAGAGGCCAAGTTTGCATTTCAATGTCAAATGCAATGCACACAAACATACAAGGGACCCAACCTCAATCATGGTTGATCAAGAGGTGAGGCAATGCACCACAATGCACATGCAACCTAAGCATGCAAGCTAACACACAAACATGCAATGCAACTGCATGGCACACACAATGTACATAACATAACATGCACAACGCATTAAAACATGGCATACACAATGCAAGATGGGCTTACACCAATATGAGATAGCCAACCGAAATGCACACAAACATGTCCAATGCAGGGATTAATCCTAAGATACAACATGCAACTCTAACAAGGCATGGCAAATGATAAAACATGGCATGTAAACATGCAGATTTCAGCGCTGGAACATGATGTCAAATGGCCCCAAAACATGGAAAGATGTCACCCAATGCATGCTATAGGCCCCGAAACCCAAGATTAGACGCATGAAATGGCTTACAGCTATACAAAGCATGCATAATTTGAACATGTAATGGAGAGACAGAAGCAAGGCAGCCCAAAGAAAAGCATTTTTACAGTACAAAGCATGGCAAGACAGTAAACACAAGTAGGGCTAAGATGGCATACAAAAATGGGGGCCAAGGGAGGGGTATTGAAATGGATGGTAAATGCAAAGCCCAAATGTAAAAACACCCTTCTACAACACTGAAGAGGGACTAAAAATATGAACATTTATAGTGGATGACATCCCCCAAATCAGTATGCACACATGCCAAAAATGCCATGCAAGAAATAGGCCATAAGAGGGTATAACATGAAGTAGGCCAAACATTCATTAAACAAGCAAAGACCCTTCATGAAATATGCCAAGAAGGTCAAAATATGACTATTTCCAGTTCTGATGATGGCCGAAAACAGAAGCTAGATAAGCCTAAAAAGGCATGCAAAAAAGGGGGGCCAAAGAGGGGTATAATGGTAGGTATAACATGGAGGCCCCAAACAAGGTTGATCCCTTCTAAAATGTTGTAGAGGGACACAAAATAAGCTTACTACAGTTCATGACATGCTCCAAAACAATTTACATATAGGCCAAACAAATCATGCAAATTTACGGTAAATAAGAGAGATTATGAAGCAAGTGCAAGATAGGGGGCCCAAACAGGGTTGAGCCCTTCTTTAATGTTGAAGAGGGGCTCAAAATAGGCCCTCTTACAGTTTACATTATGCTCGAAAAAAAAGATCACACATGGGTGAGAAATTTCATGCAAAATAATGGCATACAAGATGGTATTGAAGCAAGTACCAAATGGAGGGCTCAAACAGGGTTGAGCCCTTAAACAAACATGAAATATGGCTCAAAACAATGACCTTTTCAGTTCTGGTCGGAGCCCAAAACAGTAAGCAAATAGGCCTAAGAGCTAGTGCAAGATTGGGGAATATAAAGCAACTAACTCACCCTTGAAGAACACTTTGAAGAACAGCCACTCCAGCCACCTTCTTCTGATCAAAACCAACCCAAAAACTCAAGAATGAACCTCCCAAGCCTCTCAATCTCGGAGCAAGGTGTAATGGTGTGTGTGTTAGTGCAAAAATGAGGTTAAAATGCACTTTTAGGGTCCCAAACACACACCAAGGATGAGAGAGAGGGAGATATAGAGAGAGAGCATGTATATATCAGATGTATAGATATATATGCTCTGGTTTTTGGTTCCAAAAGCTCCAACCCTAGACAAAGGGAGAGGAGAGGTGCTTATATAAGCCAAGGAAAACACTTAACTTACAAGCTAAGTAAAGGGAAAGGGCCAAAGGGGCCAAAGGGGGGTGCAAGGCTTCTAGAGGAAGCTAATACAGCTGGCCAAGCTTCTCCAAGAAGCTTCGCCAAAGGTTCAAGCTCCTAGAAGAGAGAGGGGGTCAAAGGAACCAAAAGGGTGCAAAATAGCCACATATATGCACGGGGGAGTGTGCTGGTGCATCCCAGCTGGCACAGCTGGGATGCACCAGCCTTGGAGGGTGCAAAGGGTGCAAACCGGCCAGAAAAATTGGTCGTCGGCCAAAATAAAGTGCCGGTCGGCACTATTTTCTGCCGGTCGGCAAAATAGAGTGCCGACAGATGATTCCAAGGTCACAAAATGGCCGGTGGGTATGCAAATTGAAGCCCCGGAAGTTAGCTTTCCAATGGAGCAAACCTTGCATTAAAATTCCTTCTGTGGAAAAAGTTATGCCCTTTTTGGTGAAGCCGCGCAGACTCGATCCAACCGGGATGATGCCCAACTTCAACCAATCATACCTCCCCCACCCGGACTTGGTTTTGAGAGATTCTTGAGTGCAGAATGAACCCCGGAAGTCTTCTTTCCAATGGTTATGGCCTCATAGCTTAACTCCAAGTGTGCCGGTGAATAAGCCCGATTCAGCGAGGGCTGCTCGACCCTCTTCTACCCGGATTCATGCCGAACCCCCTCTCTAACTTGATTTCTCCCCCTTCTCCTCTTCTCTTCAACTTCAAACCCCTAAGCAAGGTGTTTTGAAAGATTTTTCAAAGATTTCATCTCTCTTTCATTCACTTCCACTTTGTCCTTGCCCGGTTTACCGAAAAGCGCAACATTTACCAAAATGCGAGCGTCGGAACATCGTGGGAATTTTATTTCAAAAAAATGTTTTGAAAGAGAGGTTTTAAAGTCTAAAAACCATCCAAAATAATTGTGGTCCAAAACGGGGTGTGAAGTTGAGATTTGCCTCTCTCCTTGCCGAAGAAATCGAACCTGTGCCCTGCACATCTCTCAACACCGAGCAAACCATCAGTAGTGCCCAAGTCTTGTGGGCGGTCAAAAATGGGGTGTCTACAAGTATGAAAATGGCTGGCTGTATTCAAACACAGTATTAAAATTGCGAGATCATTGCAACCTTTTGGATCTGAAGTTGGAATTCACCAACAGGGGGTTGAAGGATTTAAAAGTTAGAGAAAATGGATAGAGGGTAGCGTTTTTATCCTTTTCATCTGAAGCTGGTATGGAAATTATAATGCAGAAGATAGAAGCATGGATTTACGACTAGTATGAGAGCTTTACTAGATGGGTATGTGGAATCAAAGTGGAGAATGAGAGATCGGTTTGGCTTCGATGTTTTGGTGTTCCACCTAATTTATGGAATACAAAAAATTTCCAACACACAAGGGAACTGTAAGGGGAGATAGTAGAGCTGGATGATAACATCACAAGCATGGATTCCTTTAAATGTTGAAGAATTAGAATCTGCACAAACCAGCTGGAAAGAATTGATAAAATGGTGTTGTTAGAGTTTAGGGGTAGTACTCATCCCATTCATGTAGTAGATGAGAGTATTTTTGGCAATAGGTTACATGAGAGCCATTGTATATGTAAGGGAAAACTAAGTGAAAGGGCCTCGATAGGGCACAATACTGCCTTTGATCAAAGTTCTGCACAGTATCAAGAGAACAAGGAAGAAGATGAGGACGTGGCTTGCAAAGAGGCTGAGGTGGCCGAGAGGATGTGGCAAGCAAAAAGGCTGAGCTGGAAGTTCAAGGTGACATGGCAGGGAGAACAAGGGATCAAATGGATGGTAGGCAGGTAGATGAGGGGCATGCCTGCAATTATTCATCATTATCAATGGTGAATGAATCAGTTGCAAACTTGGTAACTCAAGACGTGGGGGGGACGGCACTATTTCAGTATACAGGTTCTAAGAGCGGTATGATTGATTGTGCTAGCCAATGTGCAGATAAGTGGGGGAGACAGAGTTAGAGATCAAGGAAGATCTGATGGGCTTTTGAGAAGTATTAGGGAGACTGATCTTTGTAGGCCCAATATTATATTGGAAGTAGTACTAAATAATGACAAGCCCAGTGCTGTTTGTATTGGGCCTGATCTGTCAGGATTTCAGCCTGAGGAGTATAGCAAGGGCCCAATTGATGGGGAGGGGACTTGTAAGCAACCCAATAGGCAGAGTCATGGGCTAACTTCTATAGTCTGAACTACTGAACAATCCACTGAATTGGTGGCTGCATCATTGACGGAAGTTCAGTCCAATAAGAGGAATGAATTGCAACTCCAGAGAAGAAAAGGTAAAGTAATTCTACCAGGTGAGAATAGGGATATTAGAGGGATCAGTAGGGAGAAGATCCAGAAGGAAATCAAGGTCGAAAGGGCTATTGTTTCGGGGTGGTTTTCACCGTGGAGCTTTACTTCGTGGAGCTGTAGTGGCAGTATCGACTTCAATCTTGTTAACCAATAATTCGGTTAGCCAAATGAAGAGATTCAAGGAAGCACAGGATACCATTCAGGTAGACAAAGCTTTGGGGTTGAATTTTGGAGGATTCGAGGCTGAATTAGTAAACAAGATTGTTCAAATAGAGGAGGATAATGAGGCAAGAGTTCCAGGGGTGCATGAAGTCGACAATGCGTAACAGAGCACCAAAAGGGCGCATAGGAGTATTGTTAGTTTCCTAATGAAGATCTTATCATGGAATGTGAGAAGGATTGGAAGAGTGGAGAAAAGATGAAGGATTAAGGTGATTTTAAGAGAAAAAAGGGTAGATATGGTGCTATTACAAGAAACTAAAAAATCAACTATTGATGAAAGTGTTGTGAGGTCACTGTGGCCATTTGATTCCATAGAGTTCATGGCTGTGGATGCGGAAGGTAGTGCGGGTGGTTTATTATGCATTTGGTGACCTGATATGTTTGCTTTAAAGGATTGTTGCAGCTCTCAAAGGTTTGTGTTAATGACAGGTATGATCTACTCTAGTCTTGGGTGTGTAATTTGTAATATTTACGCGCCTAATAAGGAGGTAGATAGAAGACATTTTTGGGACGTGTTGTCTAGATTGAAAGAATCATTTCCTAAACCATGGTGTTTAGGTGGTGATTTTAATGAAGTCTCATCAATAGTAGAGAGAAAAGGTTGCTTAAGGAGTAGGGGAATGAATGATTTTAACAGTTTCATTAACAGCTTAGAGTTAATGGACATGCCAATGTTAGGGAGGCAGTATACATGGGGTAATTCATGGCATTGAAGCAAAATCAACAGATTTTTAGTAAACCCGGAATGGTTGGAGTGGTTCAAACTTAAGGTTTGGGGTTTACCTAGATTACTGTCTGACCACTGTCCCATAGTGTTAATGGAGGGTGATAAAGATTGAGGACCCAAACCCTTTAGGTTTATTAATGCTTGGGTGCTGCATCCTTTGTTCCTGAAGAAAATTCAAAAGGTGTGGGAAAACACACAGTTGGATAGGTGGGCTGGGTACATCATCATGGCCAAACTGAGATCATTGAAATTGGCATTGAAAAAATGGAATTCTAAGGTGTTTGGGAATGTGGAGTCTCAAATTAAAGATGCTGAATCAGAATTGCATACCATTGACCTAGAGGCTGAAGCTAAAACCCACAATCAAGAAGAGTTTACTAGGGAAAAAGAGGTGTTAGGTCTAGTCTGACAACTCAAGAAGAGAAATGAGTGGTTATGGTTACAAAAATCAAGGCTAGACTGGGCATTAAAAGGAGATAAGAATACAAGGTTCTTCCATGTCATGGCAACATCAAGACAAAGTAGAATATGATTAATTCAATAAAGGTTGGGAAAAATATATTAGAAGAGCCAAGGGAGATTAAACAAACAGCTTATAACCATTTTAAGGTGCACTTTGATGAGAAGTGGAGAATCAGGCCTAGAATTGGTGGAATCTTCAAGAAGGTGGACTATAATCAAGCAAATAAGCTACTGGAAAAAGATTTTTCTGAGTCAAAAGTGTGGAGAGCAATAAAGGAGTGTGATGGTAATAAAGCTCCAGGACCAAATAGGTTTAACATGATATGTTTTCAAAAGGGGTGGAAAATTATGAAGAAGGATATAATGGCGTTCATGAATGAATTTCATAAAAATAGCTGATTGGGATATGGAGTAAACTGCTCTTTCATTACTTTGATCCCTAAAAAGGACTGCCCATCATCTCTTGGTGATTACAGGCCAATTAGTCTGATAAATTTTGTCTATAAAATTTTAACCAAGGTATTGGCACACAGATTCAAACAAGTATTGCCTTCCGTCATTGATAATGTACAGTCTGCTTTTTTGCGTGGGAGAAATATCATAGATGGAGTTCTTATTGCTAATGAGGTTGTGGATTGGTGGAAAAAGTCTAAGAGGTAGGGATTAATCCTAAAGTTGGATTTCGAAAAGGCATATGATTCGGTAAATTGGAATTTTTTGCTACATATGTTAGAGAATTTTGGGTTTGGCTCTAGATAGAAGGAGTGGATGAAAGAATGTATTTCTTCAGCTCAAGTATTTGTGTTAGTGAATGGTTCCCATCTGATGAATTTTGTCCACAAAGAGGGTTAAGGCAAGGAGATCCACTCTCACCCTTTCTTTTTAATGTTGTAGCTGAAGGGCTTAACATTTTAGTGAAGAGAGCAAAGGAGTTGGGAATTATTAAAGGGGTGGAAGTGGGATCTAGAAGGATTAATCTTTCCCATCTTTAGTTTGCGGATGATACTTTATTTTTATGTGAAGCTGCCTAGACAGAAGTTGAAGCAATTAAAAGAGTGTTAAGATGTTTTGAAATAGTATCTGGGTTAAGAATAAATTTCCATAAAAGTGTAGTTTGTGAGCGGGTGTGGATGATGAGTTAGTGCAGGAGTATGCAGCTAAACTAAATTGTTTAGGTCAACAACTTCCTTTGAAGTATTTAGGGCTACCTCTTGGTGTCAATCCCAGTCGAAGACAAACTTGGAAACCAATTATTGAGAAAGTCAAGAAAAACTGGCAGGATGGAAAAGAAGATTATTATCATTTGTAGGTAGAATGGTTCTGATAAAATCAGTGTTGTCTTCATTACCCATCTATTACATGTCATTATTTAAGATACCAGAGTGTGTTTCTAAGGAGATTGATAGATTGCAAACAACATTCCTGTGGAGGGATACAGAAACCAAGCGAAAAGTTCATTTGGTATGATGGCAAGAAGTTTTAATGAATAAGAAACAATGGGGTTTGGGAATCAAAGATTTAAGAGTGGCAAATCAGTGTATGTTATTAAAATGGTGGTAGAGGTTTGCTTTAGAGGAGGGTGCATTGTGAAAAATAGTTTTGTGTAGTATATATGGATCTGTTAGAGAGAAGTGGCTGCCATTGCTCCCAGATTCAGTAAAGTGTCTAAAATCTGGAAGGATATAGTGGGATTAGCACACAGCAACCCTAATCTGTTTAATTTTTATAGGGTGAATGTGGAAATTACAATTGGCAATGGTAGGAGAATAATGTTTTGGGTTGATGTATGGAAGGGGGAAGCTAGTATTAACTCTCAGTTCCCTCGATTGTACCAGTTGAGTGAAGAGAAAGAGATCTCATTGAGTATGATGCTTTCAAGGAAAGCCTTGTCTAATGAATGGTGTTTTAGTTTTTGAAGACCTCTACATGCTTGGGAAGAGGATGAACTTTCAAGGCTTATTGCTCTACTAGGTGCTAGTCCAAGTCTACATCTGGAACAAGGTGATTCCATGAGATGGAAGGCAGATCCAACTAGGGTGTTCAAGGTGAATATTGTTTACAAATGGTGTAAATTGGCGAATGGTATAGCATCAAGCTCCACAGGGCTAATATGGAATATTTTTGCTCCACCTAAATCCAAGTTTACTATCTAGTCAGCATGGAAAGGCAAATTAAAGACAACTGAGTTTTTTAGCAGAATTGGAGTGTTGAGGGGCAATGTTGACTCATCTTGTGTTTTCTGTAAAGAGGCAATGGAGTCTTTGAATCATATCCTTCTGTTCTGTCATGTTGTATAAAAAATCTGGTCAAATATAATACAGTAGTAGGGGTTGCCATGGGTAGTTCCAGGGTCATTAGAAGGGCTGCTACAATGGTGGATGAGTTGGAAGTTTAGGAAAAAGGAAAGTCAAGTTTGAAGGGTCATCCCAGCAGTTGTGATCTAGTCAATTTGGAAATGTAGGAACGATTGTATATTCTCTAGTATAGAACCTAGTCTGGTGGAATGATGTGATCTTATTAAAGTTCGGATAGCTCTATGGTGGAAATCTTTTGATCCGAGCTGTTCATTTTCTATTACAGATGTTGCTTTCAATATGCAGTAGGTGAGAAATTGCTTCTAAGATCCAAAGGAGTATTGTGAGGAGTCTTTTTTTTTTTTTTTTTGAGTGCTAGTATGAGCTATGAGGGCAGTGAACCAGTGGTGACTACTTATGCTGCTATTGTTGCTTGTTTTTTTATGCTATTTCATGCTGTTTGATGCTGCTGAGTTTGCCAGCCAGTGTTACTGCTGTTTTTGAATTTGTATATGTTGGTTTCGATTTGTTTTAGCTTTTATTGGCTGTGGTTAGGTTTGGATTTGGTGTTTGTGGTTTGTTACTCACCAACTTTGGACGGTGTGCTAACATATGATTGGGCGTTCTTATTGGTGCCAACCTAGTTGGGATTGATTTGTTTCACTATGATGTTTTTTGCACTTCTCTTCCTCCACCCCTTCTTCTTTATTGATGTAATTCTATCTTTGTTCATCAATAAAGTTTCCCTCTTCTTTGTTGATCAAAAGAAAAAAACAATGTCAAATAGTGCTACGAGAGTTATGATCCCCCATTGCAATCCCCCTCTTCTTTTTGTGCATTATTTAACAATATAAATTTTTGTTTAAACTATTCTACATTCTTACAAGTGTTACATGTTTATTCATGTTGAGAGATAATCAAATCACCAAAAAGTAAGGAGAGGGGACATGCAATAGAAATAAGTCCTGTAATTATTCAATCTTCTCATAATACAATGTTGGCAATATGGTCACCTAACAATAACAAAATCTATATATTGGCCTCTTTTGGAAAGAGGTTGAAAGTCAACTTTTTAGCTTTTAATCTTTTCTAGGTCACATTATTTCTCTATTTTTTATATTTTTTTTTTTAAAAAAAGTTAAAAAATTAACTTTTAACCAACTTCCCAAAACAACTCATTGAAGAGTTCAAACCAATAGAAATATTTTGAAACAAAAATTTACAAAATACCATTAGTTAAGCACACAATCACATATTGTTTTAGATCTGAATTCATAGGATAATTTCTACACGTGAAGTGCTTTAACTTTTTTCTAATTTCTTGTTACATATTTCCTTTTTGGTCTTTTTTTTCAAACACTACAACAGTATGCACCTTTGGCGACCACTTTTGGCTACTAAAACATTTTTAGTCACCAAAAGTTGGACCTTTACCGACAAATTTTCCTGTTGGTCGGCAATGATTTAACTTTTAGCTACTAAAGTTTTTTAGTAGCCATATGTTAATTATTGGCAAGTAAAAAATAATTAGTCGCTAACCATATGTCAATAGGCGACTAAAAAAGTTTTAGTCGGCATTTGTTTACATTTTAGGCTACTAATTATGGTTTTAGTCGGCGTACATAGCATTTTGCCGACTAAAATTTTTGTTAGTTGCCAAAAATAGGATTATTTATTGCAACCATCAGTGACTAAAAAACTGTAGTCGTAGATGGGTAGTTATTACCGATAAAAACATTTTTAGTAGCCAATATTAAACAAACAGCTACAAACTTTTAGTAGCTATTGATTACATTTGCCGACAAAAATTTATTTAGTCGCTAAAGGCCCCAAATTTTTTTTAGAGGGAAATATTGGTGCCCTTCCCTCTTATTTCTTTCACACAGATCTTTTCTCTGTTCTGTCTCACAAACACACACAGACCAGTACACTAAACTAGATGCATGCTCACTAACGGTCACCACCTCACCGTCGTTGGCCACTGCCGCAAATCACCATCTCTACTGTCGCAAATCATAAGTTCTTGTCCCTCTCTCTCTGTCGCTCTCGGTCTTCTCCCTCTTTGTCGATCTGGCTCTCTCTCTCTCTCTGCCTTCCCCTATTTCCCCATCTCTCACACTTCATCTAAGGTTTCTATGATTTTTTTAGTTTAATTTTGTGTTGATTTCGCAAATAGGTTTAGTTGAATTGTGTGATTTCTATGAAATTATGTTATTCTTGATGTCCAAAATTGGTTTGATTTTTGTTTGATTTCTATGAAATTAGTTTTATGGTTTGAATTGTTTTATGGGTTATTCGTCATGTCCAATGGTTGAGGTACCTAAATGGTTGGACCAGTTGACTGATGCTAAGTTTATAGACGAGATATGGGAGGTTGGTGTGAGAGCTAAGGAGGATGAGAAACGGGTTGTGAGGAGAAAATAGCTCATGTCTTATTTGAAGCAAGTCATTGATGAATTTGTGGAGCGATTGAAGTATAGTAGTAATAAGAAAGGATTGGTCAAAGATGTCACCAATGGCCATTGCTGTTTGGGTTTGGTCTAGAAAAAACCACAAGAAAAATCTGTGTAAAAAGCCTAATTTTCTGGCTTGCTGACGAAGTGTTTGATTTTTGTTTTGTGTGAGATTTAACAAGCTTTTAAGAAATGGATTGTTGGTTATTTGGAATTTAGTATCTGAGTTGCATGTGTTTGGTGATCAAAATGATTATTTACATGGTATTTGCTTAATTACTTCTATCAGGTTAGAGGATATAGTGTCTAAATTCCATTATCAAGTTCTTAGGATTATCGTTTATAGCGTTAGAAATACGAAAGCACTTATGGAGTGAATCCGAAGACGAGCTACTTGAGGTTAATTGTCCAAGCTGCATGTGGGGAATAATTCATGCTCTTGATTGGCATAACAACGTTAAGAAGATGCTGTAACACCCTCAAAATAATATATATTAACCAATCATTCTTGACATCCATAGACATAAGAGAAATAAACATATATTCATTTATCAGAGTATTCATTACAAAAGTATTACATGTTGATAACAAAAGTAAATACCCAACGGGCTTACAACTTTCCAAGCCAACACTTGTTACAGAAAGGAGAGTTCTAACTCTAAACACATTAAGCCCTGACTTGAATTTACATGTAACACCAAAAATAACAAAACAACCAAAAGAGTCTTCGACTCTCAAAAACCTTCCAAGCTAAGACCTTGGAGGTGGCATATCACCTGTACCTGAAAATGATGTCCCACATAGGGGTGAGCCAAAGCCCAGTAGAGATACGCTAAACCAAATATGAGCAATAACTAAAACATTAGCATTTGATAAATGTTTAACTCATATAAACAATGTACATCTCTTTCATAACCAGTCCATATTCACAAATATATTTCAATCCCTTTCTGTTTCATTTACCAAACCAATTCATAGTTATGGTTCTCTATTTATCCAAACAGTTTCAAATGAGACTACAACTCATTTTATTAACACTTCAACACTTCAATCATCTACGATATACAAACGTAATTAAGATTTCGGAACTTTCACCCTGGACACTCCGGCCAACTTAGTTATCACTAGAGTCCATCCCTATCTCCTCCCAAACAGGTTTAGGAGTACATCCCCTATCTCCTCCCAGACCATGGAGTACATCCCCTATCTCCTCCCAAACCATGGAGTACATATGCAATGTATTTAAACAAGTCGTTATATACAATGACCAATTCGCTAACATATTCAATGTTATAATTCAACCGTCATATTCAATGACATACTCAATTGGTTAGTTCTAATTCACCTAATCATCATGCAGTGTCTACAACAATCAAGACTATCCTCCACCAATAGCCCAAAGCAGTTATTTCTAAACAGATAATAAATTATCAAACAGATAAATTATCTACAATTTCAAGGGTGAGTGATTAATCAATCCAACTCCACCATTCAATCTCATAATTTCCCAATTTCATGATTTTCAACTCGATTTCATATCTCCTCATTTCCCAAATTAATTATACAAATTAATCAATCACATTAAATTAGGGCTTTTTTTCCCCTTTTCTCAAATATTGCTCCTAAGGCCAAATTTCATCAATCATACATAATAACTTCATTTTAGGGACCTCTCATACACTTGGAACCCCAAAAGTAGAAAACCCCTCTTTTATAATTTCAAGTTCAAACCCTAACCTTTCCAAAACTCCTAAACAACACCATCTACACAAAATACATAACATTTATGTTAAAACTCATGGAAAGGAGTAGGTTATCCCTATCTCAAGTGAAGAGACCCAAAGGAGATTATGAAGAAACTCGAAAGTGCTCCAAACCCACAACTTTTCGGATCAAAATGGAGCCCACGCAAAGCTCAAGCTTTTTATCAAAGGGAAGAGGGTGAGGAGATCACTAGATCTAGCTCAACATGTAGAGAGAGAGAGTATTCTAGAGAGAAAAGCTCTCAAATGAGGGTTTTGGAAAGTTAGAGAGAGAGAGCCGAAAAAGTGATTCAAAATGGCTTCACCACGGACTGAAATACATTACAGTTCGCTCGAGCGTGGGACGCCCCGCTCGAGCGTCAGACACAGACTCCCGCTCAAGCGTGAAAAGCGTCGTTCGAGCGTGGAATGCACACTTCCAGAAGTTCTGCAGACGAAGGTCCCCGCTCGAGCGTGAAAGTGGACGCTCGAGCATCCGATGTCCTGCAGGAAAAAATACTGAAGACTGAATAATTCTGCTCGAGCGTCAGACTGCCCGCTCGAGCGTGAAAAGCCTCGCTCGAGCGTGAAGGCCAAAATCTGGGCATTAACTATTTGTTTCTAAACACAACCAACCTGTTTTAAACCTGCCCAACACATCCCAAAACTCAAATACAAAGAATTAAAGGATGGAAACACAATACAGATAATAACAATCATTTACGGAACCGAGTCCGGAATACAATAAACAATTGAGAGAAAACTGGAATCGCTATAGATGCTACCCCACAAAAAGCATAATGGACCAAAACATACAAAAGGTAAGCAGTATATATTTCCACAATGTGTCTCTTTCTTTCTTCTTCATTTCTAGCAGGAACTTTGGCAGTTCTGTTTACTGTGGAATTTGCATATGCAATTTACTTTTGCAACCATTCATCAAGAAACGTTCACAATCCAGTGAGCATACAACGAATAGATTTACTAATCTCTCTTTTAATGAAATTAACTAGGATATATTTCATTTTGACCTCATTAGTAAAATTCAGTGGCCATGTGGTCATGATTGTCTTGACTTCTCTTTTGGAAAAAATGTTCCCCAGTAGCACAATGATTCTATAACTAAGGAGCATAATTTCCAAAAGAAAATTTAATGTAATCATGCTATGATTAAAAGTCTACAACATACATCACTAGGTGATTATGAATGACATACAGGGTAATATGTCATGATTTCATGCTGTAAAATGGCGTTAAGGAGGCGAAAATGCGAATCGGCCCCCGAACCACCATACGGATGTCACGGCCACCTTCCCCGTGACAAATAGGACCTGTGACAACGGATGGAATGTAATTAGCACGTGTAGGTTGGAAGTTAGAGCCAAAAATGCCTTAAGCTTAACCGAAAAAGGGCGTTAAGGGTGCGTAAAAGCAAAACAGCCTCGGAACCACCGTAAGGATGTCATGGCCAGCTTCCCCGTGACATATAAGACTTGTGACAACAGAAGGAATGTCATTAGCACATGTAATTTGGGGGTTAGAGCCGGAAACTACTTAAACTTATTCGAAAAAGTGAGAGTTTGACATCCAATAAATTTTTAACATTTTCATTGTAAATGATGCCATTGTTTCATCATACACGGCGGTCATTTGGGTGATAAACGTATTAAGAAAGCATGATATGGTTATAGAGATAACCCCGTAGATTACTCAATCATTTTACTTTGAATAGGAAAATGAGAATCAAGAAGAGTTAAAATAAATTTACCACCAAAACATTCTACTCATAAAAATTTATTTTATGAAGCAGTATGCTCCTAGAAATTGTATTATTTGTAAATTGAAATCAAGTGTGGAATAAATCTTTCATGATACATACATATGATTGTTTTTCGAAAAAAGGTTTTTATAGATTGTTCTACCTTAAATGCATGTTATTATAACATTTTTCCTATGTCTAAATGAATTGATATTTTGTAATGGGTGCAATTGTTTTTTTTATTTTTTGTAGATGGCTTTTGGCGTGGACTTGTGGATAGTCTACATTTTTGTTTATGGAGGACACTTGACACTTTTGTATAATCCTGCTAACTATGTCTTCCTCTGCTTTTGTGAATATTAGCATTATTGATACATATAACTTTTGTAATCCAACTGATAGTTGCTGGTGTGGCATATAGATCACCTTGTGTCGTGGTACAAATTACGATGGTAAGTTGTACCACACCAAATGGCCATCTCGCATGGTAGTAAATATATTTTTTGTATATGGCGGGTTGGATTTGTGTATGGAAATATAATTTTAGTTTGGACAATAGTTGGTTTGTATGGAATATATACATTTAAAGTTATTTATTTTTGGATGGTTGGAGGTAATATGAACTCTGGCATGATTGATAATTTTACGTTGTGAAATGATGGATAGTTTATGTATTGTTTGTTTATATACGTATTACAGGTTGCATGGAATATAGACAAGTTGTAAATAAATTTTAATTTTGCGATAAAACATAAGAGCATGTTTTTGGCGACTAAATTGTTAGTAGCTAAAAAAAATTCGGAAAATAGTTTTGGCTACTAAAAGTTTAGTAGTCAAAAAAAACAATCAAACATATGGCGACTAAAATATGTCGTAGCTAAAAAAATAAGTTGAAAAAATAAAAAAAAACTTTTGGCGACTAAAACTTTAGTAGCGAAAAAATGTGAGACTTTAGGTAACCAAATGTTTAGTAGCCAAAAAACAAAATGTTTGCCAACTAAAATCTTAGTAGCTAAAAACATAAGACTTTAGACGATTAAACCTTTAGTAGGCAAAAAAAATTGACTTTAGGCGACTAAAATCTTAGTAGCCAAAACATTGTTATTTACTTTAGGCTACTAATATATTTAGTAGCTAAAACTCTTTTCCGCGACTAAATGATTAGTCGTTAAAAATAACTGAACTTTTAGCGACAAAAAAATTAGTTGCCGAAAATATGATATTTAATTTTATTTCAAACCTTTTGGCTACTAAAAACTTAGTCGGCAATGTAATACATTTGGCGACTAAAATAATTTTAGTCACCAATGATCTTTCCCGACAATTCTTCCCCGATGTAGACGTCCCCGAACGCCCCGGGAGGGTATGAGTCCCCCGTTCCGTTCGTCTTGGGCCCATTACAGTTCAGGACTCAATGTCACGGTTCTTAATCTGAACCAAAGAGTCCAAATCCGGCAAATCGTTTTGAGAAAACAGATTTTTTGAAAGAAGTGCCAAACATGGACTGCTTTGCCAGATACAGAGTCGCCACCTAAATATTTTATTTTTGAGAAATTTAGGAAACCCTGACTCGTTGCCTAAGGTCACGTGTCCGTCATCACCAAAGTTGCCTCGGCTCGGGAACTTGGGTACGATTAGGGAAGGTCACTTCGTGAGCACCCCCGCTCGCCCGATCAAAGATTGGCCTCTACTAACCATGATATCTAGTTTTGAAAACATTATGCGTTCTTATTCCGGTTATTAGCCTAGATTTACTATGTGATGCGCACAGCATACAAGTATAGACTGGGTCGCCTGAATTGGAACGAAACATCTCATGTTTGTTTTTGAAAGATGGTTTGCTACTCACAAGTAGGCTTAAAATGTAGATTTTGCCACCCTCTGGTGGGCTTAGAAAAGATGATTTTGCCACTATCTAGTGGGCTTAAAACTCACAGTTGATGCACCGTTCCAATCCAAATAACCCAACCTTCACCCACAGGCATTCAGGCAGTTATATCACATAAGCAAATAGCCTCATGGTAAGCATGCTATCATGGCAGTCACTCACACACATGCAAGGATGCTAAAGCATAAAACTTACCGAGTACTCCAAGCCAAAACAAAAGCTAATTAGAAATCCATGCATGATCCTAATTATACAGAAATGCCTAATGCAACACATGCAAGAAATGCAACTATAGCAGGCTCGGCTATTCTAAACATGGCATATGGAATGCTACAGCTAACAAGTACTCAACTTGAAATTGAAATACAAATGCAGTTAGTATGATGCGCCGAGCCCGATACATGCAAAACAGATGAATGAATGCAAACATGCTATCATACTGTATGCTAATCGAAACATGCCCTAATCTAACCATCATAAGCTGGTAAACAAAAGGGAGAAAGACGTGGGGTTGGAAGACATACATCACACGCGCACACACTTATTACAATTGTGCCCTCGCTCGGAGGGTCCGAAAGAATAATATACAGTCCCGAATAAATACAGTCCAAATAAATACAAAACCCTAATTAATTAACAAATTTAACTAGGAAAACAATAAATTGGCATGCAAGCCAGGGACTGCCTCAACTCTGATCCGGATGATGAATGATGCATGTTCGGGTTGCCTTGCGCGGAAATCCATTGCGATGCCCCAATTAGCCTCTGTTTGTAATTGTTCTTGGAAAGCGCGCCAAGCTCCGGAAGGCTGCTGATTCTTGATTTGCTGCAACAGAGAGCAAGAAAGGGGCATGGCAAAGTATTTTCACATATGTGTGCACACTTCGATCCTCGTGCCACCAATCACGCATCTCAATGCATGATGGCCGAGGAGTCGAATTACACGACTCAATATGAAATGAATGCACATGAAAACACAAAAAACCTAAACTCCATCATGGGTAATCCAGAGTGTCAGCGACTAGGGAATTGAGACACGTTCCGTCACTCAGAGTACAAAACGTACCTCGTTTCCCGTGCTCGGGCTAACTCCTATCCCAAACACAATGCAATATGCATGACATGCACGAATGCAACTAAGATACGACCTAACATGCACAATGCTATGAAATGGCATACACGATGCACGAGGTAACATGGCATACACAATGCGCTAATATACAACCTAGCATACACAATGTTATGAAATGAAATGGCATACACAATGCATAATGGACTTACACCAACACAAATGGACCTCAGCCACACTCACATAGGAGGCCATAAGATGGAAATGAGACACTCGAGATGCGTGCACACATGCACGCAAACCGAGGACCGAACCTAAGGCACGAATGCCACTCTACCAAAACATGGCAAGGTATGGAATATGGCATACAAACATGCGAATTTCAATACTAAAACATGATGCTAAACAACCCCGAAACATGGCAATATGGTACCCGATGCATGAGGTGAACCCCGAAACTCAAAACTAGGCATACGCAATGGCCTATAGCTATACAAAGCATGCATTATTTGATCATGAAGCATGAAGACAGAGTCAAGGCAGTCCCAAAACATGAACTTTTCTAGTTCAAAGTATGGCCAAAAGATGCTAGCAAGATGGCCTAACCTAGCATACAATTTTGACTATCAAACATGGATTACATGACAAGTACATGAAGCAAGTGAGCACTCACCAATCCAGCAAAAATCAGTGAACTAAACATGCCAAAATATGCCCAAATACACATGGAAATGCAGCCAACACATGCACAAATGAGGGGCTCCTTTGGAGGGCATACAAAGGGGTTATTAGGCACATACAAGATAGACATGTGGCAGCCCCAAATCAACTTTGAAAATCAAATATGATAGTCTCAAAACTCACCAAATTGGCCCCAAAATCAGTCCACAAAGTATGCAAGATAGGGTCTCTTTGGAAGGCCAAAACGGCCACCAAACAAGTCAAGGTGAGAGGGGGTCACCCCTCTCTGATTTGTAGGCTCAAAACAGCATCAAATACACTGGAAATCCATTGGATTCCAGTGGCTAGAAGGTCAAACAAGGCATGCAACAAAGGCTAGGGTGTAAGATTCAAAATGAGAGGGAATCAAGTATACAAGGAAGCATGTGACCTCAAATAAGAAAATGCCCTTAATCAAACATGAAGATGATGTCAAAACAAGGCTTTTTCCAGTTTATGACAAATCTCAAAAGTGAACACAAGTAGGGCTAATCAATCATGCAAAAAAAAGGGCCCTAAAAGAGAGAATAGAGATAAGGGACAGCAGCTAGCCCCAAATGGAAAGGATCCCTTCAACAAAGTTGAAGAGGGGCTCAAAACATGGCACTTTATAGTTTACATCAAGCCACGAAAATAAACACAAGTGAGGCTAAACTATCATGCAAGAAAAGGCCTAAAAGAGGGATAAAGAGACAAATGGTATCTGCTGGCCTCAAAAAGAGGAGAGCCCTTCAACAATGTTGAAGAGGGGCTCAAAACAAGATATTTTTCAGTTTATGACCAAGTCCAAAACAGCTCACAAATAAGCCTAAAATACTATGCAAAAATAGGCCTAAAAGAGAGTTAAAGAGGCAAGTGATAGTAGGAGACCTCAAACAGCAAGAGGTCCTTAATCAAACATGAAAAGGAGCTCAAAATATGATTATTTACAGTTTGGGTCGGAGCCCAGAAATGCAAGCAAAAGGAGCTAAGAAAGCATGCAAAAATAAGCTTAAAAGAGGGAAAATGGGACTCACCCTTGTAGAACCAAGCTTCAACAGCTTTTGGACCAGGTTTGGGAGCTCTTGACCTCTGGAAGATAGCCTCAAGTTGCTGGAATGGATGTTGGAGGTGTGGAGCTATGAGTTGTAATGTAAAATGGTGTAAGACTTGAGGGGTTTTGATGTTTGGAGTAGAGAGAGAGGGAGAGTTAACGCAAGAGGCTCAAAGCAATTTTTGTAACCCTTCAAAATGCAGCTGGGGTTGCTGGTTATATAGGCCAAGGAGTGGAGGAAAGGGGGGGAAAATTGAATTCAAATTTCCCCCCCAAAAGACCCTCCCTCGGATACAGGATCTGGGGGGGAAAGGAGGGTACATCTGTAAGGAACCAGGTGTGAGGAACATAGCCGGCCAGGTTCAGAGAGTCCAGGTGGCCGGAAGGCCACTTCCCCTGGCCAGCCGGCCGGCCAGGTTCAAAAGGTTCAATCAAGAAAAACTGGCCGGCCACCCATATTGGTGGCCTCCCATGTGTGCACAACACAACCATGTGGTCAAAATCCAGAAAAAGTAAACCAGAAAAGAGAAAACCCAACTTTTTAGAGGGGTTCAAAAGGGTCAAGATGAATTGATGGCCGGCCATGACATATTGGTGGCCTCCCAAGTGTGTACAACACAAATATGTGGTTGAGGGCCAAGGAAAGTGGCCCGGGAATGGTCAACACTAGCTTTCTAGCGAAGAAAACGGGCGATAGAGGGCGATGAAGGAATAAAGCTGGTCCTCAGAACAATTGCTGGCCTCCCACCCTTCTACAAGCTTCCTAACAATGAAAATGAGATCCCTGCCAAAAATGAACTCAAACCGATGTAAAACGAAGGTTCGGGGGCCAAAACGCGCGGCCCGGGGCCCCGAAAACTGACTGTTAAGCACCGGAGGTGGCGTTTGACCACGAAGTTGGTCTCTCGAGCCACAGTGTCCCTCAAAAGGGAGGAAATAAGATGTATGTCAAAAACCGAAGCAAACGGAGATGGTTAAGCGGTTCCGAACCGAGACACACGGCCGACGGCTCCGAAAACCGGGAACCGGGCTCCAAACGGGAAAAATGGCCTACGACCACGAAGCGTAGCCTACGGCCACTGAGAGATGATCTACGATACCTCTCCGTCCCTTCGGGAAGAGAAAACGGAGAAAACGGAGCCTGGTTCGCAAACCGAGGCAAGGCACAAAAGAGTCCGGAAGTCCGAAGGCAAGGCTCGCAGCCGAGACTCTGAGACCTCTGAACGAGCACGATATGCAACATCACCAAACGCTCAATTGGTGACGTCTGAGTCTTAAGGTCGGTCAAAAATGGGGTGTCTACACCCGACTAATTCTGTGACCAAATATTTTTGTCGCTAAAAGTCTTCGGCGACTAAATAGTGACTTTTGGCGACTAAAAATTTAGTCACTAAAAGTGAAAATTCTTACAGTGAAAATCACCCCATTTAACCACCCAAAAAAAAAAAGTATACAAAGCAATACAAAAATACAAAAAAATAAAAATAAAAAAACTAAACAAAAATAAAAACGTGTTTTCCTCACCTGGCATTATTAAAGCAACATCAAATGTCACACGTAGAACTGGACTCTTTTATTTATACAACAATAATACATATCACGAAAAAAGTTTCACAAAAAATATTTGAAAGCAGTGAACAGTCAATCTTACATTGCGCTGATCAGCTGATCAGTCGATCGGCTATAGTTTCAAAACAATTTTCGTGAAACATTTTTCTCGTGATCTAAACTTACTTTTATTTATTACAAAGGGAAAACAAAACAAGATTAAAAAATATTCACAATGAAAGCTTCCCAGTTCATGGACTTCCCAAGTAACCCAACCCAACTCAAGGCATGCATTTCAATTAGACTAGTGAGTTTTTTTCACTTCATCAGATGGATTTTAGCAAATTCCAAAAGCTGCTCAGTCTCAGGAATAGCATTCTTAACTGCATCATCTGAGCAAAACCTCTCGGCCCACTTCACCAGACGCGGCGTCTTGGTTATGTCTAGCACCTTTAGATTGAGCATCTTCTCCATCACCTTGAACCAACCCAGGAAGCACCCGAGTGCTATGTCGACATAACCAATGTTGTCACCGCCAAAGAAATTACCATTTCCTTCACTGCTGCAGTTGATGAAGTACTCTTCCAACAACACCAGCATTGCTACCACCTTGTCTACTGCTGCCAATCTCTCTTCCTCTCCTTCTGCCTTTCGAATTTCGGCTAGAGAACACTGCAACCCCCATTTGAATTATTGTATCATATAATTTTGTTATAGTCATTTATAAAATTGAAAAAAAAATTAGGTGCCAAAAATAAAAATCATATACTCCCTCTATTCCAAAATAATGGTCCCTTTTGGGGAATCCAACTTTTTTTGGTAGGACAATTATTGTACTTTAAAAAAGTTGATTTTCCAGAATTACCCTTTGATAGTATATTTTTTTGGGAATATCAATGTATAATTGTACTTTTTATATTATTTATGAATTTAAAAGAAGGGCAAAATAAGAAATTTATATTATTTTTGTACTTGATTTTGGAAGAGGGACTAATATTTTGGGACAATGAAAAATGGAATAAGGGACTAATATTATGGGACGGAGGGAGTACTTGTTTGGGAAGGGAGGAAGAAGTGAGAGCGTGACCACATGACGCCAAAGGTGGTGGGAAGGGAAGGGAGGAAGAAGTGAAAAACTTGTTTTGCAAAGGAAAGATAATACATTTTTTGTTTCCAAATGTTTTAAAATTGATTCCATTTTTAGAAAAAGAAAATAATATACCAAACTAATTTTATTGTATCGTTAGAAACAAAAACAATAAAAAGTTCAAAAATACTCCTTTCTTTTGTGGAAATAGTTTTTTAAAATTTTGAAAACTACTTTTTGATGCTTCCTCAAAATTGGATTGTTTTAGAGAATTTTTTCCGAAAATAATTCTCTAAATAGCTTTTTAAAACTGAAACATACATTGCATTGACACCCTTTGTTCTACCATTTCATTTCACTACAAAATAAAAACAAAAACAATCTGTGCATTACTCTTCAATTCAAGAAATTAACGAATGAGAAAACGATACCTTATCATCAATATAGGCTCCCCAAAATCGGGCAATGGCACGATCATAGGGATCAGAAGGGAGAATGGAGGGACCAGACGTCCATAGCTCATCAATGTATTGAATAATGATGAGGGACTCACATATAGGCTTCTCGTTGTGGATAAGAACAGGTATTTTCTTGTGAACTGGGTTTGATTTAAGAAGAAGCTCACTTTTCGCACCCAATGTCTCTTCTAAGAACTCATAGTCGATTGATTTTAGGTTCAAAGCAATTTGAACCCGGTTCACAAATGGGCTTGGTGAGGCTCCTATGAGCTTTACACTTGCCATGGCCAATTCTCTAGCAATAGAAAGGGTTGAATATGATTGAATTCAGATATGAATTGTTAGTGTTTTGGTATGAATTGAAAGACTGTGTGTCTATATATATACCTTGAAGATCACAAATATCCACAATAAATAAATAAAAATAATAATGCAAATATGCGTCATCCAAGTTGTCACAAAACAATGGGAAACAGTCCTAGTTTAATACCAGGAATATTAATATGAGAGTTGGAGAGGTCGGCTTCTTTTTGTAATTATTCCAATTTGACCATGCTCAAAAAATAAATAAATAAAATTGAGTTCCTACCAAATTTTAATGTAACACATAATTACCTTCACATCAACAACAATTTGAAAAATCATAATATCCAAATCTGTCCACTTGTCTACCTCTCTATCTAAATGTCATGCTTATTTGTCCACGTGTCCACCGTCGTTGCCCCTCAGTGACTTTTCCATTGACTCTTCCGACGCTGACCAATTTCCCGGCCACTTTCCCTACAAGTTGATTGTGGCTGTCGACAACGAATGACTTTTCCATTGGCTGTTCCGGCGCTGACCAATTTCCCGGCCACTTTCCCTACAAGTTGATTGTGGCTGTCAACAACCATTGATAGTAGTATGTCAAAAATGAAAAAAATAAAAATAGAGATAGAAAAAGAAAAAGAATGAAAGTAAAAATGAAGGGGAAAAAAAAGTCATTTAAAATAATAATTTATCCATTCTCAATCAATAGATTTCAATAACTACGTCTTTCTAATCCAAACAAATCCATCATTAGACACTCATAAAAATAGATCTTTTACTAAATAACCCAATCATTATTTATACGCATAAATGCATTGAAATATCTAATGTGCATTTAGAAGCACCCGGGTGATGCATGTATCTGCAGGTAAAGTCAACTTGATTCCTAGGTTTTGTATTAGGGCATTGATTTAGACCCTCTTAAAACACTCACCCCACAACCCCCTCACACACATGGAGGTTGGGGATTGGGTGAGAAGAAAAAAAAAAAAAAAAAAAAGAAAAGTTGACCAATCAAAACTAAAGGGAGTGAAAGGGGTGACCCCCAAAGGGGGTCTCAACTTTTATTCTTTGTATTATTCGGTAGTTTGAGAGTATGGTCATGTGGCAGCAATACTAGGTATCATGAAAAATCTTTCATGAAAATAATCATGAAAGTTTTGTGACCCTTAGATTATACTTAGAATAAAACACCACACACTAATCAAGGTAATCTAAGGATCATAAATCTTTCATGATCATTTTCATGAAAAAAAATTCATGATCCCTAACTTTTCTCAGTCATGTGGTGTTTCATAGTAGTATGATTGATAGACAATGTGGGATATTAATTATTTTTGTTGAGTAATTAAGGAACATGAAGGGATATAATGAATAGAGATTAGTAAGAGAGTATAACCACGTGAGTACTACGTCAGTTGCTAATAATTTTCCCAACGGGGATCATGTTTAATAATTTTGTAAGTCTCGATCAATTAAAGGTTCGATTCAAATAAGTCAGCTAATTTTTACTAAAATTTAAAATCTTGTCTGAGAATTGACTTTTTTAATAATTTTTTAAACTTTTTTATGAGATGAAAAAAAAAAAAAAAGCTATGTTTTTTTAGAAATGGCTTTTTAATTATAGCAAAATCGCGTATTATTGAGATATTTGACTCCCTTTTTTTAAAGTAATTTTTTGACATTTTAATTAGTTTAACTAAAAAATTAAGTTGTCAAACGGAAATTTAATATAATTATATATTATAATAGGTTTATGTTAACCTGTCTTCTTAAAATTGTTTGTTTTAAAAAAGACTCAACTTGATTGATATTTATAATTCATGCAGTATCAGTTACATTTATGCACTTTAATACTTGTTTTTTAAATTTTATCAATTTAATTTTTAAATTTAAATGGTGTCTCTTGTCAACCATTATTAAAACCGTGGAAGCTGGGTCCAGCTATCTATGGGTCACAATATACAATGGACTAGAAATGTGATTATATTTAATATTTAAAAAAATATTTATGCAAATAAGGATTGAAAGATAATTACTACAGAAAATTATATTACTCCTATTACTTTCATATTATAATAGTATAAAAAAAATATAAATAAAAATAAAAACAGTGGACTACTTTTTGGGGGAGCTCTTTTTGCTTGCACTTTTTTAATCCAAAACTATGAATCAACAAGATGAATCAATGTCCTAGGTAAACCAAATGAAACATAAAATAATTAAGGATACCTCCCCATAATAGCAATAAGCAAGCTGAACAACCTGAGTCTACTACAATCACAATCAAGACAGCCTCCTATACAACCCCAATTACAACTGTCTCTACAGCCACAGCTACACCCATAGTTATAACTGTTGGTGGGAGTGGGGTGTAAACCACTGTTGGTGATTCACAATGAGAGATTTAAAAACGAACCAAACTGAAATTAAATTGACTCACAACAATTCTGAAACAAATACAAAGCATGAACACACTCTTCTCTCTTTTTTTCTTTCTCCCACACTCTCTAAATTCTCAAAACATATAACTATATATAGATAAAACTAACAATGTGAATACAGCAAATGCAACTACGGCTGAGGCGTGAATCGCAGCTATTGTTGACAAACTTGTTCTGCAGCCTCCATTTTCTGACAAACTTAATTGTAGACTTCACATGCCTACTCTTAGGCCGGTGGAAAAAACAATCTATAGGTGAAGCAAGATTACTTCACAACATCCCCCCTTAATCTTGATTCTCCATGCTGCTTCATTCCAAGCATTAACTTCATTCTGTTGAACAGATCATTTTTCAATGGCTTCGTGAAAATATCTGCAAGCTGATCTTGGGATTTGCAAGGCAACAATTCCACCTCTTTATTTTTCACATGCTCTCGGATGAAATGATAGCGGGTATCAATATGCTTACTTCTTTCATGATAAACTGGGTTCTTTGCCAATGCAATTGCTGAGCGATTATCAACATAGATCTCAGTGGGTTTTTCTTGTGGAAATCCCAAATGCTTCAGCATGTTCCGTAACCATATTGCATGACACACAGCTGAGTTGGCTGCAACATACTCAGCTTCGCAAGTCGATAATGTCACAATGGCTTGCTTCTTGGATGACCATGTGAAGGCTGTATCTCCCATAAAGAAAGTAAACCCGTAGTACTTTTCCGTTCATCCAAGTCACGTCCCCAGTCGCTATCTGAGTAGCCAACAAGACTGAAATTATCAGTTGGTTTATTGAATAAACCATCATCGACTGTACCTTTGATGTAGCGAAGAATCCTCTTTGCTGCATAAAGGTGTGACTGATCTGGTGTTTCCATATATCTGCTAATCAGTCCTACTCCATAGAGTATGTCTGGCCTGGTGCAAGTAAGATAGCGAAGACTTCCAACTAGGCTCTTGAAATAAGTTGGATCCACATCACCTGTCTTCGTACCTTTTCTGAGCTCCACTCCACTGTCTACAGGAGTGTTCACTGGATTGCAATTTTCCATTCCATATCTCTTGAGAATTTCCTTGGCATAACCACTTTGGGAAATAAAAATTCCATCTTTTCTTTGTGCCACTTCAATGCCGAGAAAATGAGCCATCAATCCAATATCTGTCATTTCAAATTCTTGGACCATGCTTCTTTTAAAGTCTTTGAACATGGCTGGATTGTTTCCGGTGAAGATTAGATCATCAACATAAAGACAAGCAAGCAACATGCTTCCATCAGCTTCCTTCTTCAAATATAGTGCGTGCTCATATGGACATTTTTCAAAACCATTGTCATGAAAATACTGATCAATTCTAGTATTCCATGCACGCGGAGCTTGCTTCAATCCATAAAGTGCTTTCTTCAATTTGTACACTTTGTCTTCATGCCTATTCTGAACATACCCCGAAGGTTGTTCAATATAGATTTCTTCTTCGGAAACCATTAAGAAATGCAGATTTCACATCAAGTTGATAAATCTGCCACTTGTGCTGGGCAGCCAAAGAAATCATTAGCCTGATAGTTCCAATCGGGCAACTGGAGCAAACACCTCTCCATAGTCAATTCCAGCTCTCTGCTTGTAACCTTTTGCTACTAACCTTGCCTTGTAGCGTTGCACTTCGCCTTGTGCATTCCTCTTTGTCTTGTATACCCATTTCACTCCAATGGGTTTGTGCCCCTCTGGTAGACTGGTAAGCTTCCATGTGTCATTTTTCTCAATGGCATGAATTTCTTCATCCATTGCTTTCTTCCATTTATCTTCTTGGATGGCTTCTGAGAAGGTAAGTGGATCACTATCTGCGAGTAGGCAGAACAAATTCAGATCTGCTTCTTCTGTAGCTTCATATATTTCCTGCAAATTTCTCATTGGTCTTGGTTGTTTGAAAAAACTATCATCTGATGATGCTGATGATGATGATGATGCAGCACTTCTGTGAGAAGCTGGCGATCTAGGTGCAGGAATTCTATGTGGAGGAGTTTGTGGCTCATCTTGAACTTCTCTTGTGATTTCAACAGGAGCTTTTGATGTTTCATCTTCAAGAATGAGTTCTGCATCTTTGACAACTTCATCTTGATTCCAGTTCCAAGCTTCTTCTTCTTCAAATATCACATCTCGACTCATGATCACCTTTTGGTAATGGGATTATACAACTTGTATCCCATTGTTCTATCTCCATATCCGACAAGGATACATTTTTCTCCCTTATCATCGAGCTTGGTTCTTCTTGCTTCTGGAATCTTGGTGTACGCAACACACCCAAATATTCTGAGATGGTTGACACTTGGCTTATGTGAACTCCAAGCTTCTTCTGGAGTCATAGAATGAAGACTCCTGGTTGGGCATCTATTTAGTAGATACACAGCACATGATACGGCTTCAGCCCAAAATTGCTTGGGCAGTCCCTTTCCTTTCAACATGCTTCTTGCCATATCTAAGATTGTGCGATTCTTCCTTTCAGCAACACCATTCAGCTGTGGCGTATAGGATGGTGTTGTTTGATGCTTGATTGCTCTTTGCAATACTTCTCAAAAGCATCTGATGTATATTCTCCACCTTGATCTGATCGCAATGTCTTGATGTAGTAGCCGCTTTGCTTTTCTACAAAAGCTTTGAATTCTTTGAAGATGCTGAACACCTCCGACTTTCTTTTAAGAAAGTACACCCATGTCTTCCGGCTATAATCATCAATGAAGGTGAGAAAATATCTATTCTGTCCATTTGACATCGGCTTCAATGGACCACACACATCAGTGTGCACTAGCTCCAGCGGCTTTGTTGCTCTCCACTTCACTTCTTTGGCAAAGCTAGTTCTGTGATGCTTGCCAAGAATGCAGCTTTCACAGACTTCATTAGTATGAGCAATATGAGGGAGCCCTTTCACCATATTCTTGCTTGACAACAGCTTCAAGCTTCCAAAGTTGAGATGTCCAAACCTCAAATGCCATAGCCAGTCTTTGTCTTTGATGATGGCATTTAAACACTTCGCAGCATCATGTTGGATGTTCAATGCAAACATCCGATTCTTGGACATTCTCACCCGAGCGATCAAATTACCAGGATTGTCTTTGATGGTAAGATGACAATCTTTCATGCTGATGTCGTATCCTTTCTCTAGGAGTTGTCCCATACTCAAAATGTTGTTCTTCATGGCAGGAACATAATAAACATTGGAGATGTAATCATGATCTCCATTTTGAGCTTGATTAGAATATTACCTCTTCCTTTCACTGGAGTCTTTGAAGAATCACCAAATGAGACTTGTGCTTGTACAGTCTCGTCAAGCTCAACGAACAACTCTCTTTTACCACACATGTGATTACTGGCTCCCGAATCTAGATACCAAACATTGTTTTGGTTTTCAGTGTCTCCATGGTGAACAAACAGGACTGTAGGTCCAACTTTGTTTGTTTCCTGCTCGGCAAAATTTGCTTGCTCGCCGGCTTCTGTTGTTGCTCTACTTCGGCATTCATTGCTGTAATGCCCGAACTTGTGGCACTGGTAACACTGAACATTACTTTTGTCAAAACCTGGTCGGTTGTTGTAACCACCTCCTCTACCGCTTGCTCTTCCTCTTGGAGCAAAGTGTGGTTGACTTCTTCCTCCTCTTGGACCTCTTCCGCCTCTTCCTCGAAAACCAGAATTTCGGTTATTGTAACCACGACCTCTTCCTCGGCTTCTTTGTGATGTCCCCCCTTGCTCGTTTCTGTCATCTCTAAAAGATAGCTTTGATTGAAGAGCTTGCTCTAGAGAACTTGAGGAAGTCTTCTTGTTGATCCTTTGTTCATGAATCTCAAGTGTGCCCATCAACTCATCGGTGGTCATGGCACTGAGATCCTTGGACTCTTCTATTGCTACAACCACGTGCTCGAACTTGGAACTGAGTGATCGGAGAATCTTCTCTATCACTTGAAGAGATTCCATCTTCTCTCCATATCTTCTCATCTGATTAACAATGGTCAATGTTCTGTTAAAGTACTCAGAAATTGACTCATTCTCATTCATGTGCAACATCTCGAATTCGCCACGTAACACCTGGAGTCGAACTCTGATCGTCTTTTCAATTCCACAGTGTGAATTGCGAAGAATACTCCATGCCTCTTTAGAGGTTGTTGCTGCTAAAATCTTCTCAAAACTTGACTCATCAATGCCTTGATAGAGTAGATACAAGGCCTTTTTATCTCTCCTCCTTGAATCTTTTAACGCCGTCTTCTGAGTATCATTTAAATTTCCTTCATCTGCGAGAGTAGCTGGCTCGTCATATCCTCGATCCACTAACTCCCACAAATCTTGTGAGGCTAGTAGGACTTGCATTTGAATACTCCAATTTTCATAGTTCTCCTTGCTGAGTTTTGGAAACTGGGGCTGAAAGAAGTTGTTTGTGTTGGCCATTGGTTGTCTTTAAAAAATCTGCAAATTTTCAGAATGGAATTTGCAAATTCTGACCGTACAGATGTGTCCGGAATATTCCAAATAGTTGGAAAGCACTATTGGATCACCCGAAACAGACTCCGAATGACTCAGATCAAGCCAAAACAAGTTGAACGGCTCAGATCTGTGGCTACAACTTAGCCGCGGCACACCGGATTATTTTTCCGTGCCCTGATGTCAGCGGCTGAGTCAATGGCTCGGTCAAACGCGGCTTGGCTCAATCAAAGGCGGCTCGGTCACCGGCTTGACGGCTCTGGTCACCGGCTCGGTGGCTCGGCTTGTCGGCTAGAGTCAACGGCTTGGTCAACGGAGGCTCGGCTTGTGGCTAGGCTCGGATGACGTCAGACTCTGGTGCGCGCGTGTGGCGCGTGTTGCGTGTGAGTTCACGCGTCATCTTCCTCTGGCAGCGCGTGACGGCGCGTAGAGGCGCGTGAGAACGGCGTCAGGAGGCGCGTGGAGCGCGTGCGGGCACTGTAGGGCTCGGTTTTCGACGTTCTTTTTTCAGTATGATCGTCTCACTGAGAGCTAGATACTAGTATGATCAAAAATGAATTTCAACACCTTTGATTTCTGGGCACTTTTCGCAGAATACTCTGTTCTTGACAGTTTTGCAGAATTTTTGCAAATTCAAGCTACATTCGGGCTCTGATACCACTGTTGGTGGGAGTGGGGTGTAAACCACTGTTGGTGATTCACAATGAGAGATTTAAAAACGAACCAAACTGAAATTAAATTGACTCACAACAATTTTGAAACAAATACAAAGCATGAACACACTCTTCTCTCTTTTTTTTCTTTCTCCCACACTCTCTAAATTCTCAAAACATATAACTATGGGGGTGTTTGGGAAGGGAAAAAGTAGCCGGGTTTAGGCTATTTTCACAAAAAATCCCAAAAGCCTCACTATTCACATGTTTTCAAAAAAAAAAAAAAAAATTTAGGCTGCTGCCGAGGACAGTGTAGGCACAGCCTACACTGTCACAGCCGGCCATTGTCCACATCAAGGGCCAAATTACCATTTTGTCCCTTTATATCAATTTAAAAATAAAAAGTTAGGGATAAATTTGTCATTTTAATTTCAAACATCATTTCAACACATTTTTCAATACAACAACTCAAATAAAATCCATCTCATCTTCCCAAACATAAAAACTAAAATATCTACTAAAATAGCCAAAAAGCCAAATAGCCTACTAAAATAGCCACTTCCCAAACGAGGCCTATATATAGATAAAACTAACAATGTGAATACAACAAATGCAACTACGGCTGAGGCGTGAATCGCAGCTATTGTTGACAAACTTGTTCTACAGCCTTCATTTTTTTGACAAACTTAATTGTAGACTTCACATGCCTACTCTTAGGCCGGTGGAAAAAAACAATCTATAGGTGAAGCAAGATTACTTCACAACAATAACTGCATACACGTGCTATCAAGCACAAGTGTTGTAATCAGTTAGTTAGTTAGGTTGTTAGAACTTAACTATAGTTAAGTCTATTAGGTTTTATTTCTTAGTAATCCTGTTTGATAAAACTCCTTTGAGTTGTAATTTTATTCGCATTTTTATTTCAGTGAGGTTATGAGTTGTTGATGCGAATCCAACCCGAATCGTGCTTTACAGAGAAGTTTGTGATGTTAATTCTTTCAAGATTGCCACTTCACTGATTATGACGGGGATTGAGCTGCCCGATCAGCTCGCGGGGGTCCAGGGGACAGCGCCCCTTGGCGGGTCCGGGGCAGCGCCACAGCGGGGTCGAGGGGCAGCGCCCCCGAAGCAAAATACAAAAATACATTCAAAGTTGCCTGTCCGCTCGAGCGGACATTCCCCCGCTCAAACGGAGAATGCTGGGTTTCAGAAGTTTGTTCGCCTACAAAAATACTGGATGTTGTTTTTTTCCGCTCGAGCGGAACTTTCCGCGCTCGAGCGGCCATTTTGACGCTCGAGCGAAGATCGCGGGACAGTTTTCTATAAATACGTGTTTCAGTCCAAATCTAAGATTACTTCTCCAGATCTTCTTCTTGGGTTCTAGGGTTTATATCTGGGGATATTTTTGCTAGTTGTCTTTAATGTTTTGATTAAGTATTCAACTCATGGTTTAAAGAGTATACATCAAAGGATTATTTGTTTGTTCTACACAAAAAGAGAGAGTTGTTCTTCGGTGGATTCTGAAGAATTCGAGCCTAAAGCTTTGGTGGATTCTGGAGTGGCTCATTGTCAAGACAATTCCGAGGTGAAGACAGGGTTGGAAAAGGAACATAGGGGTTGGTTCAATTCGGGCGTGGATTCACTAGGTAATTGAGAGTATACCTGTATAATTCCTTTATATCTTCTTAGTGGATTGTTTTGTGGCTGTTGCCCGTGGTTTTTTATCACAATTGGAGGTGCTCCAATTGTGGTTTTTCCACGTTAAAATCATTGTGTTGATTTGTCTTGATTGTTTGATTGGGATTGTTATATACTGCTTAAAATTGATACATAATCACAAATCAATATCTAGGGGTTTTCTAGATTTTTCAATTGGTATCAGAGCATGTTGCTTTTTTGTTTTTTTAAAAACGTTTGAGCGTGATCTTGTTTGATTTGTGATAATGGATTCAATACGTGAGGGAAATTCTATGGTTCGACCACCCCTACTTGACGGATCCAATTATTCTTTTTGGAAAGCTCGAATGAGATCGTTTTTGAAATCTATTAATGAAAAAGTTTGGCAATCTGTCATGTATGGGTGGATCGAACCAACGATTACCGTTGATGGAATAACTTTTCCCAAACTAATTGATAAGTGGGACACAATTGATTACCAAAATAGTAGCTGGAATAGTAAAGCTATCAATTCTCTCTTTTGCGCTGTCACACCTGAAGAGTTTAGTCGAACTTGCAATTGTGAAGTCGCAAAAGAGGCTTGGGATATCTTACAAACTATTCATGAGGGCACTCCTTCTGTTAAACGCTCAAAACTTCAAAGGCTCACGTCTAGTTTCGAAAACCTTTCAATGAAAGATAGTGAGACCTTTGATGAATTTTATGCGAAGTTGAGTGACATTGTAAATTCCAACTTCAATTTAGGTGAAAAAATACCAGAATCCAAAGTTGTGGGAAAAATTTTGAGATCCTTGTCCGATCGGTTCCAACCAAAAGTTACGGCTATTGAGGAGGCTCAAGATATTGACAACCTCAAGCTGGATCGCTTGGTTGGAAATCTCCAAACTTATGAGGCACATAGAAATTTCAAAAAGAAACAAAAAGATGCTATTGCTTTTAGTAGTGCTCATAGAGTTGGAGAGGATTCTGATGAGGATTGTGAGATAGATTCCAAGATTACGGCTGCTTTTGTTAAACAATTTAAAAAATCTTTTTTGAAAAAGAATCCTAATCTTTTGGAATCTACTCATACTCATAAATCTAAAGGCAAAGATAAACTCAAAATTAATTCTATAGCCAAGAAGGAGAAAGGAAAGATACAAGGGAACTCTGAAAGAGTCCAATGCTATGAATGCCAAGGATTTGGTCACTTTGCTTCAGAATGCCCCACTCGTTTGAAGAATAAGAAAGCCCTCACCATCACTTGGGATGATGAATCAAAATCTGATGAAGATGAAAGTGACAACGAAGATCAAGGCGAAGAGGGACATAAACAATTCTTTGCTTTCATAGCGGCTTCCGAAACTGAAGGACGAATAGAGTATCCGAAGAGGTCAGTTGAGAATGCCACTGATGATGAATCCTCGGAGAGTGATGATGAAGAGCTTGAGCAAGCTTATGAAAAGTTATATAAGGAGTCTCTTAACTTATCCAAATTGAATGACAAACTCACAATGAAACTCAAAGCATGTGAAAGTGAGAATGTCAAACTTAAGCAGGAGATTTCTGAGGTTAGGATTGATGCCATCAAGATAGCTGATGATCGACAAGCTCTTTGTGCAAAACTCTTGACTTGTAAGACAGAGAGGAATGAGCTACAACAAATCTATGCAACATATGAAGAGAAAAATTGAAACTCTCGAGATGTCTCAAGTTGCTTTGGAAGAACTAATGGTCAAGAAAGAGGAAGAACTAAAGTGTGCTATGGCTACCATTGGTCTTTGGAATAGAGGATCAAAGACTTTGGACAATATCATTGGGTCTCAACAAATTTGTTCTGACAAAAGTGGCATTGGCTATGGTGGTAAGAAAGAGCAAAAACAAAGTGCTTCCACATCTCATGAAACAAGAACTCAAGGAAAGGGAGAACAAAAAATTCAACATGAGGATGGACTTCTCAATCTTCCTAGAATTGGTAAGGTCAAAGAAAAGAAGGTACATCCTGTACACCCTGTTTTTATTTGTCATCATTGTGGTTTGGCTGGTCATATTCGCCCTTATTGTTATGAGTTGCATAGAAGAATGTCTCATAGAGATGGAAGAAATTCTAACATCTCGTGGGGTAGGAGACACTTCATTGGTGGTAATGAGGTTAAGGGTCATATTAGACCTCATTATTTTGATTTGCTTGAGACCAAACATGGAGCGAGTTTGTATTTGCCTAGACCTAGAAATAGGAAGTTGGAAACCATGTCGAGACAGGTTCCCATTGAAAGGGAAGGGAACTACAATGTCAAGAGACCACCCAAGAACCGCCATTCTCACAACTTTGTTCATACTAAAGCAGTTTGGGTAAGAAAACTTGACTTGTGTTAATTTTTTATTCGTTTTAGTTTTTGGGTTTCTGTGTGTTTTTTTTTAATTTTTGAGTCATTAAATGTGTGCTTGTTCATTTGTTGTCTTGCTTTATTGTTGAAAGAAAAAAAAAAATCCCAAAATTTTTTTCTTAGTATGGTTTTGCAAGCTTGAAATTTTTGAGTGGTCCTTAGTGCATATTGGAATTGATAAGAATATCCATTACATGTTAATATGTGTGTGCTTTCTATGGTCATTACTCATTTTGGAGAGTGTGTTTTTTTTATTAGTATGTCTCATTTTGTACACACTCTTGGATTAACAAATTTTGGAGTCTTCTGCCTTAGTGATTATTTTTTCTCTATGGACTTTCGTCATTGATCTTTTGCCTTTCTAGAGGAATTGACCTATACTAGCATATTATGGGTGATGTTGAGTCTCTTAACCGTCTTCCATCTTTTTGCATCTCCACGGCTTTCCCCTCTATTCTTTGTAGTCCAGGCATGAGGAAAAGGCTACCTCAGAGTCACCAACCAGGCCATCCTTATTATATCTATGCTTCTCTGGTTCGGTTTCCATACTCTTGAGCGTGTCAGCCGCCAATGAGTGTGCAAAAGAAAGAAAAAATGTGCAAAAGAAAGAAACAAAAAAAAAAAAAAAAGGATGTGCAAAAGAAAGAAAAGAAAAAGATGTGAAAAATAAATAAAAAATAAAGGATTCATTGATTGAGGGGGAGCCTCCGCTTTTACTCACCAAATACCCCTTGATTCCTAGTGGTTTGACTTTTCTTTGTTGTGCTTAGATTCTCTTGTCGGAGGTCCAACTTTTAGATCACTACTAGGATTGACTCTCGTGTTTGTCGAACTCCAAGAGTCACACACACAATTTTCTCATGGGATCTATGCTTTTCTCATAATGCATCACTTTCTTTTATGAGGAATCTTCTAAAGACTGTGCACATTGTGTTTTTAAGTAATTGTGCTTCTTGGATAATCTTGTGTGTTTTAAGGTACAAATCTGAAATTCCCTACTTGCTCCACCATATTATTTTTGTCATTTTTCTTCTTGTTCATTGTTTTTAGTGAGGGGGAGTTTGGTTTATCATTACAAGAGTTTGTTAGCATGAACAATTTGTTTTGTTTGGTAAGGGAGATTGGCTATAGTTGTTTTGCATGTTGCTATGCACTGTTTGCTTATTATTTCCTTCTTGCATGCTCCTGATATTTAAATCATCATATCATTGCTTGTGTGGTTTCTAATTTTGCTATAGTTGTTTGAGCTTCCTTTGTCAATTCGTGACAAAAAATGAGAGTTATGTTGTGTCAGGTGCCGGTGCATATGTCTTAGTTTTCATCTATTCATGCTACATGTTCTTTAAATCTCCGATTGTCATGCTACATGTTCTTAAAATCTCCAAGTCACATCTATTCATGTTTTTCATTTCATGCTTCAAGATAATCTCGCCATATGTTTATTGCTTTTTCATATACTCTTGTGGGACTAATACTTGTTTTGGAGATTGTGGCACTAATAACTGTTTTGCAGATCATGACCTTGAGAAAGAAGTTGGCTTTTGTTGGTTGTAATGGGTTGGGGTGTTTAGGATTTTATTTGTTTAGGTGTGTTTTTTCACGGCATTGCCAAAGGGAGAGATTGTTAGGTTTTATTTCTTGGCAATCTCGTTTGACAAAACTCCTTTGAGTTGTAATTTTATTCGCATTTTTATTTCAGTGAGGCTATGAGTTGTTAGATGCGAATCCAACCCGAATCGTACTTTGTAGAGAAGTTTGTGATGTTAATTCTTTCAAGATTGCCACTTCGCTGATTATGACGAGAATCGAGCTGCCCGGTCAGCTCGCGGGGGTCCAGGGGGCAGCGCCCCTTGGCGGGTCCGAGGCAGCGCCACGGCGGGGTCGAGGGGTGTCACGACCCAAACCCGCCCCTATAGGTTTAGCATTGTATCCGGCCAGTAATCCTTGGATTATCGAAGGCCTCTGAACAGATTAACAAAATTAAGGGCCTAGCGGAAGCAAATACATAAATATAATTGTCCAATGAGCTATGCTGACTTATATGAAACAGAATAATTAAAACTTTATGTACATATCCGATAGTCAACTATACATTATACCCACACACATTACAGTATTTTAAGTACAGCCAACAACATCAAATCAAGTCTTATACATATACAGAACCCAAAGGACTGAACATAGGACACTTCGGGAACCTCCACGTGAGGCGCAATGGTTGGCTGACAACAAAAACACAGCACCAGGCAAAAGCCTTCGGGCTTGAACTCCAGAATGTTCACCTATATACATATATATACAAACAGTGAACTAAAGCCCAGTGAATAACATTAAGGTAAAGGGGTTAGTGAACGAAATCCGAACATATCATAAGCGGAAAACAGATCAGAGCATAATCATTCTCATATCAGAACATAATAATGGTACATCCCATAGAACACATCACAGAACGTCTTCCGACTAGAGTAATCGGTTCCGGATACCGATTAAACACATATCACCACAATGAAGTGGCTAACGAGATCTCGTAATTACTTATATGTCATGGACCCGCATTTTCATGCTGTCCCCTATGACTTGGGACTATCTATGGATGCCATAATAGATTTCAAACATGGAATATTCGTTCACGAAAACATATATCATTTCAGAAATCATAGCTTATCACATTTCATTTGGAACATAATTCATATAAACGTATCTTTACGATAACGTTACTCACAGTGGTTCTTGCAAACGGTCAATCAATCCTCGAACGTTGACCTACAAACACAAAGGCACATAACACCAACAGATCTTATCATTACACAAGTACTTGGCCAACACGGCTTAGCTTACATTACGTTGGTTCTTGTTAATTCTTAGCTCATTGCTTAAAACACACCTACTTGCATTCCCTTAACTTAGTACATTCATTCTTTAGTGTGTTTCTAATCCATTACCTCATTACTATGGCTTAAGCAAGGCTTAGGAATGCCTAAGATGCAATGAAGATGCCAAAACATGCATTGGGACACTTAGGCAAAATTTCTAAAAATGAGGTCCACGCTCGAGCGTGGCTTTCCCCGCTTGAGTGGCAATGCAGACAATGGAGCTCCACTCGAGCGTGAACTTCTCCGCTCGAGCGGACTGTAAAATTCGGCAAAAGTACTGGATGCACGAAATGTCCGCTCGAGCGGCCTTCAAAAATCTGGGTTTTCCAGAACAGGGTTTTGAGCTCCAAAAGCAATTTCAACGGCAAATTCGTACATGGCTTGTTCATAAACTTGCAAAACTTATTCATAAACATGAATGTATGATTTTCATCAATTCTTTTTAGTCAAAACCCATGAATTTACCAAAATTAGAACCAAAACTTTCATGCATGTAGAACACACAATTCTTTTCTCCAAAACTCATGAAATTAGTAAATTTGAGCTTATCAACTCCATGCATGTAATTCAAAACATGAATTTCAATGATTAAACATGGTGATTCTAACATGCATGCACCAAATAACTCCCAAAATAAGTTAGATGCTCAAAATCAAACTCAAATGACAACCTCTACATATATATACACATGCAAGTGGAAGTATAGTCAAATCCTCCATCCTCTTCACAACCATATGTAAATTACATGCAAATGATCCTAACAACTCCATGAATGCATCTTTATAACACAACTTCTTCATGAATTATGGGTTAGATGCTCACCAAAAACCCTCAATTACACAAGATCCTTGCCGAACTTGAGCTACTCTAGCAAAATTCTTCACTTCTTCCTTGAATCCACACTCTCTCTCTCTCTAAAATGGAGTCTCACTGTCACTCTAGAATGTATTCTCAGATTTTTGCACTAAGGGTAAAAGAAATGAGCTCAAAATGAGTTTAAGGCCCATATATAAAGCTATGATGTCAAAAATGCATTAATTGGATTATTAAGCTAGCCAAACGCAACTTAACGAATCAGACTGAATCAATTTTTAATAGAATTTGCCAAATGATTCTAAAAATTCCAAATAACACATTGGTGTAGTCAATTTCGGTTTCGGATGCCGATAAGGCTTTCAATTTTCATATCAAAGCGGAATTCTAAACAGATATTTCTACAAGTGACAGATAGAAAGCCAAACCTCATGCAATTTACATAATAATCCCGTAATTTATTTTATTCACTTAATTAACATCCTTAATTACTGATTAGTAGCTAATTACGGGTCGGGGTTATTACAAGGGGCAGCGCCCCCGAAGCAAAATGCAAAAATGCATTCAAAGTTGCCTGTCCGCTCAAGCGGACATTCCCCCGCTCGAGCGGAGAATGCTGGGTTTCAGAAGTTTGTTCGCCTGCAAAACTACTGAATGTTGTTTTTTTTCCGCTCGAGCAGAACTTTCCGCGCTCGAGCGTAGGTCCGCTCGAGCGGCCATTTTGACGCTCGAGCGGAGATCCCGGGACAGTTTTCTATAAATACGTGTTTCAGTCCAAATCTAAGATTACTTCTCCAGATCTTCTTCTTGGGTTCTAGGGTTTATATCTGGGGATATTTTTGCTAGTTTTCTTTGATGTTTTGATTGAGTATTCAACTCATGGTTTAAAGAGTATACATCAAAGGATTATTTGTTTGTTCTACACAAAAAGAGAGAGTTGTTCTTCGATGGATTCTGAAGAATTCGAGCCTAAAGCTTTGGTGGATTCTGGAGTGGCTCATTGTCAAGACAATTTCGAGGTGAAGACGGGGTTGGAAAAGGCACATAGGGGTTGGTTCAATTCGGGCATAGATTCGCTAGGTAATTGAGAGTATACCTGTGTAATTCCTTTATATCTTCTTAGTGGATTGTTTTGTGGCTGTTACCCGTGGTTTTTTATCACAATTGGAGGTGCTCCAATTGTGGTTTTTCCACGTTAAAATCGTTGTGTTGATTTGTCTTGATTGTTTGATTGGGATTGTTATATACTGCTTAAAATTGATACATAATCACAAATCAATATCTAGGGGTTTTCTATATTTTTCAAAGTCTAATAGTTAGTAGTTAGTTATGTTAGAGTTAGTTAGAGCTAGCTGATGTAAGTGTGTATAAATAAGTGTTGTAACTCTGTAACAAAAGTATTCAATGAATCAATTCTAATTCTCTTTATGGTATCAGAGCCCTAGGCTCTTCTGAGCTTTGATCTTTGAAGCAAGCAGCTTCAATGGCCGCTCCTAATCCAATCACAGCTACAAGCAGCAACTTCTTCTTCAATCACAGTAGGTTCTTCTTCAAACTCTGTTTTGCCTTCAAATCTTACATTGCTGATTTCAAATCTCAATGCTTTTGTCTCCACAAAGCTTAATTCCACAAATTATATCATATGGAGAAGTCATATGCAGAACATATTGAAAGCAACAAAGCTTATTGGATATGTTGATGGATCTGAGATTTGTCCTCCACCTGTTGTATTAGATTCCAATAATCATGAAATTTTGAATCTAAATCATTCTCAATGGCTCACCATTGATGCACATCTTCTAAGCTGTTTAACAGCAACTTTGTCTCCATCTGTTTTTACAACTGTGCTGCATTGTCAAACAAGCAATGAGGTGTGGAGTGTTCTTGAAAAAAAGTTCACCTCTCTATCGAGGTCTCATATTCACCAGCTCAAGAACAATTTAGCAAAATTGTTAAAAAAGAAGCAACAATGGAAGATTATCTGAGTCAATTTAAGACAATCTCAAATCAGTTAGCCTTAGCTTCATCACCAGTAGATGATGAGGATTTAGTTCTTTTAATTCTCAATGGCTTACCTGATGATAACAATACTTTGAAAACCACAATTCGTGCTAAATCTGCACCTATTTCTATGGACACTCTGTGCTCTCTGCTTTGCTCAGAAGCTATACATATTGAAGCTTCTCTTAAACATAATTAGGCTTCAGAAGTTCCATTTGCTATACTGTCAACAGAGGCCATTATTCTTCCAAAGGAGGTCACAGAGGTTCCTATAGAGGCAGAAGTTCTTTCAAAGTCAAAGATGAGGGCAGATCTCGAGGTCAATATTATCAGCCTTCTTAGACCATTCACTCTCAGACTAGTCACTATTAGAGAGGAGGTCAAACTCAGTTTTCTCGAGGTAAAACCAATACTACTGCTGTACAAGTGATTTGTCAAATCTGTGGTAAAGTGAATCATACTGCCCTAGATTGTTGGCATAGACTTGATTCAGGTTTTCAGTCTAATCAGTCATCCTATTCCACTACTTCTTCACCATCTCAAGGTCACTCCAAGGCATATGTTACGTCTATATCATCTGCAAGCTCACCCCAGCCTGATTCAAATTGGTTTCTTGATTTCGGTGCCACCAATTACATGACAAATGATCTCAGTAATATGTCCTTCTATCAGCCTTATCAAGGTCATGATCAGGTTGCCATTGGTGATGGCACTACCTTACAGATTGCTTATACTCGTAGAGGACTTCTTTATACTCCTTCATTTCCTTTTCATCTCACTAAAATGCTTCATGTTCCCAATCTTTCTTCCAATTTACTTCTAGTCCATCAATTAGCTGTAGACAACCATTGTACTATTACTTTTGATGAGAACTCTTTCCTTGTTCAGGACAAGAATACACAGAGAGTGCCATATAAAGGCTGTTATACCAATGGTCTCTATCATTTTCTGCCTTCTTCCTCAATTTCTACTGCAGCCTCACAAGCATGTCTCAACTCTACTACAGCCACACAAGCATGTCTCCACTATTCTGTTTCTTCTCCTCAAGCTCCAAATTAGCATTTTAGACTTGGTCATCCTTCTTCTAAGAAACTTCATCATCTCATTTCACATGGTCACTTAGTTTCTGCAGCTTCTATATTTTCCAATAAAGGTTCTAGTCTTTGTGAACATTGTTGTGTATCCAAGAGTCATAGGTTACCATTTAGTTTGTCCAATTCCACTGTAAATAAGCCATTGGCACTTATTCACACTAATGTTTGGGGTCCTTTCTCCCCTTTTGTTTGTGGATGTAAATACTATGTGTTGTTCATTGATGATTTTAACAAGTTTACCTGGCTTTTCCCTCTTCATTACAAGAGTGAGATTTTTACTAAATTTCTTGAGTTCAAGGCTTTTGTTGAAACTCAATTTACTACCAAACTTCAGATTTTGAGAAGTGACAATGGAGATGAATATCTTAGTAAAGAATTTCAACTTTTGCTTCATCAAAAAGGCATTAAACATCAGTTGAGCTGTCCGCATACACCTGCTCAAAATGGAGTCGTAGAGAGGAAACATAGGCATCGTATTGACATTACCATCACTCTTATGCATCACTCATCTCTTCCTTTGTCTTACTGGCTGGATGCTCTTTTCATTGCTATATTTCTTGTCAATAAACACCCCACTCTCAAGCTTATCATCTTACCCCTTATGAGGCTTTATTCAAACACAGACCTGATTATTCTCTTTTAAGGACATTTGGCTGCAGATGTTACCCCTAGTTAAGACCCTACACCTCTCATAATCTTCAGCCAAGATCCATTCCTTGTGTCTTTATAGGCTATCACCTCTCTACTAAAGGGTACAGATGCCTTGATCCTCAGACAGGCAAAATATATACTTCTAGACATGTGATCTTTGATGAGCACTTGTTTCTCTTTCAAACTGCTTCTTCATCCTCCTCATCCTCATCTCTTTCTCATTTGCATAAATTTTTCTAGTCCTCTTCTCAGTCTCAGTAGCTTTCCTCCTCTTCTGTACATTCTTCATCTCCAGCTTTCTCCTTTCCTAGAACTCCAGTTCCTACAATCAGTTCTGCAGTTCCTCCAATTAGTTATGTAGTTCCTGCTACTCCGTCTCCTATTCATTCTACAGTACCTACAGTCAGTCCTTCTACTTCTACTCCTACTCCTTCAATCAATCCTCTTTTGTCCACTGATCCCTCTTCTTCTCAGATTCCAATCTCTTCTGTTTTTATTGATCTTTCATCTTATCTTCTTCTAATGCTCACCATATGCTTACTAGATCCAAAACTAGACTTTCCTCTACTTGTTTGCTTGCTTCTGCAGATCTTGTTGAGCCTTAAACTTATCAACAGGCTATTGCTTCTCCTGTTTGGCAGGCTGCCATGGTTGATGAATATGAGGATCTTCAGAGGCAAGGCACTTGGACCTTAGTTCCTTTACCTTCTGATAAGAAAATTATTGGTTGTAAATGTGTCTTTAGACTCAAGAAAAATTCAGATGGCTCCATAGCTAGATACAAGGCTCGATTGGTAGCCAAGGGTTTTCTTCAAACTGAAAGGGTGGACTATCATGAAACTTTTAGTCCTGTAGCCAAACAACCTACTATTCGTATTCTACTCTACTTTGCTCTTCATTTCAATTGGCAAATTAAGCAAATGGACATTTCCAATGCTTTTCTACATGGTGTTCTTGAAGAAGAGGTCTATATGTATCAACCACCAGGCTTTATCAATCCAAATCAACCATCACTTGTCTGCAAACTCAATAAGGCCCTTTATGGCTTGAAATAAGCTCCCAGAGCTTGGTTCTCTACCTTCTCTAATTTTTTTCTCACTCGGGATTTCATTCCTAGCCATTGTGACTCCTCTTTGTTTGTTAATAAAACCTCCACATCCATTACCATTCTTTTTATATATGTGGATGATATTCTTCTCACCGGGAGTGATTCTCTTTATATTCAAACTCTTATTTAAGCAATGCATTCTGCTTTCTCTATGAAAGAGCTTGGCTTCATCAACTACTTCCTTGGTATTTCAATTGTCACCACATCCATTGGTTATGTTCTTTCTCAGCACAAATATGCTTCAGACATTTTAGTTAAAGCTGGCATGAGTTCTTGTAATCCATATTCCTCTCCTATGGCTGCTAAGCATTCTCACTCCTCTTCCACTGATGATCTCCCCTTTTCTCAACCATCTCTTTATCAAAGTTTGGTTGGTGCTCTTCAATACATGACTATTACTAGACCTGATCTGGCCTTTGTAATCAACCAAGCCTGCCAATTCATGCAAGCTCCTTCCAATAGTCATTTTGTTGTTGTCAAAAGATTGCTTCGGTATCTTAAGGGCACTTTATCTTATGGTCTTCATTTTTCTAGTGGTCCTCTTATTCTTAATGCTTTCTCTGATTCTGATTGGGCTGGTGATCCATATGATCGAAGATCAACCATTGGTTACGTGTTTATCTTGGGCCTAACTTGATTGCTTCGACGGCTAAGAAGCAGCTAACAGTGTCCAGTCTTCATCTGAAGCAGAATACAGGGCTTTAAAGCCCAAACTTCTTCTGAGCTTAGTTGGCTTGGCATGCTCGTATTTGAGCTTCATATTCTTGTGCCTACACCTACTATTTGGTGTGATAATCTATCTACTATTGCCATGACTAAGAATCCTATTTTTCATGCTCATACCAAGCACATAGAGGTTAACTATCACTTTGTTACGGAAAGGGTAGCAACCAAGAAGCTCAACATTAGCTATATTTCCACCACTAACCAGATTGAAGATATTTTCACAAACCCTTGCCAATTTCTCAGTTTCAATATCTTCAGCACAAACTCTCTGTCCTTCTAGTTTGCGGGGGCATGATAAGCAAACTGAACAACCTAAGTCTTCATCATCCAAGCCCAAGCTTGAGCTACTGCATTCACAGTCAAGGCAACCTCCTATATAGCCACAATTACAACTGTCTCTACAACCACAGCTACAACCATAGTTATAATTGCATACATGTGCTATCAAGCACAAGTATTGTAATCAGTTAGTTAGTTAGGTTATTAGAACTTAACTATAGTTAAGTCTAACAAAAGTATGTTAGTTATGTTAGAGTTAGTTAGAGTTAGCCGATGTAAGTGTGTATAAATAAGTGTTGTAACTCTATAACAAAAGTATTCAATGAATCAATTCTAATTCTCTTTAAATAGGTGATCAAAAGATTTTTGGGTAAATTACACTGACACTCACTGCTGGAAATGAGGGCTTTAGCGGCGTTCTATAGGTCCCAAAAACGCAATCAAATCCTTTTATGACATTTAGCACCAAACGCCGCAGGTGCGACCGTCGCTATAACTTTATGGCGCTCTAGAAACATCGCTATATTACTATAGGCGGCGTTTTCTAAAAATGCCGCTAAAAGTTCTACTAACGGCAACATGATGTCATCATGCTATTTAGCGACGTTTTGAAAACACCGTCATATCTGTTTTTTTTTAAAAAAAAACCAACCGTTGGTATGATATTTAGCGACGTTTTTAGAAAAGCCGTGATAGCCTTTTTAAAAAAATTGTGCTAATTTTGTGATTGAACTAAAAAAACCTGTAATAAAACTGAAAAATAGCACTAATATGAAATAATAACTCCCATTCAAATAGCAGATACAATATTAGTTCACTTTCCCATTCAATTTAATATCCAATCACCATTAACCACAAAATAACATATTCACAAATTATGTTTTAGCAAAGACATTAACAAAGAAAGAAATGTTGAGCTATAATGATTGATCCAATTATACAAGAGATGGCAAATTACTACCATGAAAATTATCCCCAACTCAAGATATCACCAAAGTAAGACTCTATTGAACTTTACTAGATTGTGTTTCAAAAATCTATTCTTGCCTATAACATAAATTTCAAGCTTGGATGAGTTAAATTCAAATTGATGAGAGAGTTCACTGTTAGTTTTCACTGGTCTACATACCTGCATCAGAACATAAACTACAATCAGATTCACCAAAATAAACATAAATTGAAGAATTTGTAAACTTAATTTTCTTAATCACTTGATTGCATTTATTTATTTTTAATTGTTTAATTTTTTTGGTAGGGGTGGTTGGAGTTTTGCTCTTGACACAAATCTATGATTTAAGTTACACATTTACTCCTTCAATTGTATTTAAACAAACACTAGAGCTAAAATTTTTGTTTTCGCCCAGAATTGAAAAGATGCTTTAAAAACAATTTAGGTTTAACATAAGGCTCTGTTTAAGGGATTTGCTACATTTCTTTATTTATTGTTTTTCCAAAAAAGACTAAATGTCCAAGAATTCTGAAAATTCATCATTTGTAATAATTGTGACAGAGCACGAGCAGCACCATTAGCAACACTCAAAGTAAAAAAGAGACTTCAAGCAAGAAAACCACCAATGGAAAGATTCACTATATAACTTTACAGTAGTTAGGAACATAAACTTGAAATCTACACAACGTCACTAACATGTCATCATCAATGTGAACTAAGCATCTATGTAACGCCCTCAAAATAATACTTAAACAATCATTCACAAGTCCTAGAATCGTAGAGGAAACATTATGTTTTCATTCATCAGAGTCCTATTTACAAATGATGTTACATATTGACAACAAAAGTAAATGCCCTACAGGCTTACAACTTTCCAAGTCAACACTTGGATACAACCAAAAGAGGATCAGAGGCCCTTTACATATAAAGCCCTTAGCTTGGAAATAAAACATGTAAACATAAATAAAACAACAAAAGAGAGACTTCAACCTCGAGACCTCCCAAGCTATTACCTTGGAGGCGGCAAGTCACCTGTACCTGAAAATGGTGTCCTAAAAAGGGTGAGCCAAAGCCTAGTAGAGATATGCTAAACCAAATATGAGAAATAACTAAAACATTAGCATCTGATAAATGTTCAACACATGTACATTGATTTACACCATTTCTATAACCCACCAACATTGTTATTCATCTTTCAAGCCGGTTTCATTTCTATTTCCAATTCACTTTATTAACATGGTTCATTTATCCAAATAATTCAAATGAGACTACAACTCATAAAGACAGCACTTCAATTCATCAACAATTCAAAATGAGACTGCAACTCACATTATCAACACTTCAATCATCAACATCATTCAGATGTATATAAGGTTTCGGGACTTTCACCCTAGACACTCCGGCCAACTTAATTACCAATGGAGTCCATCTCCTATCTCCTCCCAAACTGTAGAGTACATCCTATATCTCCTCCCAAACCATGGAGTACATCCCCTATCTCCTCCCAAACAAAGATACATATGCAATGTATTTAAATACTTTATCATATACAATGATCATTTAATGCACATATTCAATGTGTTATTCCAACTGTCATATTCAATGACATATTCCAATTAATTAGTTTCAGTTTACCTAATCATCATGCAACTTTATAACAATCATGGTTATCCTCCACCGATAGCCCAAACAGCTATTTCTAAATAGATAATTAAATTTATCTGATAGATAAATTAATACATTTTCCATAGGTAGCGATTTTCAATCCAACTATACCAATTAATTACATTTTCCCCCAATTTCATCATTTCCAACTCAATTATGTATTCCCATAATTAATTTCATTATTTTGACAAATAATTTATTTAATCCCAATTAGGGCATTTTTCTTTCTTTCTCAAATAACACTTCTAAGGCTCAATTCCATCAATTGTGCACCCATAACCCTATTTCAAAAGCTCACATTCACAATAGAGTCCAAAACCAAGAAACCCCTCTTTTATGATTTCAAATCAATCCTAACTTTGCTCAAAATTTCCAAACAATACCATCTATACAAAATGACCAACATTTATGTCAAAACTCATAAGAAGGAGTAGATTATCCCTACCTCGAAGTTAGGAGCCCAAAGGAGAAGGTGAAGAAACTTGAAAGTGCTCCAAATCCACTATTTTTCAGATCAAAGTGTAGCCCACACGATACTCCACCCTTTTTACAAAGGAAGTAGGGTAGAAACCCTCTAGATCAAGTGTATTTGTAGAGAGAAGAAGTGTGTAGAGAGAGAGAGTGTCAGATCTAGGGTTTTGAGAGAAATGGAGATGAAAAAGTGATGTATAAATCCACTCCTGTGAACTGATATATACAGGGGTCGCTCGAGCGAAAGAGTGGTCGCTCGAGCGACCAGACACAAACGGACCTCGCTCGAGCGCAAGAAGGATCGCGCGAGCGAAAAATGAGAAGCTTCAAGTTTGCAACCCAGACGCACGCTCGAGCGCAAGAGTGCTCGCTCGAGCGAAAGAACACAAAACATTGAGCTCGCTCGCTCGAGCACAAGAGAGCTCGCTCGAGCGAAGAATACCAACCTTCAGGTCTAAAAGAGACGCAGACGCACGCTCGAGCGTAAGACTTCTCGCTCGAGCGAAGAGACACACCACAGAAAGCTCGCTCGAGCGAAGAAGCAAAAACCCAAGGCTCGCTCGAGCGCAAAAAGCCTCGCTCGAGCAAAAATGCCAAATTCTGGACAGCAACCACTTGTTCCAACACCCAACCAACCTGTTCCAAATTTACCCAACACATCCCATAACTCAAATACAAAGAATTAAAGGACGGAAATGAGATATAGACAACAACAACCACCCACAGAACCGAGTCCGAAATACAATGAATAATGGAGGGAAAACCGGGATCGCTATAATCTACAAGAATCGTCTCAAGTATTTCATATTGCCTAAACTAATCATGACAACTGCAAATTTGAGATAATACAAATTTGAGAAGAAAAAAAAAGAAAAAGAAAAAAGGTAAACATTGTCCTTGTAGACTACAACTGTATACCGTTGGAAATAATGCAGACTACAACTGTATACCGTTGGAGCTACTTGAATGACAATGACTTTTGAAATAATGCAATCTAATAAATTATCATTCATTAAAGTAGAATAGAATAAACACTTATTGTCATGGCAAGTAGTTTCTTCTTTCATAATTTGGAAGAAAAAGATAAAGAAGATAAAGAAGATAAAAAAGTATATCAACCAATACTGTTCGATATCATCTTATAAATAAATCTAGCATTTAACAAAGCCATTTGAAGATAAAGAAGAAGAATGCAAGAGCAACAAAATTTGAGTGTGAATACATTGATTTACAATTCAAGAAGGGAAGAAAAGAGCACTGGGTTGACCTTCCTTTATGAATAGCAATAAGAATTTCATTTGGGTCATGACCATCTCTATTTCCCATATAGACCACATACACCTGCATATAATTTTAAAGAGATAAGGGAAAGAACTTCAAATTTTCATCAGAGTATCCACCAAGCTCGTGAAACATCACAGCATAGCCTAATTACACACCTTAGAAGAAAAACAAAAGCCAATTTCAGCAAGAAAAAGACAAAGAAATAGATAAACAATACCACTACTATTAGTAGTAGTAGTTGTATTTCATTGAGAGAGATGTCATGAGTTATTATAATTTTTCATTGATTATTTTGCATGTTTCGGAAATTCACGTGTAACGGCTGTTTCGATGTTACATAACGGCCATAGCAGTACCGCAACGGCCATAACCCCTATTCTATATTAACTATTAGTAAATCAAATTCAACTCACTCTTTCGCAACTACTTTGAAGTATTAGAGAATGATAATTGGGTGGACATGTGTGGGAACATGTTCTGCCTAAATTAACATAATTCAGACTTTCCCAAACCCTATCGTTGGCCAGCAAAATCTCCATTTCCACTTGTTTGCATTTAAGTATGCACATCAGCAGACTAGTCTTCAATATTTAACAAAAACAAATGCAAAGGACCAAGATATTAAAGTTTGGCAGATATTAAGAGAACTGATGAATCTTTCTTCTCTGAGCTAATACATGCAGTAAAGATATTTTCTTCCAAATAGCTCATCCTAAGTTATATTTATCTTCTTTGTTTTAGTCCAAATGAAACTAAAATTTGTTAATTGCTGTAAACTAATTTGAAGTTCAGGACACATTCAAAATAATCAAAACTTGATTTGTTTCTAAAATATGCAAATACACCGATGCAGATGGTAGTGGGAAGGAAGAGCTTCAGAGACAAAGACAGAGACAGAGAGAGACGGTGAAGCTCACCTTAGTGAAATCGAAATCACCAGTGCAGATGGTGGTGGCGATGGAGCTTCAAAATCAAAATCGCTCTGAAACTCGAAATTGAAATCGCTCTAAAATCGCTTCGAAATCTCTGAATCTCTGAGACCGATTTAGAAAGGGTTGAGAGAAAGAGAGACAGAGAGACAGATCTGGAGAGAGAGAGAGACAATGGAGCTTCGAAATTGCTCTGAGAATGAAATCGCTCTGAAAGGGTTGAGCCCTATTGTCTCATTGTGTACGTATAACATCTCATATTCAAAATAAGGGTTTCAAAAAAGAAGGAGAGTAGAGGCGCATGAGGGTAACGGATTTGAAGGCGTTTTTAAACACCTCCTATTATAAAACCGTGTCATTTTGTTTAAAAGAATATGCGGCATTTATAAAACGCCATTAAATATTAATAATAGTGACATTTAAGAAAACGTCATTAAAAACACGCTACCATATCCCAATTTTCCTTGTAGTGACGTCTGAAGTTTGATCCAATTATATCGTACTCTTTGACGTTCTGGAAATTACATTTCCATCCATGTGGTTAATAATCTCATTATATAAACCCCCATACTTATATAAAAGGTAACAACTCATAGTACAAAAATAGAGGAAATTATATTGAAAAAAAAAATAAAACAAGGGAAAGAAAAAAAAACAAAGGAATTAAAACAAAGTAAAAAAAGAGAGAGTGCATGAATTTAATAGCTTCATTCCGTCTAAATAATTACAATGATAGAGGGGTTAGTGTAATTTTCCAAACATCAAAGGGTGATATATATTAAACTCAAATCTCAGGGGGTGTAAGTGTAATTTACCCAAGATTTTTTAAAGGCAAGGTTGCTCATTTTTCCAAATTTCAAATTACAATCCATGCATTTATATTTTTTTATGACTTTTGCTCTTATCTACTACTAGTGGTAACCCGTGCTATGCACGGCATGTAAAAAATTTAATAATATATTTTTATATAAAATAATATAAATTATTAAATTTTATATACAAATTATGAAAATAAAGAAAATGAAAATTTACAATTTAAGTCCCACAATTTTATCACAATTTATTTATTATTTTTTAATTTGTCACAAAATTTAATCATGTAACTTTCAAAATTGTAAACTTAGGTGAACTCAACCAAAGCAACTTGAGTCTAACTTAAAATTTTTTAAAGATTGAACAACATGGTTTTTAATTAAGTGGGGATTTACGTAGAAATTCAAAATTTTTAATTAAATTTGAGTGGATTTGGGCAGAAATACTAAATAACCTGAGCAACCAAAACAAAATTATATATATAAATATATAAATTATTTGTTAATTTATTTTTTAAATAATAAATAAAATTAATTAAAAATATAATATTAATGAACCAAATAAAAAGTAATATACTTAAGATTTCTAATAGAATTTTTCTTGAAAATATTTAAAAAATACATCTTTTAGAAATGGATCATCGAATAAAGGGTTATTTAGAAAGTGTCATATTAGCTCACTTTTTTATCTTTTTTATCTTTTTTAGGTCACATCACATATCTACTTTTCTACACATCTTTTCGTAAAAAATAAAAAAGTATACTTAATTATCTTTTTTGAGCCACATCACATCTCTACTTTTCTGTACCTATTTTCGTAAAAAGTAAAAAAGTATACTTATTTAGCACTTCCCAAACTATCACTAAGTTGATATTAAAAAATTTACCTTTTATAATGGCATAAATAATTAAAATATAATTTTTTAGAAATTCTTTTTAATTTAAAAATTACAATAAGAATAAAAATAAGGTAAGAAGAAAATTTAATATGGTATTTTCCTTTAATCTGAAAATAATTCTAGATTGACAATAAATTATCACCTATAACCCTATCTTTTTTAAATAAAAAAAGTTTAAAGAACTATCACTTTTAATAAATAAATAAAATAACGTTTCTTTCTAATTTATTTTAACAAAAATAACTTCTTAACAATTTGAGTCAAAGATATTTTTATTCTTTATTTCAATTTCTTTAATTGACAATTGGGATAATAAAAAAAAAATTAAAAAATCTAACAAAATCCACCATGTTTGGTAAGTACAAAAAAAAGTTATGTTTTGTTCTTTTGTCAAGAAAAAAAAATATATTAAAAAATATTATTATTCAAGTCCCTTATAGTTTAGAAGGATATAATTGTTTTTATAAAATTTAAAACAAAAAAAGAAAAAAACATTAATAGCGATTAATAATTTGAACACATGTATTTAAAACAAATTATATTTAGACCAAAAATATTATAATGCATCATTATGACACATGTGAATATTGATCTCATTCTAATTGTAATAATATAATTTGTCACACCCCCAAAAATAATACAAATAACCCAACTCATAATAAAAATGAATATAACATAATTGATACACTTTCATATATCAGAGTTCGTATTACAAAAGGAATTACATGCATTATACATTCATAAGCGTTCATCCTGGATCTACAGCATGTAATACAAGTTAATAACAACCAAAATAAATGCCCTACGGGCGTACATCTTTCCAAGTTATCACTTGGTTATAACAAAAGCGAGTCATAAGCTCTATACATGTAAAGCCCTCAGCTTGAATAAACATTTAAATACAAAAAAAATAATACAAGGCAGAGCCTTCAACTCCTAAGTCCTCCCAAGCTATGTCCTTGGAGGAAACATATCACCAGCACTTGAAAATGGTTTCCCAAGTAGAGTGAGCCAAAGCCCAATAGAGACATACTAACACAATATATGAGGTTTAACTACGATATGAGTGTCAGATAAATGTTCAACATACATAACCAACTTACATCCTTCCAAGACCATTCAATATTGATATTCACATCTCAATCCATTTCCATTCATTCATTTTATATTTGTTCATTTCATTTCAACTCATAGGCCAAATTTACAAGTCTCCGAATAACCCAATAGAGATTACAACTCAATGGTTTTCAATCAACACAACAAACATATAAACACTTCAATCTTTTCATTTTACGGAAATTTTGTCCGCGAGATCGGTACCCATATACATAAGGTTTTGGGATTTTCACCCTAGACACTCCAGCCAACTTAATTTTCAATGGAGTCTATCCTCTATCTCCTCCCAAAACATGGAGTACATTCACTTTCTCCTCCCAAACAATTATACATATACAATGTATCCAAAACATCGTCATATACAATGACTATCCACAACACATATTCAATGATTTAATCATACCATCATATTCAATGACATAATTTAAATGATTAGTTTCAATTCACCTAATCCCCATGCAATTTCTACAACAATCATAGTTATCCTCCACCGATATTTCAAAACAGATATGCAATCTCTATAACAGATATTTCATCAAATTTCCATAGGTGAGTGATTTAACAAATCCAAGTACACCATTCATTCATACACCCTCCCAATTTCACATTTTCCATATCAATTTCATTGTTTATACAAAAAAATTATTCAACTCATATTAGGGCAAATTTTCCCTTTTTTCCAAATATCAATCCCTAGGCCAAATTTCATCATTCTAACCCAAAGTAACCTCATATTCAAACCCCCATATCATTTATAGAACCCAACATAGAAACTCCTCTTTCAATTTGAATCAAAACCCTAACTTTACCCAAATCCTCCAAAATTCCACCATTTATACATAACAACAAATATCTAGGTTAAATCACACAATATTAGGGTGTAGAATGTCCCTACCTCAAGAGTAGAAGGCCAAAGGAGAAGAGGAAGAACTTCAAAAATATCCAAAATCGTTTCTACTTGGATCAAAGGGAAGCCCACAAAATGTTCCAACTCTTTATCAAAGAAAGTATTTTAGAGAGAGAGAAAGTATTCATAGCGAATCACTTTTACTACCACTAATGTGTTGAGAACATAATTAGGTAGGGGCTTAATGCTAAAACAAAAAGTATATGGTTCTCAATCTCATTTAGGATGATGTCGGCTGTGAATAAAGTAGGTATCATTGAGTCATGACCAACAAAAGTACTAAAAGTAGGCCATTTGCAACCGATGAAATTTCTTGGAAGATAGTGAATTTAGTAATTATACCAAATGAAAGAAGGTTGAAATTGCTTTGAAAAATGAAAGTTCCATATCAATTTGAGAATTTCTTGTGTTGAAAACAATGAATTTTATATATCCTTTCTTGGATGGTGAAATTCCATGGTTTTAGAATAGAAATTTTTTTTAATTTTACCATTTTGGAGTTCTCAATTTGACATTTTTTTGGTCCTAAATTTATAAATAGGTACTTAATCTTCACAATTGGCTTTCAAATTTATAATTTTTAGCCCTCAATTGAAAATTTCACTATACAAATAGTGAAATTTCTCACAGACAATCAAATTTTACTATTTTGTGGTAGCGAAAATCTCACTATTTTAATAACATATATTGGCAAAGGAAATCTTAAAATACTAATTTTATCAAAAAAAGATCTACATTCAAAGCTAATGAATTTTTAAATTTTAAAACAATTTTAAAGTTGAAGGGAAAAAATGTTAAATGTGTTTCAGTTTACTGCATAAATAAGGAAAATTTTTGTTGTTAATTAATCTTCAAAATATCAAAAAACTAAAGTTAAGTTATTTTGATTTTGTCCTTTTATTAATATAATCTTCTAACGGAGATCTCCAACCAAGTCTCCCAATATAAAACTACAAAATAAAATTAATATATATATATATAATTCACTTGAGGCCCTGGTTTTTTTTTGGGGATGCACCAATAAATCCCAAATTAATAACTTATACACTGTTTAGTCCTAAAAGTTTTCTTATAGACTGAAAGGTCCCATTACAATGTTTCAAACATCAAATTAATGTTTCAAACATTAGATTTCAAACATCTAATGTTCATCAGATTTCAATAATGTTTGAAATTATAGAATGAATGTTTCAAACATTAGATTTCACACATCTAATGTTCATCAGATTTTAATAAATTTTGAAATTATAGAATGAAACATCAGATTCATTTACATCATGAACATCATGATGATGTATAAATGGGACTAAATGGAGCATAAGAAAACTTTTAGGACTAAATGGTTTAACTTTTCAGAAACTAAGATTTATGGGTAAATTTTCCTCTTTTTTTTTTTTAATTTTAAATTTTAAAACAAAAGCAATAGGACAATACCACATGACATGAGGTAGCTTTTGGGCTGGACCAGATTATACCAGGGCTGGGTGTGTGATGGCAAGACCCAAGCCCAAGGTGCTTCTTTAATTTCTTTCTCTTTTTTGGATTAATTGTAACAAGTCCTTTCACTCATCTTATTATTCAACTTATTATTTTCACATATAGTTTTAGTAAATTATTTAGAATTTTGTGTCAATTTTTTTACTTTCTAAGTTTATTTAAATTAAACTATCTTTAAAAAAAAAAAACTTTAAAATCCATCAAAAACAAAAATAAATCATCTAAAAAAATTTAGTATCATCCAATTTAGACGGACTTAAAAATAAAATATTTTAACTCAAAATTGAAAAGAAAAAAAAAACAAAGTAAAAAAATAAATCAATTTATAAGTTGTGTCCAAAAATTATAAAATTTCTCCATTATTAACAAATTTTATATTTTTTATCTATAGATTTGTATATTTTCAACTAGCAATTACAAAAAGTTGTATGCATAACCTTTTTTGAAAGGAATAAAGTAATTTAGTTTATAATTTTAAAATATAAAAAATAAAAATAAAAAAAAGAAGAAGAAGTCAAAATATACCAATTTATGAAAATAAAATAATAACAAAAATATGAGAAAATTAGTGAAACATCCCTCTCAAATTTTGTGTAATAGGAGTGATCGAAGATATTTATTTTTTTATTAGCTAAAGTCTCTCAACATTTTCACAGGAAAAATTCGACTCAGAGAAATTTTGTCTGATTTAGAGAAATTTCGCTCGACTTAGGAAATTTCAATTTTTATAAAGAAATCTCTGATTTTGCACAGAAATTTTGAAATTTCTCTAGCATGATCACAAAGAAATTTCGAAGTCTCTCTGTGAAAATTGAAATTTCTCTAAGTCGGGTAAAATTTCTCTAAGTCGAATTTTCTTTATGAAAATGTTGAGAGACTTTAACTACTAGAAAAATATTGTATGTCATTTATCTTATAAAATCTTAATAACAGGAATCTTAAATAAAAAAAAAAAGGCTCTGGCTTTGGTCCAGTCCTTAATCGGATTGGACGGTGCTGTTGGGCCCGTGGGGGCCCACCACGAGTCCCGTTTTGAAAATCTGAACCATTCAATGTGTAGAACTCGTCGAGTACTATATGGCTGTGAAAAATCACGTTGATCGGATATCGATAGCTATGTGATCAAAACAGTTTTTTATCAACCGTTAATTTATTCACCGTCCATTTTTTTTTATACAAAACTGATTTGATCACATAGCTATCGATATCCGATCAACCTGATTTTTCACAGGCATATAGTACTCGACGAGTTCTACACATTGAACGGTTCAGATTTTCAAAACGGAACCCGTGGTGGGTCCCCACGGGCCCAACAGCACCGTCCAATCCGATTAAGGACTGGACCAAAGCCAGACCCACAAAAAAATCCCCCAAAAATATTGGAGAAATGTTTGTACAATTAACCTTTGAAAAGCCACAATAGAAAACTAAAACAAATAAATTACAACAAAAGGGTCATGGATTACAACAAAAGGATTGCAGTTATTTCACCAACTCGAATCATATGCCTTTGACTCTCTTACTGTCTTCAATGATAATTACATGAACCACTATACCTACTAAGGTAAATATACATTTCAATAAAAAATAAATGGGAATATCATCTTTTTATCGATACTATTCACAAATTTTTAATTAAAAATAATTTAAATATTATGTAAATTAAAATTTTAAGAGATGTCAGATAATTAAGTAAAAATGAATTAACTATATTTTCTCTTCAAGAAGGTGAGTGTTAAAAAACTAAGAGTAAATTATAGTAAATCCCTTTAAACTATGATTCGTTTGCATTTTGCTTTCCTAAACTTCAAAATTAGTTAACTCCATCAAAATATTATTTTATTACAATTAACTCTTTTTGTTAAGATTATGTTAAAAATTTACAAAAAAATTAGATCATATATAAAGTACGTAACACATTTATTAAAATTTAGGACAATAATATTCATTATTAATTGTTTTAGAATAATAATACTCTTATCTAGTGATTTTATATGCATTTTGTTTCTCTTATTTTGATAGCAAAGTGTAAACAGATGCATCAAATAAAGGTCATTATTGCTCTAAAATTTTAATAAATATGTCATGTGCTTTCTATATAAAACTATAATAATATAATACTTGAAGTAGAGTTGTCAATGGGTCAGATTTAATCCGAATCCGACTCGAATCCGATTCGAAAATCCGAATCTATTTACAAAAAATTCGATCCGGTAATCCGATAATCCAAATTCGTTTAATCCGTTTATTAAACGAATTGAATATGCAAAAATCCGATAATCCAATCCGATTTTTCTCAATTTGAATGAAGAAAACACAAAATGAAAAAAAAAAATCAAATTATATAAAATTGTAGCTCAATAAATAAATAAATAGATCGAATCGGATTATCAGATCGGATATCCGTAATCATCATATTCGAATTCGGATATCTATAATCGGATATGGACTAACAGATTTGAATCGAATTCAGGTTTATGTTAATCGAATCGGATTCGGATTTTGATAGAATCGATTTAAATCTAATCCATTTACATGCCTAACTTGAAGGAGGTTAATTGTTAAGTTTTTGAAATTCATGATGCAAAATATAAATAGGTCATAGTTTAATTAAAAATAAAATAATAATACTAATAATAAAAAAAAATTTGATTGAGACCCCCACTCTCAGAAGACCCGACAAAATCTCTACAAATTTAAACTACTCATAATATAAACTTCACACATATATAAATAGATCTCATACATACATGAAAGGCTAGACTCACTTTGGAAGTGTGGGTCATCCTCTCAAACATTTTCCTAATAATAAATAAATAACTTTGAAAAGCCTATCCACCCACAACCACATTAACGGTTACACTACACGCCTCGTATCCACTCCATCATCAGTGGGAGAGAGACTATGGCCACTCTCTTCTCTCTCCCTTCATCGTCCTCCGCATTTCTTTCCTCTCTCAAAAATTCCCCAAATCAATCAACTTTCCCAAGAAACAAACAAACCCTCCATTTCAAAACCCCTCTCTCTGTACACTCTCTTCTCTCCGCTGAATCTGACCCACCACCACTGGCCATCCAAACCTTCTGGCAGTGGCTGTCCAGCGAAGGAATCATCTCTTCCAAGTCTCCGGTGAAGCCCGGAATTGTACCTGAAGGTCTGGGACTGGTTGCTCAGAGAAACATAGCTCGAAATGAGGTCGTTTTGGAAGTACCCAAGAAGTTCTGGATCAACCCAGATACAGTCTCGGGTTCGGTGATTGGGAGTGTTTGCGGTGGTTTGAAGCCTTGGGTCTCTGTTGCTCTGTTTTTGATCAGAGAGAAGAAGTTAGGAGATGACTCCAAGTGGCGATATTACATTGATATTCTTCCAGAGTACACTGATTCTACTATATATTGGTGGGTTTGGCTTTGTTTGGTTGTTGGTTTTGTGATTCAGTGATTTGGGCTTGTCTTACTTGCTTGGTTTTTTGATGGGTTTGAAATTCTGGTGTTGTTGGATGTATCCAGTGCAGGTCAGAAGAGGAGCTCTCTGAGATTCAAGGTTAGTGTGTTACAAGGTTTCTTTGATGTTTGAATTGTCGTTTGTTTATTGTTTGAATTTGAATCATATAAATTTTCGAGTTTGAAGTTAAGTTTGGGATTTAATTTGGTGCTGCTTATGGACAATTTGATGCAAATGTGTGTGGTTGGTCATCCATATTGTTTACAATGGTGAAGTAAAATGCAAATGCCTGTTTGAGTCTATGGTGCTTGATGCAATGTCTAGTAACTCACTTTATTTTTTGTTTTTCCTCTCAAACTTTGTTATATTCAAGTAAAATTTGATAGATGTGTTGACACTTTTTTGTCTAAACTGTTGGAACAATCTTCTGTGAAAAATAAATAAATTTAAACAAATCAAACAAATAAAATAAATTACATACCGAATTTATTTTTACCGAACCGCATGAATATTTAAAGACCAAGTCGAGTGTGTGACACTCTATCCTTAAGACAGATTCGTCCCGCTACGGTGCTTACGGTTAAGTGGGGTCTATCTCCCAGGATACAATGATCTTCACAAATTTGTAGTAGCACTCCAAACAAATTTGTCCGGCGAACTAGAACCTTATGTTCTATACTCTCTTTAAAATTCTCTAAAACTAGAATGTAGTATAAATAATGCAAAGGAGCAAAATAGGAAGGAAACAAAGAAATTTCAGGATAATTTCAGGATGCCAAATCTGTTGGACTGTGCTGGAATATATAGGGCCGAACAGGTGTGATATAAACTTGGAACAGATATGAGTTTAAACCGAACAGGTGCAACACTATTTCAAACAGATATAATTTGAATTTCAAACAGATTCACAGCAGTTACAGAACTGAATCTGTCTGGGAAAACAGTCCGAAACTGCTGGGCAGTTTCAGCAGTTAAGACCTGTTCGAAAATTGAATCTGTTGAGGAATGAGGAAGAGACACAAAATTTTGGAAAAATTTGAATTCAAATTTAATTTGAAATACAATTAATTTCCTACAATAATTTTTTGAAAAAATTCAAATAAATTTTGTCCAAAAAATTAATGTTAGAATTGACCCGACCCACACCCGGACGGACGGCGCGGGTGTGGTGGTTTGGGCTAAGGTTCAATTTGTCCATAACTCCTCCCTTCTACAAACTTGGGGCCCAACCCAAGTTAGCACACCAAGAACTTATATCCCCACAAAAGCTCTCTTAAAGTTTCAATGTGGAACTAGCTTTACAAAAAAAACCCACATTTAAATCTTTAAATGTCCAATTCTACGAACCCGAAAACGACGTCAACTTCCATTCACTTATAAATGGTTTTGACGAATCGTCTTCACCGTGTGACTTACCAAGCAGCAAGGAACACATCACCTCTTTAGACCCACCCCAAAAGACGTTTGGGGCCACTCAATTTTGGGCTCAAAGATGGCCCAAAATAAACCTATATAAAACCATTTTTCCAACATAACTCTAGGGAAAGAAATTTGCAAACTTACTTTACAAATTGATGCGTCTTGTCACTAAATGTGTTCTTCTTAGGCCATCTCCAGCTCTTCCTCAAATTTGAGTAAAAAACATATTTGATATGATGTACTCCAATGGATAAATTTGTATTTAAGCATAAATTTGAGTGAAAGCTTCAGTAATGGTGGAGTTGTAAAATTGGAAGCTACAAAATGGTCTTGAAAACTGGAGTAAACGTTTGAGCCTCCTTTGACTTGGGTAAAAAAATGGGTAAAACTCAATTTGAAATAAGTTTGAGTCAAGGAGTGGAGAGATTTTTGAGTGGCTATTACCCAATTTTAAGTTTGATATAGGTTTGAGTCAAAGGTTGGAGATGCCCTTAAACCACATGGTAATGTGGCAAATTCAAGTTAGGTGCCACATCACTTTGCAAGCAAAGTTCGTTTTTTTAATAGAAGTGGCATTTTCCTTTTCATTTCAAATGCCTTGTAAGCTGCTGAGGGCTAAAGATGCTTGAACTCAAAACATTGATCCAACAAGTAAATAAGGTTAACCCTATTTTGAGAGCTTAATTTTTTTGAAGAGCAACTATTTTGAGAGCTTAATCATAAGACCAAAAACTAAACAAAACGTCCGTGCGGGCTGATCATAATGTCTCTGTGGTTTATAGTTAATCTACCAATTGGCTGCATTTTCTTGTCATCCAGAATTGGAATTTTGAAGAACTAAAATTTTGCAGGGACCCAACTATTGAGCACAACAATGGGAGTGAAAGAATATGTGCAGAGTGAATTTGAAAAAGTGGAAGAGGAAGTCATACTTCCTCATAAGCAGCTTTTCCCTTTCCCTATAACATTTGATGATTTTCTGTGGGTGTTTGGGATACTCAAATCAAGAGCATTTTCTCGCCTTCGTGGACAAAATCTTGTTCTGATCCCTCTTGCCGACCTGGTATGTTCTTTTCTCCCCCATGAAATCAGCTTTCATTAGTACTGTTTTTCGAACTTTGATTATCAAAGTAATATAGCTTGTGAACAAAGAACAGAAGTTCTTTAATTCCAGTAAAGAGACCCCATGTTTTCTAGGCCATGATTCAGCATCAACTCCGTAAAAATATTAATATTATGCTTCATATTATGTCTTTGGATGGTGTGAAGGTATTACTCAATATAATTATTCCAGAATTTCTGAAGTTGATTTTTTTTTTTTTGATAAATAAGTAAATTTATTAGAAAAGCGTCAAGATGATGCAAAAAATACAATTTCAAACCCCCAAAGAAACAATGCTAAACTATCAAATTCTCTATGAAATCAACATAAGCTAAAACATATGGATCAACCAATCCCGTAACCCAATCATATAACACCATAAGCAGCAGCCTCTCCAGCCAAGAAATTGACTGACACACCCCTTCGAATACATGCCTGTTCAGCTCCAACCTAATAGGCCACATTAAACAGTCAGAGGCAATCAGCCATGCCTTCCGACGTCTCCTCCCAACCCTATCCCCACCCCAACTTTGCAAGATAGCCAACACTAAACCTGGCTGCACCCAAACCAAATCAAAAATCCCCACAATAAGCATCCAGAGCCGATATATAACTGGACAATAAACGAGCAAATGGTCCACTGACTCAGCATCACCACCACACAAATAACACCAATTCACCAGTATATGCCCACGACACATCATATTGTCAATCGTCAGAATACGACCTAAGGCCACCGTCCACACAAAGAAAGCTACCTTGGATGGCGTGCTCGACACCCAGACACATTTCCAAGGAAACAAAACCGCATCAACATGAACGAGCACACCATAGTAGGAAGATACATAGAAAAGCCCCTTAGAACCGAGACAGACCCAAACTATAGAATCTTCCCCTGCACCCCCAGATTGCAACCCATATAAGAAACCCAACAGCTCCACTAACTAATCCATCTCCCAATCCTGAACCTCACGATGTAGCCGCATATTCCATACCACCGCCTGGCCTTGACCTGTTCGAGCTGCCTCCACCATAACCTCACAAACCTCTGCAATCCCAAAAATCAAAGGAAACGGGTGCTCTAGAGAGGCATCCCCACACCACCTAGAAACGAACTCTATCGCCCAACCCTACCTTCAACTGAATCCTTTGCCAAAACTTCTCTCAACCCAACCAAATCCCTTTCCAGACACCACAACCCTGAGGGTGTCCCACCCTACCTGAGCACCACCCCCTTCTACTCAGACCAAACTTTGCCACAACCACCTTTCGCCATAAATGCTCCTTTTCCGCCACAAAACGCCACAACCACTTACCCAGTAATGCCAAATTAAACATAACCAACCACCTAACTCCCAAAACCCCTAACTCCTTAGGACGACAAACCCAATCCCATGCCACCAAATGAGAATGAGAACCCTCCCCCTCATTTCCCCATAAAAAATCCCGCTGCAACATCTCAATCCGCTTCGCAACCGTCATTGGGATCACATGAACCGACATAAAATAAGTTGGGATACTCGACAAGACACTCTTGACCAACGTAATCTTCCCACCTTTAGATAAATATTGCCACTTCCACCCTGCTAACCGCCGCTGCACACACTCCACCGCTTTGTCTCACACCACGAGGGCCTTGAAAGAAGCACCCAAAGGAAGACCAAGACACGAAACTGGTAGAGACGCCATCTTGCAACCCAAAATTGCTGCCAACACCGGGAGCCGAACCACCTCACCTACTGGAGTTAATTCAAACTTTGAGAGATTCACCCGAAGACCAGACACAGCCTCAAAACACAGCAACACACACCGAAGATGTCCAATCTGACTAGCATCCGCATCTGAAGTTGATATATACAACTATAATGGCTGTGGATTTTATAATATTTTATATATTTTGTCTGTTTTATAATGAGAACATTTTATGAACAATACAAATCCTACTTATTAATGACAAATATGTTATTACCAACTAAAAAAATTTATATGTTTTATTATATAAATCACACAATTCACTATGCTTGAACCCAAATATTTACCATAACAGCTACTCTAAGGACCAAAAAGTAAAATCAACCAAACAAAAACTGCTGTTCAGTTGCTCACTACACCCTTTGCATTCTCACCCACAATCTCATGGTAGTTTTTTGACAAAGTAATCAAGGATATCATCTTCAACCACCATGTTTTGTATCAAATAAAGAATTCAAGTCCAGTTCTGCAGTGTTCTATTTTCATGTGATGTTTTGTTAAATTTAACTGCCTTTAGTCAGAAACTTCACATCTGCATACCTAACTTTTGTATCAGATCAACCACAGCCCCAACATAACCACAGAGGAATATGCATACGAGATCAAAGGAGCCGGTCTTTTCTCTAGGGACCTTCTATTCTCTTTACGGAGTCCAGTATATGTCAAGGCTGGTGAGCAGGTGAAATTTTCATGCTTGTGATATTTTGAATGGGGAAAAGTCTATGAACCCAGAAAAAATAACCTGAAAATTATCCAGAATTTCAAATCTAGGGTGTAGATTTAATCTTCTTGTTGTGGGGCCATTCCATGAATGAATTTTGGCCTTAGATTGTAAATTCTGGGTAATTTTCTGATCTTTTTCTGGTATGTAGACCTGCGGTTTTAACTGTATTATTTCAGCACTAGTGCCTTAAACAATTTTGTATGCCTCTATTTATATATATTTTGAAAGGTTTTTGTGGCGGAGATTTTGGACAAATCAGTGGGATCCCAAATCAGTAAATATACATGCCTCTAGTCTATTGGATTGGATATTAAGAAATTTTGAAAACAAAACAAGATATTAGCTAAATCTTTTATGTCTAAACTGTCTGGGCCTAGTGAATAGGCCAAGATTATGATCACAACCCACTAAATTCTGAAATATATATATTTTATAAAATTATTGAAAACTTAATTAAGAATTTATACTGTAATGTTTGAATGATTGATATGGAAGTTGTAGGGCGTCATTGTAATAACTTGCGGTTATGAAGTTATATAAAGTACTTTGATAACTATCAAACAATGAAACACAGAAAAATTGCCTCATCAATACCCCGAAATCCTGAAATTAGCATTGGAAGGTTAAATGGAGTTTTTTTTTTAAATCCAAGTAAATGGTTATACAGGACCTTATATAACATAGCTTTATCTGATAGGTACTGATACAATACGATCTGGATAAGAGCAATGCTGAGTTGGCTATGGATTATGGATTCGTAGAATCAAGGCCAGAGCGCAATGCATATACCTTAACGCTACAAATATCTGAATCGGATGAATTTTTTGGGGACAAGCTGGACATTGCTGAATCAAATGGTCTGGGCGAAACTGCATACTTCGACATCACTTTGGGCAGTCCTCTTCCACCTGCAATGATTCCGTATCTGCGGCTCGTAGCACTTAGGGGAACTGATGCTTTTCTCCTCGAGTCCATATTTAGAAACGCTGTTTGGGGCCACCTTGAATTGCCTGTTAGCCATGCCAATGAAGAGCTCATATGCCAAGTTGTCCGCAGTGCTTGTAACTCTGCTCTTGCTGGCTATCATACCACGACTGAAGAGGTAAATTGTATTTAATTTTCATTTCCCTTATAATATGTTCTTATTTTATGTTAATCTAGTTATCTATTTTTTATGCATGTGGCATAAAATAATTGATAAATAAGAATTATATAATTGAACTAAGTTTGACTGCCTCAACATCCTTGGAATCTCCAGTCACATTAATAATGCTTTGTTGTTATGTGGTAACACTGTTTGTTTACTGTAATAGTATGCTAATGCTAGATTAATCTTCTATTCCAAATTGTAAGAGATGGTTTCTTCCCACACAATCTTCTTTTTTTTTTTGGGAGGGGTAAAAAAAAAAAAGATCATCCATTTATAGATGAAAATATGCACTTACGTTTCTTGGTACATGGATCGGTAACATGGTATACTACATTCTCTAAAATGCAGTATGATAGGTATAGACTTGTTTAGATTATACTATTAAAATTTAAAGTTTCTCTAAAACAATTTTCTTTTAACAATTAGAGATTCCATAAAATGTTGCTTTTCTTTTAAAAATTAATCATGTTACAACACGTTTTTATGAGCATTATGACATTATTATTTTTTTACATTTTGTCATAACAAAACTCCACTCTCTAGATTTTAATTTAGTATATATTTTATTATTTTTATCCTAAGATAACTTTTAAAAGCTGTATTGGAAAATATTTTTGGGATTGCTTTGGATAAAAAATGTACTATATTTCAGAATGTATGTTCCAAAACGTAAATTGCTAAGGTATTAGCGGGTTTTTTTTTTTTCTTCTAATAACACTGATACCCACAGTTTTGTTGTTGCTACTTGATACTGTCCGAGACTTAATTGCTCTAAAGTTTGTAATAATTAAATAGAAAAGCTGAATGCAGGATGAGCAGTTGATGGAAGACGAAAATCTTGATCTGAGGCTTCGGATAGCAGTCGGGATTAGAGCAGGGGAGAAGAAAGTGTTACAACAAATAGAAGGAATTTTCAAGGAGAGGGAACTAGAATTGAATGAGTTGGAATACTATCAAGAAAGGAGGCTCAAGGATCTTGGCCTCGCTGGCGAGCTAGGCGAAATAATTTTCTGGGAGCCCAAGTAGGAATTCCAAGGTCTTCTACATGTAGAGATTACAAAATGGGGTTTAAGAGGCAATTCCGTGAATGCTACTGAAAATGAAGACTCCAATGTACTGACCAGAGAAAAGAGAACAGCTTATACAGACCATTAATCAAGTTTCCGGGGAGGTTTGGATATGGATCTTTCTACAGAGGTTATTTTCTTGTCTTAATTTTTTTCACAACTTAAAGCTTAGTCTATGTTACCCAGATTTACCTATCACTAGGCTACCCCTTATTCAAAAGACAGTGAGTGATTACCCATATGTATTATTTAAACTCTGACCTGATGTATTTCCATGACAAGAGTGACAATCAATCTGTAATATGCCATTTCCTCCATTCACTTGGAAACCAAGTTATCTTTTTAATAATTATTATTATCTTTTTACATTTTCTTGTATTTATTGCAATCATTTTTGGATCCGTACTGAGGAGAACAATGCTTCTGTGAGCCAAAACGGGTATAGAAGAAAATGTTATTGTTTCTAAATCTATATTTATTAAGCTACCTCCAAGCTCTTTAATGAGCCTTCTCAAGACATTCATCATCTCCACACAGGCCAAGAATTAAGTCTCCAAATTTCTCAATTCTCAAATCTCTCGTCTTTTTATTTGAACACAATCGTTGAATCAGATAAAAATTTTGAGATATGGCTTATGAGTTCTTTAAGACGAGAAAAAACAAATTTGATTGAGAAAATTGAGGAACAAGTGAAAAGAACAAGGATTTTAGCATCTTGATGGAGCTCCAACATAAGAATGCTGAGAGCGGTAATGCAAGGGATTAATGCCCTTGTCCAAGAGCACTGTAAACATTTCTAGTTTGAATTTCACTTTTTCTTATTTTCCAAAGTGCACTAGCGCCCCTTATTGAAAAGCAAAGCAAGAATAAAGAAGGTTGACTTCGAAAAAGAAGGGCCAACTATTCATATTATAATCGTTGTAAAGGCACGTTAAAAAAGCATTCCTTCAAACAATAGCACATCAATAGTATTGCATTTGAGAGCTTCTGAAAAATAAATACAATGCTGCAACATCCTTTTAACTGTGGGAAATTATGTAGCAGCACTGGTCAAGTCAACCAAGAGAATAAAGTAAAAAATAACATATGAACAAAGGAATGATGAATACATCTCTAAATGTGCCCAAAAGGAGAACTTTCAAATTTCTTTGCCGCTGTTTCTTACCAAGAAGCTCATCGGATACAAAAACAATTCTTTAGACACCCGAATGAACTCCAGGTTAGATAACCCGTCGTTAGGTACGAGCATACAGCCATTTCAAGCGCTGGTTGGTTCACCAGAATATCTCTGCAATGGGCTACCAACAGGGCACCCAAAATGAAGGAGCATTTAGATTTTATGGCATACCTCACTGGATTGTAGTCGAATTGCCAGAGCCTAACAAGTCATCACAACTTGTTCTCTCACAAAGGCACTCTTGAGGATTCGCATAGAAATAATCTTCTTCCTTGGGCTTGTCTGCAATAACAATACGACGAGTTGGCTGACCCATTTTTTTTTCATGTGCCAGCCGAACACGAACTGAGAACTCATCCCACAATAGCGTCCCATTCTGATGCAAATCCAACAACTCTACAAGCTTTCTTCGATCAAGTTGGGTGGTGTTTTTAAACCCGAGATACCTGCATGAGTTCTAATCAGGAATGTCTTCAAGATTTGTTATAAATTTGTCATCTTGTTTTGCGAGTAGGGTATATATGTACCTGCGGTGACCTTCCACTAATCTTGCCATGTTCCCATCGTAAGTTGGGACAAAAATGTTACTGGCAATTGAAACCATGAAATCCAAGGCTGCCATTTGAGATGAATGATTCTGGAATTGCCGCAGTTCTTCCGGATCCAGCAGCATTTCCTTTTTCACCTGAAAATTATAATTGCGGCTGAATTCAATAATCTTACACAACACAAAATTACTAGAAAGTGTTGCCAATTGTAATTAAGAAATCTGCAATTACATATAAGAGAGACAACCATGCCCATGCTTAACCAAATAAATATGCATACTCTGGACTTGTTCCTGCCTGGTAAGGCTCCCAAGCTCATGTGCAGAAGAATGATCAGAATGGTCCCATTTGTCATTTTAACGGATATTATCATGATGAAGTTTCATAACCATCAATAACATGTAATAAGTTAGAAGATCCAGGTCAAACATTATTATTATTATTTGGGTTAAATACACAATTAGTCCCCAAAGTATGCGTCTTGTGTCATTTTAGTCCTTGATGTTTCAAATGTATCAATTTGGTCCTCAACCTATTAATTTTGTTATTAAATAGCCCCCACCTCCATTTCCATCTACAATTGACAATGGTAGTAAAGGCATTTTCTTCAAACCTCTTATGACTCTGAATAAGTTGGGGACTAAGTTGTCACAATTGAAATATTGGGGATCAAAATGTAACAAAACACATTCTTTGGGGACTACTTTTTTTCTTGTTTTGCTGATGTGTAAATGTGGGTTGACGAAAATGCTCTTACTTCCTTTATCAATTGTAGACCGAAACGGAGGAACAGACCATTTAGTGGCAAAATTAATAGGTTGGGGATCAAATTGACACATTTGAAACATCGGAGACCAAAATGATACAAGACACATACTTTAGGGACCATTGTGTACTTAATAATTATTACTGATAAATACATTTTAAATAAAGCATCAGTCATTCATTTTCCTTAGGAGGACAGATCAAATTTAAAAGGCATCCTTAACCTTCAACATGCATGCTACAAGCACCAAGTACCTTGGAGTGACATCATCATGAGCTGATTAATATTCTTCCTAAAATGATGATTGACAGATTTTGGGCAAAATCTGAAGTTTCACAAGCATTCAGCAGGGTTACATAATTTCAGATGTTTCAAATTTGCAGGATCAAAACAAATAAGACAAGACACGAGGTAAAAATAACTCACAATCTGTGGAAATGCAGTTCTTAATGCCGCAAGTCTCCTCCAACCACCATAAATCTCCCCAGATGCAATATATATTTGTGTGTCCTTATCAAAACCCAATGCTTGTAGAACTAATGCTGCCTCCTCTGGGGTAAGTGGACACAGACCTTGTGATCTCTTCTCTTCAGACACTATCTCTTTCTCTCTCCACCAAGGGAATGCATACCTGGACCAACAATGCAATAAAGAAACATTTTATTTATTACATGGTTCTCATTAAATGACCAGACCTAATCTCTTTGATGATTGTTCTAAGATCTGATTATTGAGCAAAGAGAACATCAGATTCATAAATTAGGTCAGCTACGTCGAAGCGAAAGTTCTTGCCTTAACGAGCATCTAACAACTGTTTCAAAAACAACAGAAAGAAATCACCAGTATCTGGCAGACCCAAATACAACTCAATTAAGTTAAACCAGCAAATCATCTCACACAATCAATATCCTTTTCAAGAGTATGAACTGTTATGAAACAATAAAATTTTCTCAATATTGGTTATGTATTACCAAATTAAATTTATTCACTGTACAACTGTCTAATTGAGATATATTATAAGCAAAGAGGAAAGATAAGATTCTACTAAAAAAAATGTTTGAAAATTACAATGCAGTTACCTCAACCGTTTCAGCTCCTCAGCTTCCTCCTTGGAGCAGCCATGGGTACAACCCGAGAAAGCCAACATGTCCATCTCATATCTTAGATGCAATGCTAAAAAGGGTCCCTTTCCTTGAAGAATTCGAACCAATTTGTATCCCAAAGCCTCAATCTCAGGAGTGAATTTCAGTGCCTGGAAATTGACACGGCACCTGAGTTTCTGAAGATAGAGAGGAATGCCATTGTTTGCCAAACGAGTGTCTGTTCTGTTGAAGTGTATCACCTTATACTTGTCAAAAAGGGGCAAAATCTGCAAAATGAAGCAAAACCATCAGATCAGGATGCTCAGCAGTTCAGAAATAAGAAACGGAGAGGCTATTTCACAATGGTCTGGCTCAAGTTATCTTAAGATTGATCCAAAGCCAACCAAAGCAAACTTGAGTGTACTTATACTCAGCTGTATGCTTTGTATCCCCACTCAAAAACAAGAGGAAGTGAATATCAATTAAAATCAATATAAGGGTGTAGAATCTAGAATGAGCATATCTGCATTTGCATGACCAAACTAAACAATTTACAGTTTGGCAAACACGTCTCAATAAAGATTGAAGTTTCCCTTCCTTTTTTTCTTGGGGAGGGGGTGGCTGTAGAGCAAATGCAAAAGTTATTTTCCAGATTTAGTTTGGATAGTCAATGTCAACATTATTTTCTGAATTCATCTACAAAATTTTACACACGCACAACTGCAGAGAATTATCCCAGAGAGAGAGAGGGGGGGGGGGGGGGGGGAATCAAATTTTCAGCCAATATCATTTCAAACAAGCCATAGATTTACATGAGTAAAATATTTGTATTTTGCTCGCGTAAAGAACAACTAGAAAGTACACAAACCTGTTTTAAGTAATATTTTTCATTTGACCAGCTAACAGGAGGCATCTCAAAAGGTTGGTATCCATATTTCCTATTAAACCTCTTTGGCAACCTCCTGACAATTCTAACCTCATCTCTTAGTGAATCAATGAAGTGTTTCACATCAAAAATATCCTCAAAATCACTGCAAGTAAATACCACAAGTTGACACTTCAGAAGAATGAAGAAAAGGAAATGAAGTCACAACTTTTCAGACCAATAAAAATACCTAGGATCAGCCCAAAAGGACGTCTTATCAAGCTCTGGAACAACCAAAGTAAGATTCAAAAGACGAGCAACTGTCACCATATCACAGATCTGAAAGACAGAATATAAGTCAACATAAATACGAGCAGACCACATCAGAAAAAAGAAAAATAATGTATACAAACCGCAGCACGCATTTGATTCAAGCCTCCATTGCAAGACACTTTTAGGAAACCATTACTTGTGTAGTTCCCTGCAAAGTAATAGGAGTGGTAAGTACTAGTTTACAATAAATAAACTCTCTTGAGTAGAAAATCATGAACTTCTATAGGGTATCATATGTCAGAGTTCCAATTGCAAAAGAAAAGGTTCACTGTATCTTACCAAATCATACTAAAATTAGTGTGATTATTCCCACCCAGTCACTCAATCTCACACACTCACATTTACATACACTCACTATCATTTACTTATTCACTCACACAAACACAATCACACAAAGGAAGCAACAAAGTCTGGTTCAATCAATTTTTCACTGAGACAACATTCAGTGATAAATTTACCAGTCTGATTTGTAGAAAATTATAGACAGAATCTGATTCACTTACACTCACTCACAAGACACCCCCAACACACACACAAAGAACAAGAGAGACTGACAAATGAACATGCAGCAGATTTGGCTTGAGAAACAGAAAAACAGAGACAGAGAGAGATGGACTGGAGGAGGAGCAAGATCTAAAAACACTGTTGCCTGGAGTCATTTGGAGTCGATTTCACTATTGGAACAACTAGATCGGTGTAGATCTAGAACTAGATGGGTGGATCGGCAATAGTGGAGGGTAGAGTGTAGAATGGAAACGGTGGAGGTGATTGGTGAACAATTGCACTGGATCAACGACAATGGAATGTAAATCAACGACGGTGGAGTGTAGATTGGTGGCGGTGGCCAGTTGATGGTGACAGTGGTGGTGACCGGTGATAGTGGTTGTGGAGGTGGCAGTGACACTGGCAAGCAACAATGGCAGTGGAGGTGGCCGGCAACAATGGCAATGTTAGTGTCTTCTTGGAGAAATGTTGGAGAGAGAGAAACATAGAGAAGAGAAGAGAATAAATGAATGAGAGCAAAATAAGTATATTAGGGTTTATTGATGCATTCAAAAGTGTTCAGGACTTAAAAGTATTTAAGTCCATCAAATAGGATTGGTAAGTAATTTTCCCAAAATAAAACTAAGAGATGAAGGACTTTATGGTTCACAAATTCATACCTCTTTAGAAAACAAAAGAACCTCCGAATAAAAAAACATACATTCAATCTTTGTTTCTCATAAATTTAATCAAGAATCCAAGAAAATTTGATGTTATGATGGGAAAAGAGAAATTTTATGCTCTTCATTGTACCACGCCAAATCATCTTAATCAAATTTCTCTCATTTTATCTTCAATGGGCACACTATAGCATAAATCTTGTTCATTCCCTAATCCTATCTTTTTTAGTTTTGGCACACATCCATCTTAACATCCTCATCTCGGCTAGACTCATTTTGTGAACTCGTTATTTCTTGATTGTCCAACACTACCATAATGGTTGGTCACATAGCCGCCTTACAAAATTTTTCTTTTGAACTCATAGGTATGCATCAATCACATAAAATGTACTCCTCCATTTGCACATTTTGTCTTAATACTATGAGTAACATCATTACCAATCTCTCCCTATTTATGCATAATTGAACCTACGTTGGTATTTTTTAACTTTTACTTAAACTACATTCTATATCTTCAGTTTTTTTCAACTTATCATACACCTCTTGATTCTAAAGCCTGTCCCTCCAAACTTCTAATTTAACATTTAGTCCTTGTGTTTATCCAATAAACAATATCATTAACGCTAAGCATCCACAATAGTACCTTATCTTGTATATTATTTGTCAATTCATCCATAACTACTACAAAAATATATGGGCTTTATGAGACCACTGATTTAAACCCGCATTGACAGCGCAATCACTACATTTGCCTAAGAGTATGTTCACTGTGGTCATAGCTCCACAATACATATCCTTATAAATTCAATATATCAATTCATAACCCCTTTATTTTACAAAACCAACCATATTATATCACTACAATCCTATATCATAGGTTTTCTGGTCTATAAAAATCACATGAGGATTTTTTTTTTTCATTTCTTTGTACCTTTCCATTAGTCTCTTTAGTACATAAACTACTTCCATTGTTGACCTTCCATACATGTATCCATGATCATAAGCTTAATACCTTCGTAATTTGTACAACTTTGAACATCTCACTATTTTTGTTCGTACATACTAAAATTCTCTTCTACCACTCACCTAGTATTTTCTTGGTTAATATAATTCTATTAGATAGTTTTGTTGGCCTAGACACGCATACATCTTGTAGACACTTTCAAACTTCAATAGGGATGTCATCAGATATTTGGACCCAACAACTCTTCTAGTTTTCAATCTTCCTCAATGTATATTTTAAGGAGTATACAGCTGTTTTCTTTATATATATATATATATATCAGAGTGGCTATATCTGATGTTGAGAGAATGAATAATCTTCGGCATGCTTGAACCTCAAATACCCTAATTCTACAGATCAGCTATAGCCTGCAAGTATGAAGTTACAAAATCAAATCCTCCCTTTCATTTTTCGTAATAGCCATGATGAGAAAGTATCAATTTCATGTAATTCCATGAACAAGATCATAGATCAAGCAGGAGATATTAACTAAATACAAAACTTTCAAATTAAAAAAAAAAAAAAAAGCACATAATTGAATCAGAATAACCTGCATTTCTACAAGCTCCCCCACATATATCCAAAAATTCAAATCATCGAACCTACTAATCTTACTAGTAACAAATCTAGCTACTTTAAATAGATAATTTGTTATAATTATTGATCCAAATTGTCAATTGCATCATAAAAACAATAGAAAAATTCAAAACCACACATGCCCATGTGCATAATCACTCTCAAACTTCAATGCATTTTCAGGCGAATCCTTCAAATCAATTGCAAGTTAGAGAATTCAAAAAGGGACTCACTTGGTGGAAGAAGAGGAGGAGACAACGGAACCTCTTCGACCTGGAACGATACTTTAGTGAACCCGATTAGCCGGTTTGATAACCCAGCCAACAACCGCGGCTGCCATAGCTCGCTCACCGCCACAAGCTGAACCAAACAGGTCCATATCAAAATGCTGGAACAAACCCTAATGAACCACACCTGTAAACGAGTCCTCTGGATCGCCGGCGCCGGCACCGGCGCCGGAATCTTGTCAGACCTCAACTGTACACCCTCAGATCTACCCTCCATCTCTCTCCTTCACACCTCATCGCCGCTTCATTCCCAAACACCGACAATCACCAAATTCTCATCACATTGATCAACGAAAACTAATGAATTTCATCCGAACAAACAAACAAACAAAAACCTAGCACAATCATAATCTGAAAAATCCAAATCCTCCAAAACTGATTCAAAAAAAAAAAAAAAATCAAATCAATGAATCAAATCAAAACCTTTAAAGAGAGAAAATTTATTGAGAGAGGGGACAGGAGAGGTGAGAATTCACGAGGGAAAAGGAGATGAAATTAAAGAAGGTTCATTCACCCACCAAACACAACCGTGAAACGCTCTTCTCTTTTTCTTTTTTTTTTCCGGGGAAGCTTGTTATATTTTCTCGCTCTCTTCCTCTCCTGCTTGCTTTCTTGTACCAGTGGTTGAATGAATGAAGGGAACAGGAATTGATGAGAGAGAGGGAGAGTGTGTTTGGTTGGAGAGAAAATGACAGAAAAGAAAAGCCGTGTCTCCGAATGTGACGGAAATAGATCGCCGATCGACCGAAACAAACTTTGGAGACTCGATTGTTCCTATGCTTTTGAATCGTTTGTACTTTTTATTAAAATTAGAAGCATATGATTAATGTTAATTTCGAATGTAAGTATGGTGTGCTCAGGTATTTTTGTCGTTTATTATTATTTTCGTACCAATTGCAGTGAATACTTCTATACTTCATTAACAAACCAAAAAAAATTTATTTATGCGTACAGGTGTGAACATTCTCACAATAAATTAAAGTATTCAGGTGTTATTGATTAATTGAATATTTACAGCTAATAAGGAAAAAGATGTTTTAATGTCCTATTTAATTATATAGAGACTTTTTTTATTATTGAAATGGGTTGTCTTTTCATATTTTAAAGTTCTATAATGTGCACGGTGTAATTTGATAATAAAATTACAATAAAATGGTGGATGGTGGATTAATAAATTTATTATTTGTAATCAAATTATTATTTGGACAGTTTTAATTGTTAGTTAATTGACAAATAACTTTAAATAATTATCAAATATTTACATGATGTGTAACAATAATTTATATAACAATAATTTACATAATATTTGTAATGAATTACATTATTTTTACTTTGATATTTTATTGAAAGTAAAATATATATATATATATTAACTATGGAATAGCGGGATAATTTGAAAGATGAATTTTAAATTTTAAATCGTAAATTAAATAATCCATGATTAATGGATGAATTAGTGTGAATCAAGCGATTTTAACATTTGAGTCCTACTTATATGATATTATCATATTATTGAATTGACTTTTATTTCAAATTTTATTATTACATCACATATCGATTAATAAAAAAAATCATATAATATTTTTTGTGTCAAAATATTAGTGACACACTAACACCAAACATGGATTATCCCTTCCAAGTTTGAATATTCACAAATACTAAGAACACGAAATAGATTACATACAATATTAGGGGCGGAGCTACGCCTAATGTATTGGAGTCAGTTGACACTAGTGAAGTTTCAAAATTTTGTAGAGTATATATAGGACATTAACAAGAAGTTTTGGGTTTTTATAAATTTACTCAATGAAACGATATATTAATTTTGATAAATTCTTATTTATTCATAAATTGACTCTAGTAAATTGCTTGTAATTAGTTTTGTCAATGTAATAGACAATATATGAAACTTAGAAAATTTCTTGTAAATGTTAATGTCATATATTTGAATATTATATATTTATTTTTATTAAATTTATTAACCATGAGTATGCTACTTACTAACATGTCCTATTGCGTGACTGTGTCAAACATATATCAAACACTAGTACATGATCTATGAAAAGATGTTCATGTGTCATATTTGTAGGTATGAAATCTAATAATTGACCCTGTTGAACAAAATTTCTAGCCACGCCACTGTAAATATATTGATATATTAAAATTTAGTTTAAATGTAGATCTCATTAATCATTGGGTTTAATACCAATCATCTAATTTTTAATCAAATTCCAGTGTTTTAACTTCTAAATTTGTCCCATCTTAAAATATTTATAAAAAAAAAAAAACTTCTAAATTGGTGTTTTGTTACTGTTTGAAAAGTTTTCTTTTAATTATAACTTTAATTTTTTGAATGAATAAATTATAACTTTAATTAAGATTTTTTTTTATTTTCATCAGTTTGTTTAGACATGCTACTAAAATTTAATCATATTTGAATTTAACTTTTACTCAAATTCAAGAGAAAATAAGACCCACGTGGAAAGATTTGAACCATTAATTTTCTGAGCTGTAAAGTTCTTGTCAAATTAAATTATTCTTGATTATTTTGTCTTTTATTATGGATAATACTATTCAATTGCATAGATAGAGTTGCAATTTTTCATCAATTTTGTATTATTTTTTTCTTGATTCAAGACTTTTGTTTTTGTTTTTTTTAAGATTACAGAACCGTCGGTCAAAGCCTTTTTAGTTATTTTCAAACTACTCCAGTATAAGATAAGTGTGTATGTAAAGAAAATTGTGTATAAAAATAATTAGCTGACATCATTGATGATGTCAATAAAAAGTTTTTTCCTTGAATTTAATAAGGTTCAAAATGAAGAGTTGGCTTTAAAAGTTAATAAAGTGTGTAATATTCAATGAATATTTAATAACACAAAAATTTGCATTATTCAACTTGTGATGGCTATCAATAGATAGATAGTATGGACTTTTGCATTTCAAGTGACTAGTTACTTCTTGTTCTCGATCATCACAAGATCTATTCACTTTGTTTGATTTGAAATTTTTAAAAATAGTTTTTAAATTTTTAATTCTTATTTTTTAATATATTAATTATTCTTTTTATATATTTTAGATCTACTTTAATTTAGATACACTTACAAAGTATATAATTTGTGAAAAAAAATATTTAAAAAATTCACTTTAGTACAAAAAAAATTCATATATTTTTGTATTTATTGAATTTATTTTAAATTTATTCACAAATATTTTATTTTTTAATCAAAATTAGGTACAGTTAAAAAAATAAATAAATAAAATTTGACTAAAATATTTTTAAAAAAATTACTGCTGACTATAAAATGCACAAAAAAAAAAAAAATCAAAATTCAAAAATACAAAAATATTTTTAAAACTCAAAACCAAAGCCCTTTTTTCTATGCTAATATTTAAAACCAAAAAACAATGAGTGCCTTAAGATTTAGCACTATTGGTTAGTTAACAAAATATATAACAAAAATGTTAGATTTACCATCTTCTCTCTTCTTAATTGAGAACATGATGGTGCAACAGATCTAACACGAGTACCACTAACATTCAATAATTGTGAAAGCACATATCAAGTGATAAATAAAATATAATAAATATAAACATTTTTACATGTCTTTAATGTTGTAAACGAATCCCAACAAAACAATCCGTAAAGTAAACTATAAATATTACGAAACGGGTAATTAAGGGTGCGTATTGGAGCTGAATAATTATAAAAAGATAAAATCGATTATAAAAATAAATAAAGTAAGATATTATTTTTTATTCATAATTATTATATTTTTTTTTTCAAAACTTAAAAAAACTTCAAAATAAAAATCAAACGAGACTAAAAAAGCCTGACATAAAAAAGCCAATGCCAAATGAATCTTATATTGAACCAAAAAGTAAAAAAATAAAATAAAAGTGTTACTTTGCCTTTCAAAAAGATCTGAACTGTTTAAAATACCCAACATGCTATTACTAATTTCCCCCATAATCTCTAAACATTATTTATCCCCTCATCCCAAAATCAAATATGGAAATCAAGCAAGGCTTTAATCATAGATTGAAAAATGATCTAAAGATAGAAAATATATAAATAATTTGATACCAGAGAAGACGGAGTTATGACTTTTTAAAATAATACTCCTATAAGTTTGAGTTTTTACTTTCAAAATAATAAGATTTAAAACTTATGTTTAAAAGTTATACATAATTTTTATTTTTTGTTTTGGAGATGATTATATAAAAAATTTTGTTTGGTAGTAATCCAATCTGAGGATAGGTTATCCTTATTTCCCACCACCTTCCTATAGGACAAAAAGAAAACTTCACTTTCACGAAAAGCATGTCGTTAATTTTGAAACTCTCAGCATTTTTGTTTGGAAAATTTTTATGTTAGTGTACAAATGAAAAAATAAAATTTATAAATATTAATAATTTTTTCAAATTACCATAATTACCTCTTTTTGTTTTATCGTCCTATATTTTAAGGGAAATTATTCAATAATTTCGGAATACCACGTGGCCATACACCAAGTCAATCACTAATTACTTAATCCTAAGTTGTTCCCCATCATCAACATAAATTGTGGGTCCCTATCCCTCTCTACCAATTAAAATCTTATAGAGCACCACATGTCCATATTCTGAGAATATTAAATAATCATTCATATTTTACGTAGTTTAGGTGCAATGACGTCGTGAGAACATCTCTAACAGTCTACTAAATCAGTTGTTAAAGGCAAAATATAGCAAGTATAGAAAAATATGCTACTCCAATGATTTGCTATTGGAGCTGTTAAAAATAATAATTGCTATATCTTGTGTCAAATTTGACACATGTTTTACTTATATATCTAAAGTTGCCAGCACAATAAATTTTGAATGACCTACTAGATAATCACTCAGATGACCAATTAATGTTTGTTGCCTAGACAACCATCCAGATGACCACTTAGACGACGGCCCCACCCGAATGACCACCCGAAAGTTAGTTAAGTTAAAAAATAACAATTTGATCATTAGAGCAACGTTACTATCATATTACTATTTTACATTATTTATTGTTGTGGAGAAGTGGTTTGGAAATACTCTTCTGATCCTGGGGGACGCTCGTGATCTTCAGCTAGTCACTTGAAAAGGAATAAACACTCCGGTCGGAGGTGCCGGAATTAGCACTCCGGCGGGCAAGTCAGTCTCTACTCTTTGAATTACTTGTATTTTCAGTTAAGTGTAATGGTTCTCACATCCCTTTCTCTGACTGAAGATCCTGTATTTATAGCATTATCTTTGGGCCTTAGAGCCTGGCCCATCCCTGATCCTTTACATGTACTTCTACTCGGCCTTCGTTCTACTGGTTGGAATGCCGGCCATTTTATTCGGCTCTTCAATTGACTAGGATCAATGCCGAATATAGGTTATGTTCTGGACCGGACTGGTCCATTCGTCTCTATTGATCCAAGTAAATTCGGCTGCCACAATTGCCCCCCAAACACCCCACTAGCATCAGTTAGTCAGCGTGTTTGGCTTTTAGCCTGGGAAGTCAAAAATTTGGCGGTTAATCCTCTTCCCAATGCGTGTCAGAACGCGTACACGCCTTTTGGTCATTGTAACGATTTCCCGCCCCTTCGTACACTGCCTCCATTTAATGTGATTTGAACTTGTCTCTTCGAATGTATGTTCTGAATACCCAAAGATATCTGGTTCGCCTTCTAGTGCAACTCCTTCACTTCGCGGCCTCTGCAACTCCTTATTTCTCGTTTTTCCCTCCGTCCCCTGTAAGTTTTCTTCTCCTTCATTTTTGATCCCGCTTCCTTGTTTGTTTTTAGTTTTCCATAATCCTTGGGTTAGCCAAAATGGCAAAACATCTGAAGAAGCTCCTTTCAGCGGATCGAATCTCCAGCTTTAGACGCCATTTTTCCATCCTCGATGACGTTCATTTGTCACTTTTGGCAGACAGCACCACTAATATGGAGAGGGATGATGAGAGCACAATCGTCTTTCCTCTCCTATCAATTGCTGAGGGCGGAGTCCGCTTTCCCTTTCACCCATTTTTTAGGGCCGTTCTTCGATACTGGGGTCTAATCCCTTCCCAGCCCAACATGAATTTCTTTGCATCATAATGGAAATTGTAGAGCTAAATCAGTGCCTTAGGAGTAATTTAGATATACCCGCCATTCGACACTGTTATGTCCTAGCCAAATCTACTGGCCGGCTAGGACGCTACTTTCTTAGAGCCAAGGATACTGATCATCACTTAGTGACTATGCTTGCCAGCTCTAGCAAGCGTGTCGATGACGTGATGGTCGTTGTCCGCGGCAATTGGGAATTCGGCGAAGGTGAAGATCACCTAGACCCTGTGCCAAGGCGAAAAGGCGAACCAGGTGGCCGATTAGATCACTTTTGTTTCTGTTATTTCCATACCTGTATTCGGCACTATATACATCTAATCATTTTGTTTATGCAGGCAGCAACTTGAAGAGAGTGTTAGTTTCAGAAGACGACATTGTGCTTGCAGAAATTAAAACTGCGCTATAGTTCGTCGGCCGTCCAAACCTTCAAAAACAAGGGAGGGCGACCCACATTCTCCTGCAGTACGAGCCGACTTACACGACATTCTCGGTGGCAGACAACATTCCGATCTCGCAAGGCGACAACCATCTTACAGCACTCATCTTCCCCAGCTTCAAAAACTTGAGACAGATTGGTTTAGAAACATCCGATTCTGACCACGTAGAAGAACAAGCGGCCGAACCAATCGCCGACGACCCGGACCAGTTGGCAGCGAAAGTTGACGAAGCTATTAACTTGGCCTTTAAGGAAGCTGGACTAAACTCGTCTGATCCTTCGTCTACATCAGGCCGAGGCGACGTCTTCGAAGATATTTTTACAAATTTGGGAGACCTTCCCGGCGCTTATTCTGAGGGTATGGCTGGGGAAAGTCTTACGTAGTTGGCGCGAAAGAGAAATGCCGAACGCATGGCCGCCCGACGGAAAGCCGAGGCCACCCGTTCTGGACCTGCCCCGAGTGAATCTTCTGAACCCATTATTGTAGAAAAAATGGATTAAGTTCATGCGGCTGAGACGGAGAAGGATGCAGAGCGTCCGATTATAGAAGAACGGTCGATTTTAGAAGATCAGGGAGAAAAACGTACTGCCGAGAACGGGGTCGGCTCCGAGGAGGGCCCCGTTGATAAACGGCCACGCTTAGAGGAGTCGGGTGTGGTTGCTCCTTTTGTTGTTGAACCAAAGATAAAAAACATGCCGATCTCCTCTAAAGCGTCGGCTTTGAAAGATCCAGCTGTGGCGCTGAGCTTGGCTGCCTCGGTGTCCTTGCCGGCTGACAAGGCAACCTTTCGTGCCGAGCCGGATTTGGTAGCAATAACATTAGCTGCCCAGTCGGCCCTTCTGGTATGTGACTTGATCTTGACTCCTTATTTGGTTTGGTTTGCATACGGTATTTCTTGGTATGTGACGATCCCAACTTGTTTTGCAGATGGTTGGAAAAGATAGCCGAACTAGGCCGCCGCCAGCATGATGCCATTGAAAGAATTGGCCGCTTGAAGTCGGAAGTCGAAGGTGGAGGAGCAAGGCCGAGTTCGAGGCAGCGAGAACTAGAATGGAAAATGTACGAGCCGAAGCTGAAAATGAGAGGGCTCGGACTGCTGACCAGCTCAGATCCGATGCCGAGGAGAGGGCAAACACGAGCAAGGAATCGCTCAAGTTAGCCAAGGAGGCGCTTGCCAAGCTGGAGGCCGAATTGGAAGAGTTGAAGAAGGCTAAGGAAAAAGCCGACTCCGAGGCTTCCGCGGCGTTCGAGGCTGGGAAGAGCGCCGCCCTTGAAAACTATGTAGAAGAAGTCCCCAAATTCAAGAATCGGGGATTCAAACACGGCTGGCTCAAAGCCCTTGCTACCGCTAGAGTTACATTGGCCATGCTAATTCCATACGAGCAAGTAGACGTTGAGCCGCTTGAGTCTGATCCCGAGGCTTGATTTGGGAGACAATTTAGTTTTGTTAGGTAGTTTCAATTTCAATTTATGTTTTTGTAAACATGTTTTGTTTTCTTAGTAGACAACTATTTGCTTGGGGGTAATCTTCATGTATAAAATGATGACTATGCTGTATTCAATTTATGAATGAATATTTCCCTTACCTTGCATTATTTCCTGTATTTAATTGTGGTTATCAATGAAGATTACTGTTTTATTTTTGGTATTTTGGGTAAAACTATTGCTGTCTGTCGCGCGGTAGACAAACATTCGTGTTCACTTGCCGATTAGGTAACTAAGGGTTAATAAATGTGATCAGATTAATAAATATGATCTTGCCGAATATTATTAGTTCGTGGGGCTTAGGTATTTGGCCGATCAGATTAATAAATCTACCGTTGCCCCAGCCAATGTATGAACTCCGAAAGCCGAATATCATTAGTTCATGAAGTGGCTGCGGCACAAATCGGTCGGCATTAGGCTTAGGTATTTAGCCGATCAGATTAATAAATCTGCTGCCCTTGCCCCAGCCAATATATGAACTCCGAAAGCCGAATATCATTAGTTCATAGAGTGGCTGCGGCACAAATCGGTTGGCATTAGGCTTAGGTATTTGGCCGATCAGATTAATAAATCTGTCCTTGCCCCAGCCAATGTATGAACTCCGAAAGCCGAATATCATTAGTTCATAGAGTGGCTGCGGCACAAATCGGTCGGCATTAGGCTTAGGTATTTGGCCGATCAGATTAATAAATCTGCCCTTGCCCTAGCCAATGTATGAACTCCGAAAGTCGAATATCACTTCTAGATCGGAATGAATCAATAATGCTGATAATCAGTGGTTGCTGAAGTGCACGCATTGATGATGTCGCCTCGAGAGTGGGGTGCACTCCTGAGTGATTAAAAAGCGGTTGAGAGATTTCATCTGGGTTTCATAAAGCGACTCGATTCTGCTCGTCTTTCGTGGCCGAAAAAGTATGAATGTCAACCAGACTTTTCTTTAATAGTAAGGGATAAGGTAGGACTTTAGCGGAGCTGGACTCATTAATGAATCGAGGTGACAAGCCTTCCCGTACAGGAGGTAGGGCATCTACAGAGCACGAGAAGCGCCACTCTCCGCGTCGACGAAGCAGGTCACCAAGGAAGGAGAAGCGCCAGCGGGGGAGCTCCCATCGTTCCCGAAGTGAGGCCAGCGGACCCCCACGCCCATTGAGCTTTTCTGTTTTTGTTGGGAACAGACCGATGACAGAGGCGAATTCCATCATCCGAGACTCGAACGTGGCAGTCGAATTTGCACGACAGATTTTTTCGCCAAAAGTACAGCAGTCGATGGTTGGTCGACCTGACTTCGAGGTGTTTCGAGAGGGCGTTCATGGAGCGGTGAAAGGGCTGTACACCGCCTGTGAAATCGGCATGCACCTTCGTGCTACGCGACGAGAAATAGAGAAGAAGGATGAACGCATTCGAAGCTTAGAAGCTCGCGAGGAAGCGGCTGAGCGCGAGCTAAGGAAGGTTAAGGCCGCTCAGACACAATCAGCCAGACAGGCTAACCCAATCGTGGAAAAAAAAGTGACCCAGGGGCTTATCGGTACTGCACTTGTCGATCGTGATACGGCGAGCATGTTTGCAATAGAGTCCGCGAAAGGGAGAGCCTATGAAAAAGGCTTCCACAAAGGCCGGAAAGTAGGGATACAGAAGACCAGGGAAAATCTCGCCGAAGAAGTTTGCCGATGTGAAAATCGTGGATTTAAACACGATTGGATTAAGGCACTTCAAGTCGAGGAAACTCTCCGAGCAAGCTGCTGTTGATACCGTGCTATGGATGCAAGGGCACGGTCTCTTCGTTCTTCGATCAGAATCAAATCCAAGGCCAGCATCATGTCGTTTTGGCCTATGTCAAAAAATTTCGATTTCAAGGTCGGGAGGCCGATCTCCAGGGGTATGATTGCCTGGGTTCCAAAGCATAAAACAAACGGCGTTTTCCCAGTAGATCTCCTCGGCGTAGTTCGATGAGCCCACAACACACTTGGCAATTCTTCGACCCATTTGCTTTTAGCTTTCTCCAGCCTCTTCTTGATCCCGTCCAAGATGGATTTGTTAGAGGCTTCAGCTTGACCATTGCTTTGTAGATAAGCTGGCGTGGAAAAGTAAGGCCGGATACCATACTTGCTGCACAACTCTCGATAGACTCCACAATCAAACTGGGTGCCATTGTCTAAGATAAGTGCTCTTGGAATGCCGAATCGTGTTATGATATTTTTCCAAACAAAACGCTTCACGTCAGAATCTCGGATGTGCATTAATGCCTCCGCTTCTACTCATTTTGTAAAATAATCTGTCGCGACAATAAAAAATCGCTTGTTACCCGGGGCGTGAGGTAGTGGTCCGACGATGTCAAGTCCCCATTGGGCAAACGACCAAGGACTGGTTATGAAGCTTAGTTCTTCAGCAAGCAGGTGGGTCAAAGGAGAGAACTTCTAGCACTGTTCACACTTTTTCACGTAACATTCGGCATCGGCTCTTATTGTCAGCCAATAATACCCCTGTGTCACGGCTCGATGAGCCAAAGAGCGCCCGCCAGAATGAGTGCCACAACTGCCTTCATGTATTTCAGTCAGAAGTTCTCCACTTTGTCCGGATGCACGCATTCCAAATATGGACCAGAAAGGGATTTTTTATAAAGTTTCCCTTGCGGATCCAAGTAGTATCGCAGGGCTTTGTTTCGCAACTTGTGCACTTCTTTCTTATCCTCTGGGAGCTGTTCGGAAGATAAGAATGTAGCAATGAGATCCATCCAACTCGGTCCAGATTCTATGACATTGACCTGAACTTCCTCCGATGGGCCAATGCTCAGCTCCGGGATAAAACCTATTTCGATGGTCTGTTTAATCTCTGAGTTAATGGCGGAGGCTAGGCAAGCCAGGGCATCTGCATGTGTGTTCTGATCACGTGTTATCTGATTCAATTCATGGTGGTCAAATTTTGCCAGCAAGGAGTTAGCCGTTTTCATGTAAGTCGCCATACGGTCGTTTCTTGCCGCGTACTCTCCCTTGAGCTGATTGATCACCAGTTTTGAATCGCAAAATACAAGCAAACGCCGAGCACCCAGAAGATGTGCATTCCGCAAACCCGTTAGAAGGGCTTCGTATTCGGCTTCGTTATTTGAAGCTTCGAAGCCGAGCTTTATGGCCTGCTCAATTATTACGCCGTCGGGAGCCATGATTACTACTCCGGCTCCACTGCCCCGCTGATTGGATGATCCATCATAGTACAATTGCCAAATGTCCCCAACATAAATTCTCCAGTTCGGCTTTGGTCGAATTTCATCAAACTTGAAGTCGGCAAGGTCCCTAGTGAATTCGGCAATAAAGTTGGCAAGCACATGTCCCTTAATTGAGGTTCTAGGTAGAAACTGAATATCGTACTAGCCGAGTTCAAGAGCCCACTTTGAAACACGACTTGATGCTTCTGCACTACGTAGTACTGATCGGAGGGAATAATCTGTTAGCACCCCGATGCTATGCCCCTGGAAGTAATGCATCAGTTTTCTTGCCGCCATGACTAGGGCTAGGATGAGTGTTTCAAGCAGAAGATAGCGTGTTTTGGCGTCAACCATTGCCTTGCTCACATAATACACTGCCCGCTGCTCCCCCAGCTCTTCCTTTATCAGTACGGCGCTGACGGCTCGGTCGGAAACTGCCAGATATTAAATGAGCGGGTCACCTGCCGAAGGTGTTGTCAAGAGTGGTGCTGATCGGAGGTAGGTCTTAAGGCCGTTGAAAGCAGCTTCGCACTCGGCAGACCATTCGAAAGCCTTGCTCTGCCGTAGTGTATGAAAGAATTGTCGGCAGTGATCTGTGGACTGACTGATGAACCTGTTGAATGCGGCAGCCATCCCTATCAACTTTTGAACCTTTTTCACTGAACGAAGGGAGCCGAGCTCCAAGATCGTTGTGATTTGCCTCGGGTTGGCTTCGATTCCTCAGTGGTTAACAATGTGTCACGACCCAAACCCGCCCCTATGGGTTTAGCACCGTAACCGGCCAGTAATCCGAGATTACCGAAGGCCTGCTTAACAGTAATACAGTAAAACAGAGTACAGGGGCATGGCGGAAGCCATTACGTAATAAAATAATGTCCAATGAGTTGTGATAGTCTGTATGCAAAAGATTTTTCATGCATATATAGATATATACACAGTATTTACAATCAGTCAAGACAGGGACTCAATCCCCATTTAACGGTACAGTGCAGTAACAGTCTATACAGATACAATACGGTTACAGAGACAGACGGGGGAGACAAAAACACCCCTAAGCCTTAGCTTGGCAGGCTCGGAACCTCGCAGTGAGGCACATTGGTTGGCTTGACAAAACTGGAGTTTACCCCAACGCTTCTAGTATTGGTCCGGTGCCTGTACACCTACATATACATATGAGCAGTGAGCTAAAGCCCAGTGAATAACACAATGCGTAAAGAGGTTTAGAATGAATGTCCTTACAGTAATGAAAACAGTTCATTAAATCAGTATATCAGTTGTTCAGTGCAGTAAACAGTCATATGTGGTACATCCATTAGCATAACAGTAAACAGTAGGTCTTAAAAGACCGAGCAGTAATGATGGCCATCAATCAGTAAACAGTAGTGGTTCCACAAGGGAACCGACAGAGATCTCTGTAACAGTAACAGTAAACAGTAGGTGCTAAGGATGCTACAGTACAGTTCAGAATATAAGACATACGTTCATTTGGTAAACAGTAAACAGTTCAGAAAACAGTACGGTTCAGTTGTTCAGAAGATAATCATTTTGAACATATCTTTACACAATTGTTACTCACAGAGTTCTGGGCTACAGTGAACTAGAGCGTCTCCTCGGAAAGCTAACCCTACACAGTTTACAGATTGAACACATACTAAGCTACACAGTTGGGAAAGATAATAACTCAATCCCTAATTTGCCTCGGTGTATTCTACATCTATATCATCAATAAGATGCCTTAAACTAGGCCTAAGAATGCCTAGGATGGAATGAGGATGCAAAGATGCACTTAGAAAGACTTTACAAAATTCTCAGAAAATAGATCCCCGCTCGAGTGCATGTTTTCCCCGCTCGAGCGGACATGCAACAAAGGTCCCCGCTCGAGCGTCAACTTCCCCGCTCGAGCGGACCAAAAAGTACTGGATAGGTGAAATTCACGCTCGATGCCCGCTCGAGCGTGTCACTCAGTTCTCCGCTCGAGCGTCCAATTCTCCGCTCGAGCGGACTGATGCACAGTGCAAAATGCTGGGAGCTCGTTTTTCCCGCTCGAGCGGCACTTCCCCCGCTCGAGCGAACGACCAAAATCTCGAAATTCCAAACTTGAGTCCTAAGCTCAAAATCAAGTTTAAATGCAGAATTTTCGATCCTCTTGGGCAAATTTTCTGGAAAACATTTGTAACCACATAGAATAACATGATTCAAAGCTCAATTTGAGAAATCAAAGCCCAAGGGTGTTTAATTAAACCCATTTTCAAACCAATTTTCATGAACATGCTACAAACATGACATGCATGGATTTAAACCATTTCAAAGCTTCAAACTCTTGCTCTAATGAGCCAATTCTTTTCAAAACAAGATGAAAACATGAACTCTAACAATAATATGAACATGCATGTACCAAATTCCATGTAACCAACCTCAAAATGCGACAATGTAGACATGCATGCATGATATGAGCTTCAATTCAACATATAGAATCAATCCTAGGCTCAAATCTTCAAATTAGCATAAAGCATGCAAGAATCAACTCAAAGGCACAATGAGGAAGATGAATTTCCTTACCTAAGTCTTGAAGTAGAGGTATAGAGGCTCAATTGACAATCTACACCTCAAATTCTGTAATTCTCCAAGCAAATCACAAGATGAACTCAACTCTCTCAATATCTCTCTCTCTAAGGTCGGCAAAGAGCAAGAAATGGCTGAGCAAATGTGTTATGTGATCAAGTGAAGGCTCAAATGTGTGTGAGATAGTGGGCCATTAAGTGGTATTTTGGTAATTAAGCTCAATTTGAGCATTTTGTCAATATTTAATCTAATTTAATCATACCAAATCACATTTTAATTAAACACACCATAAAATCACATAAATTCTAATTAACACAGAACATCAATCAATTTCAGGTTCGGCCGCCGATAAGGCCTTCAATTTGCAGTTCAAACCTAAAGACATGAACAGATAATCAAACAGGCAACAGATAAACATGCAATTAAACAGATATAGTTAATCGATTCAGTTTCAGATCTCGGTCAGTCAGTCCAGTATTTTAATCAGTTCAATTATCAGTCACAATCAGTCGCAGTTTAGCCATAGTCGGTAATTAATCGGTAATCAGTGTGAGGGTCATTACAGTCTTCCCTCCTTAAAAAGAGTTTAGTCCTCTAAACTCAAGTTACCTTCATTCTGGAAGAAAACAAGGTTCAGTGGAAACAATTCAGGATATCTCTTAACCATGTCATCTTCCCTTTCCCAAGTGGCATACACACCACCATGGTTTTGCCAGTCAACTTTCACTAACGGGATCTCTTTGTTTCTCAGTTTCTTGATCCGTCTGTTTACAATCTGTATAGGCCGTTCCTCGTAAGTGTAGTCATCACTCAACACTACCCGAGTAGGCTCGATCACATGGAAAGGATCCCGGAGATAATCTCTCAACATCGAAATGTGGAAGATGTTATGCATATGCTCCATTTCAGGAGGAATCGCAACTTGATACGCCACCGGATTGATCTTCTCAATAATCTCATACGGTCCGACATATCTTGGCGCTAACTTGCCCTTGACTCCAAAACGAGTCTGGCCTTTCATCGGTGTCACTTTCACAAAAACGTGATCACCTACTTCATATTCTCTGTCTCGCCTTCTGACATCTGCATAACTTTTCTGTCGGTTTTGTGCAGTTTTCAGTCTCTGTTGTATCAGTTTTACTTTCTCGGTCGTTTCATACACAATTTCGGGCCCAAGCAAAGGCCCATCTCCAACTTCTGCCCAGCAGATCGGAGATTTACATTTTCTGCCATACAATGCCTCGAAAGGCGCCATACCAATGCTCGAATGGTAACTGTTGTTGTAGGCGAATTCAACCAATGGCAAATGGCTTTCCCAGTTTCCCTGAAAATCAAGGACACACATTCGTAGTAGATCCTCCAGAGTCTGGATGGTTCTTTCTGATTGACCATCTGTCTGAGGATGGTAGGCACTACTCAGTCTCAGTTCAGTACCCAATGCAGTCTGTAGGCTCTGCCAAAATCTCGATGTAAACTTCGAATCCCTGTCAGAAACAATGGACACCGGCACTCCATGCAGTCTAACAATTTCATCAATATAAATTACAGCTAACTTGTCCGCATTATAAATTGTCTTGACAGGTAAGAAGTGAGCAAATTTGGTTAGTCTATCAACAATAACCCAAATAGAGTCCATACCTTTTCTGGAGCGAGGCAATCCAACGATAAAATCCATCGTGATATGCTCCCATTTTCACTCCGGTATGGGTAAGGGTTGCAGTAAGCCTGCGGGTCGCTGATGTTCAGCTTTGACTTGTTGGCAATGAAGACATTTTGATACAAAATCGGCAATTTCTTTCTTCATTCCCGGCCACCAGAAATTCAGTTTCAGATCTTGGTACATTTTCGTATTCCCTAGGTGGATAGAAAATTTTGAATTGTGGCCCTCTTGTAGAACTCTTCTTTTCAGTTCAGTATCATTCGGTACACACAGTCTTTCTTGAAATTTCAGTACATTATTTTCAAATTTGAACCCCGGTCTCGGTTTAGATTCTCTTTCTTCGATGATCTTCTTCAAGAAGTCATCCGTTTGCTGTTTCTCTTTAATTTCTTCAATCAATGCCGGTTGAGCAGAAATAGCAGCTATTGTTCCACCTTGTAATCTCAAAACAACTTCAATTTCAAATTTTTCAAGGTCACAAAGCAACTCTTTCTGTCCAGTGAGCAAACAAGCTAAATTTGCAATCGATTTCCGACTCAACGTATCGGCAACGGTGTTGGCTTTTCCCGGATGATACAGAATCTGTAGGTCATAATCTTTAATCAGTTCTAGCCATCTCCGTTGTCTCATGTTCAGTTCTTTCTGTGTGAAGAAATATTTCAGACTTTTGTGGTCGGTATAGACTTCACACGTCGCCCCGTACAGATAGTGACGCTAGATTTTCAGTGCAAATACTACTGCAGCAAGTTCCGGATCATGGGTCGGGTAGTTCTTTTCATGCGGTCTCAGTTGTCGGGAAGCATTTGTGTAAAGATATGTTCAAAATGATTATCTTCAGAACAACTGAACTGTACTGTTTTCTGAACTGTTTACTGTTTACCGAATGAACGTATGTCCTATATTCTGAACTGTACTGTGGCATCCTTAGCACCTACTGTTTACTGTTACTGTTACAGAGATCTCTGTCGGTTCCCTCGTGGAACCACTACTGTTTACTGATTGATGGCCATCATTACTGCTCGGTCTTTTAAGACCTACTGTTTACTGTTATGCTAATGGATGTACCACATATGACTGTTTACTGCACTGAACAACTGATATACTGATTTAATGAACTGTTTTCATTACTGTAAGGACATTCATTCTAAACCTCTTTACACATTGTGTTATTCACTGGGCTTTAGCTCACTGCTCATATGTATATGTAGGTGTACAGGCACCGGACCAATGCTAGAAGCGTCGGGGTAAACTCCAGTTTTGTCAAGCCAACCAATGTGCCTCACTGCGAGGTTCCGAGCCTGCCAAGCTAAGGCTTAGGGGTGTTTTTGTCTCCCCCGTCTGTCTCTGTAACCGTATTGTATCTGTATAGACTGTTACTGCACTGTACCGTTAAATGGGGATTGAGTCCCTGTCTTAACTGATTGTAAATACTGTGTATATATCTATATATGCATGAAAAATCTTTTTGCATACAGACTATCACAGCTCATTGGACATTATTTTATTACTGTAATGGCTTCCGCCATGCCCCTGTACTCTGTTTTACTGTATTACTGTTAAGCAGGCCTTCGGTAATCTCGGATTACTGGCCGGTTACGGTGCTAAACCCATAGGGGCGGGTTTGGGTCGTGACAGAGTGGTATCAGAGCGATACTTAACCACGAGTTATACCGCACACATGTGTCCAAATGAGCTATAGGATGTCCTAGGAAAGCAATTAGGGCATTACATGAGCATGAAAAGTGTGTGGTTATGACATGACTGAATATATGCTAATGTGTCAAACTGTTTAAGTATGCAACTGTATATACTTATAATTATTATAACTGCTTATAGTGAAATGGATAATGCAAATGAATCTGAGACCTCATCGACTGAGGCAAGAATGGAAAGAATGATGGAACTGATAACTGCAAGATTAGAGCAACAACAGAATCAACAGCCCCCACCTCCTCCTCCGGCTGTACCGGAACAGAATGTGAATGTGAATGATGGGGACATAATTGCTCTTACCCATAAGTTCAGCAAGATGAAACCGCCATCCTTTCAGGGAGGCCTTGAACCGTTGAAGGCTGAAGCTTGGGTGCTTAAGACTGAAAAGTTATTTGAGGTGTTTCCGTGCTCGGAAGCAAATAAAGTATTGTTAGCTACCTTCACCTTGCAAGAAGAGGCCAGAAGGTGGTGGATACTGGTCCGTGACACCAACACTGTAGTGACTTGGGCTCAGTTTAAGGAGTCCTTCTTTGAAAAGTATTTTTCCCAATGTGTCAGGGACAGAAAAGTGATTGAATTTGAACAACTGAGACAGGGCACGATGTCCGTTGCTGAATATGAGACAAAGTTCACCGAGCTTGCTAGATATGCACCGCATATGGTGGACACTGACTACAAGAAGGCCAGGAAATTTGAAGGTGGCCTTAATGTTGCAATACTCGACAGAATAAGTGTTTTAAAGCTACCGACTTATGTAGGTGTTCTTGACCGGGCATTGATGGCTGAGTCGAACATCGAAGCAGTGAAACAATCTGAATCACCAGCGTCTGAATGGCGTGGTAAAAGGCAGGGTTTCAAGTTTAAGAGAGACAAGAACAACCCGCTGAACAAAAAGCAAAATACAGGGTCAACGACTACTTCTAGTCAAGGAAACCGTTCCTTTCCACCCTGTTTCGAATGTGGTAAGAACCATAAGGGCGTTTGTTATAAAATTTCTGGTGCTTGTTACAGGTGTGGCAAGGTGGGCCACATGGTTAAAGATTGCCCTTCCACTGCTCCGGGCAATAGTAAAGCTGCAAGCAGCGCCGCAGCATCAACTGTTGCACCAAAACTGAACCCCAAAGCTACCAGGAAAGAGCCTATGAGGCAGGGCCGAGTGTTCGCCCTAGTACCGGGAGATGTGCAAAATACCGAGACCGTTGTGTCAGGTATCCTCTCTATTTGTACTCAAAATGCATATGTACTGATTGATTCGAGGTCTACACACTCATACGTATCGCATGCTTTTTCACGAAAATTGAATAGACCCTTAGAACCCATGAACTATCTGTTAGCTGTATCATCACCCATCGGGGGATCCATGACATATGCATATATGTATCCGGCTTGTGAGATTATTGTTGGGGATATGCATCTGTTTATTGATTTACTGCCATTGAACATTGATCATTTTGATGTAATATTGGGGATGGACTGGTTACAAAAATATCATGCTACCATTGACTGTGTGACGAAGCAAGTTGTTTTCCGTCCACCTGGTTTACCCGAATTTGTGTTTAATGGGGTTGGAGTAGTACCTCCTCCGTATTTGATTTCATCTGTGAAAGTCGTTAAATTGATTAGAAAGGGGTGTAAAGGGTATCTGTGTTCTGTATTGACTGTGTCTACTGATAATAATGCTAATGTGAACAGTATTCCCATAGTCAGAGAATTCCCAGATGTTTTTCCAGATAATCTACCAGGGGATTTACTTGACAGGGAGATTGAGTTCACCGTTGATGTGATTCCAGGTACACAGCCTGTATCGAAAGCTCCTTACAGGATGGCTCCAACTGAACTGAAAGAACTGAAAATGCAACTGCAAGAACTGTTAGACAAGAAGTTTATCAGGCCTAGTACTTCACCGTGGGGCGCACCCGTTTTGTTCGTAAAGAAGAAAGACGGCTCACTGAGACTGTGTATTGATTACCGTGAATTGAACAAGGTAACTGTGAAAAATAAATACCCATTGCCGCGTATTGATGATTTATTTGATCAGTTACAGGGTGCTCAAGTGTTTTCCAAGATTGATCTCAGATCTGGATATCACCAACTGAAAGTTAAACCAGAAGACATTGATAAAACTGCTTTTAGAACGAGGTATGGACATTACGAATTTTTAGTTATGCCTTTTGGAGTTACCAATGCACCTGCAACATTTATGGACCTCATGAATAGAATCTTTAAACCGTACCTTGATGACTTTATTGTGGTATTCATTGATGACATACTGATTTACTCCAAAAGTATAATCCGCTCGAGCGTCCAATCCTCCACTCGAGCGGACTGATGCACAGTGCAAAATGCTGGGAGCTCGTTTTTCCCGCTCGAGCGGCACTTCCCCCGCTCGAGCGGACGACCAAAATTTGGAAATTCCAGACTTGAGTCCCAAGCTCAAAATCAAGTTTAAATGCAGAATTTTCGATCCTCTTGGGCAAATTTTCTGGAAAACATTTGTAACCACATAGAATAACATGATTCAAAGCTCAATTTGAGAAATCAAAGCCCAAGGGTGTTTAATTAAACCCATTTTCAAACCAATTTTCATGAACATGCTACAAACATGACATGCATGGATTTAATCCATTTCAAAGCTTCAAACTCTTGCTCTAATGAGCCAATTCTTTTCAAAACAAGATGAAAACATGAACTCTAACAATAATATGAACATGCATGTACTAAATTCCATGTAACCAACCTCAAAATGCGACAATGTAGACATGCATGCATGATATGAGCTTCAATTCAACATATAGAATCAATCCTAGGCTCAAATCTTCAAATTAGCATAAAGCATGCAAGAATCAACTCAAAGGCACAATGAGGAAGATGAATTTCCTTACCTAAGTCTTGAAGTAGAGGTATAGAGGCTCAATTGACAATCTACACCTCAAATTCTGTAATTCTCCAAGCAAATCACAAGATGAACTCAACTCTCTCAATATCTCTCTCTCTAAGGTCGGCAAAGAGCAAGAAATGGCTGAGCAAATGTGTTATGTGATCAAGTGAAGGCTCAAATGTGTGTGAGATAATGGGCCATTAAGTGGTATTTTGGTAATTAAGCTCAATTTGAGCATTTTGTCAATATTTAATCTAATTTAATCATACCAAATCACATTTTAATTAAATACACCATAAAATCACATAAATTCTGATTAACACAGAACATCAATCAATTTCAGGTTCAGTCGCCGATAAGGCCTTCAATTTGCAGTTCAAACATAAAGACATGAACAGATAATCAAACAGGCAACAGATAAACATGCAATTAAACAGATACAGTCAATCGATTAAGTTTCAGATCTCGGTCAGTCAGTCCAGTATTTTAATCAGTTCAATTATCAGTCACAATCAGTCACAGTTTAGCCATAGTCGGTAATTAATCGGTAATCAGTGTGAGGGTCATTACACAATGTAACCCAAGAATTTGCCAGCGCCGATCCCAAACGCATATTTGGAAGCGTTCAGCTTCATCTTGTACTTGCATAAAATGCCGAATGTCTCTTCCAGATCGGCTAGATGAGTTTGCTCCTCTTTGGACTTGACCACCATGTCATCAATGTACACTTCCATAGTCTGGCCGAGTTGCTCCTTGAACATGGAAGTGACCAGTCTTTGGTAAGTTGCCCCTGCATTCTTCAGCCCAAAAGGCATAACCTTATAGCAGTAGGTTCCTCTTGGGGTGAGGAATGCAGTTTTGTCTTGGTCTTCCGGATGCATGGCGATTTGATGGTAGCCTTTGTAAGCATCGAGGAAGCTCATACGCTGATGGCGTGCCGCCGCATCTACAAGTTGGTCAATTCTGGGTAGGGGAAAACAATCCTTCGGGCAGGATTTGTTTAGGTCCGTGAAATCAACGCACACTCGCCAAGTCCCATTTTTCTCCTTCAGAACCACAGTATTAGAGAGCCATGTAGGGTAGGTCACTTCCCTGATTGCCCCGGCGTCAAGCAACCTGTCAACCTCTTCAACAACGGCGGCAGTGTGCTCTGCGGCTGACCGCCGGCTTTTCTGAATGATCGGCTTGCATTTAGGGTCAACATTCAAACGGTGCTGCGAAACTGACGGATCTACACCCGGCATCTCATATGGTGTCCACGCAAATACATCAAGGTTGCCGAGCAGGAAGGAAATTAGCTGCTGCCTGTCAGCTTGATTCAGGGAGGCGTCGATCATGAAGAACCTGTCTGGGTTGCCGTCAATCTCAACTCGATCTAGGGCTTCCGTGGCTTTGTCACTTGGGAGTTGCCCAACATCGTCGAGGCTCTCTCGATCCGGCACCTCGATTGAATTCACTTGCAACTCTTTTGGCGTCTTTTTAGCAAGGAGATAACATGCTTGTGCCGATTTCTGGGAGCCACGGATTTGCTCAATGCCGCGCTTTGTTGGGAAGTGCAACAGCTGATGATAGGTGCTTGGCACGGCCTGCATAGTATGCAACCAAGTTCGCCCCATGATGAGATTATACGGCGATGGTAGCTTGACAACCAAGAATTCCACATCCACTGTTCGGGAGCCCGCTCGAACGGGTAGTGTGATTTTCCCCAACGGGTATTCTGGATTGGCATTGAAGTCGAATAGTGGAAAAGGAGCCGGAGAGAGATCCAATTCAGAGAAGCCGAGTTTGGTGAATGTCTTGTAATACATAACTTCCGATGTACTTCCCGGATAAATGAGTACGCGCTCAACGGTGAATCGGTTTACGCGTAACTCGATCACCAAGGGATCGATGTAGGGAAGTGTCACTCCGGCCAAATTTGAATCATCAAAAGCAATGCTCACAGCTTCATGGGGCCGTTTAGTCGGAGTGAGTTGATTTTGAGGGCCGAGATTCGACTGGATCGTATGCACCGCAGATGACATTGGTAGGCTGTATATCATGTGGATCACGCCGAGTGGAGGGGAATCCTGTCTTAAGGCTATTACTTTGGTGGAGTTGCATTTTCGGATGTATTGTTGTAGCCGACCATCTTGTACCAATTCTTCCAAGTGATCCTTCAATGCGTAACAACTCTCAGTATCATGGCCGTGATCCTTGCAATATTCGCACCGCCGATCCCATCTTCTTGTTTCGGGAGGTCCTACCATTTTGGACGACCATTTGAAGAACGGAAGGTGTTGGACTTTGGACATAACCACGCTGATCAACTCTGACAACTCTGTGTATTTCTTGTCGGCGCGCCTTGTGCGCCTGCCATCGACTTGCAGTTGTTCATTTTCTCGGTGGGGGCATTGGTCGCTCGATCGGCGAGAATCCCGTCTTTTGTCCCGTTTAGCCCGATGCCGCGGTTCGGGGCTGTGAGGTGGTATGGAACTTATCGGCTGAGCAATTTCAGAAGGGACCATCTTGTTGGCCACGTTTCCGGCTTTAACCCGCAAGGCATCATCCTCCATTTTGCAATATTCCTCAACTTTCTTCATCAACGACCAAACCGTTTTGGGGGTTCTTCTAGTCAAGGAGCTGCGAAGAGCACTGTCAGGATGCAAACCCATTTTGAAGGCGTTGATGGCCATGGAGTTGTTGCAAGCATCATCAACAAGATTAAAACACTCCCAGTAGCGTGCCGAATACGCTCTTAGTGTTTCTCCTGGCTGGATCTGCATTGCCCAGAGAGAGTCGGCTTGTTTCGGCTGGACCTCGTTGGTAATGAATCTGGCCCTGAAGGATTTTTGTAATTGATGGAAGCTCTTGATCGAAGTTGGCTCCAATTTATAATACCACCTGACAGCCAATGGTCCCAAACTGCTGGGAAATATTCGGCACATGAGGGCCTCGTTGTCTGCATGCAATGTCATGGCTTGCTTGTAGTGACGAATGTGATCGGTGGGGTCTGATTTTCCATCATAAAGAGTAAACGACGGAGCTTTGAACTTTTTGGGCAGAACCGCCCTTGCGATCCGTCGTACAAAGGGATCATGCTGGTCTTCTTCGTCTGAACTGTTTCTTCTTCACTTATGCCTCATACGTACACTCTCTTCAGAAGAACTGGTAGCTTCGAGTCGACCCTTCTTTTTGGGCTCCGGGGATAATGAGTCAGAATCACTGTCAGTGTCCTGTTGTCGAGCTCAAGGTCGTCGACCACCTGTCCTCAGAGGTCGTTCCGGATCCTGGCGTACAGCTTGTTTGGACTTTGCTACTTCCAAGGCTAAATCCTGACGGAGACGTTCGTTCTCAGCGATCATGTTCTCCAATCTCTGTTCGTTTTGCTTTGCTTGCTCCGTAATGCTTGCATTGTCTCTTGTGCTGATGTCGAGGGTGAACCAAAGTTCAAGGCCCTTCTTGCGGTAATATTCTCTGGCCCAAGCATATTGCTTGGAGTGGTTTCATCGTGCGGTGTAGGGTCGATAGTGACTGTTGGAGGATCTTCCGTCACACCCACCATGGATGTGCTTGAGTATTCCCACAGACGGTGCCAATTGTGGAGAAGTGGTTTGGAAATACTCTTCTGATCCTGGGGGACGCTCGTGATCTTCAACTAGTCACCTGAAAAGGAATAAACACTCCGATCGAGGGTGCCGGAATTAGCACTCCAACGGGCAAGTCAGTCTCTACTCTCTGAATTACTTGTATTTTAAGTTAAGTGTAATGGTTCTCACATTCCTTTCTCTGACTAAAGATCCTGTATTTATAGTATTATCTTTGGGCCTTAGGGCATGGCCCATCCCTGATCCTTTACATGTACTTCTACTCAACCTTCGTTCTACTGGTTGGAATGCCGGCCATTTTATTCGGCTCTTCAATTGACTAGGATCAATGCCGAATATAGGTTATGTTCTGGACCGGACTAGTCCATTCGTCTCTATTGATCCAAGTAAATTCGACTCCCACAATTGTTAAATTATAACTTTAACTTTTAATTTTACCTATTCAATGCTCTGATGTGGTGATGTTTATGATGCTCACAAAGCAATCAATACAAATTAATAAAAATGACACGTAAATAACGGATAAACAAAGACATTTTAGCATAAAAAATATTATTTTTTTATTCATACTACTAATAAATCACTAATAATTTGCTAAGAGTTTATTAAGTTAAGTTTGAACACTTAGTAAGAATTTGGTAAGAGTATTATTAATAGTACCTCAATTAATATTTTGGACCTCCTATTTCATTTAACTTTTACCTACAAAATTTAAAATTGAAAAATTTTATAAGAACTCCCCCATGTAATACCAAAACTATCATTATAAAAACACTACACCCATCAAAATGCACACCTATCTCCCCTTCCAAAAACCCTTCAATCTCCCAAAATCCTAATAGTTCACTCTTCTTTAACCATTTGAAAATCAACCTCTCTCACCATCAAACTCACGTCGTTGACCTCTCTCATCTATCTCCGCCGTTGATTTCTCTCTTCATTATCGATCTCTCACCACTAATCTCACTATTAGACAAAATTTATATTTGTTTCAAACTTTGCTTGATACTGAGCTTTTGAACAAATGGAATTAGTTCAATTAGACCTTGTCAAATTATTGCCTCTAATTCGACTGTATTGTTATTTTTTTGACATACGTTCAGGAGTTCAGTAAAGTGCCGTTTGGTAACACTTACGTCTTCAGTTTTCAATTTATATTTACAAAAATTTAAAAAACTCAAATAAAAACTTGTTTGGTAAATTTTTGATTTATAAATCAATTGTCTCAGTTTATAAAATTTGGCCAAAAAATGCAAACTCAAAAAATGAGTTTATGTTTTGAGTTTTGAGTTTTTTTTTTTTACCACCCAACACTAGCCACCACCCGCCACCATTTTCCACCACCGTCTTCCGCCACCACTACCCAGCACCCACCTGCTACCACCAGCACCCACCACCCGCCACCAGCACCCACCTGTCAACCACCAGCCACCACCACCCACCTGTCACCCACCAGCCACCACCACCCACCTGCCACCCACTTGCCGCTACCATCCACCCTTCGCCGCCACCATCACCACCACCACCACCCACCTATCACCCGCCCGCTACTACCATCCACCGCCCGCCACCACCACTCACCACCCACCTGCCACCACTATCCACCCCGCCAACCACCAACCACCAGCCACCAGCCACTACCACCCACCAACCCACCACCACCATCACCCACCATCTACCCGCCACTACCCACCCACCACCCACCATCCGCACTACCTGCCACTACCACCGCCGCCACCACCACCACCACACTACCCGCCACCGTCACCCACCCCACCCACCCACCCCACACACCACCACCACCACCACCACACCACCACCACCTACCCACCATCCGCCACCCACCTGCCACCACCCACTCGCTACCACCCACCACTCGCCACCGTTACCCACCCACCCACCACCACACCACCCACTCACTACCACCCACCACCTACCACCGTCACCAACCCACCACCACCATTACCACCACCCACTCGTTACCATTTTCCACCACTGTCTTCTGCCACCACCACCTGCCATCATTTTCCACCACCGTCTTCCACGGCCACCACTCGTCTCCACCCGCCACTCACCACCACTTGTCATTTCTCACTCTTTTTTATATTTTTAAATTTTTTTAAACATTTTGTCTAAACCAAATGCCTTTGTAGTTTATGTTTTTCTAAAAATAAACAAAAAATAAACAAAAATCAGTTTATAAATTTTTTGTAAATATAAACTGAAAACATAAACGTTATCAAACAGATCCTAAATGTCGAACCATTTTCATTATTATTATTTTTGTGTCTGAAAAAACTTATCATTACAAGATCAATTTCATCCAAGCTGTGAACCTCATCCAAGCTAACATTGTGATGCTTCATTCATCTTACAATATTGGGGTTGCTAGAAAACTTGCACTTATTCTCATTGCTATTGCCGTTGCAAGAGAAGTATGAATTGTCCAAGACTTTTGGAGAATACTTGTTGTCGTTGCCACCAGAGAAGCTTGCACAAATTAGGTATTCTAACTGTGTAGGTTTTGAGGGTTTCAAAGTGTGTGGGTGGTGATGAAGGTTGGTGCTTTCAAAATTCTATGTTATAATTTGATATGGAGTTTAATTATCAGATAAGATGTTTTAATTGCGAGATGTGGTGTTCTAATTGTATTCATATTTTTTTTAATAATTTTATTTAAAATTATTATTGTAATAGAAAATGAAAAAATATATATATAAAAAAAAAAAAGAAAAAGTGAGGAGTCCAAAATAAAAATTACGGGAAATTACAAAAAAAAAAAAAAAACCCAGCGTTTGGCGTTTTTTCACATTAAACCCCAACATTTTAATTTTAACAATTTAAACCCTAAATTTTTAACCATGTCCCAATGTTGACCCTCCGTCTATTCTCGTTTGTTTTTGTTAACTTTCTACACTTATTTGATGCAGGTGTCACTTTTTGATTCGTCCATAATTATTATGATTATTTTATTCCAAAGTTATTCCAACACTCTCTCTTCTCACCCTCTTTACTCTTCCCATCATATCTTCTCTTCCCTCTGTCATCAATCAGTCCCATTTTTTTCTATTAGCTCTCTCTCTCTCTCTCTCTCTCTCTCTCTCTCTCTCTCATCATCGCCGTCCTCCTTCACCTGTAAACTATGAAAACATACTTCAGTAGCGGTATAAGAGTAAGGAAGTATATGATTAACGAAAGAGCTTCAATAACATCCTCTATATCTCTAACTCCATAAGGAAAAGTATTGTAGAACACCTATAAGGGTTTATCAAGAGTCTCCATAGACCACTCCAAGACTCTGAAATGCCAATCGCAGAAGCAATAATGAAGAGAACTTCTACAGGATTCAAAAGCAAATCCGTGAACAAAACATCAATGTAGCTTCATCAATTACAATATCCTTTAACAATTACTCTTAACAAAAAAAAAAAAAAAGATCTAGAAACTATTTCTATAGAATTCACACTATCATCAGGTTTGTAACACAAGAACATGAGTAATTTGTTAAGATTTGAATCCAAAATTTCCCAAATCCAAAAATTTTCATATTGCACAATAATTTTTAAATCATCATTGATCAAACAAAAACTTAGTAAGATTTATGCTCTTCTCCCCATTGTTTAAACAATCAAACCAGTGGTATAATGCAAGCACAATAGAAGAAATCAAGGTCTGCTCAATTATAAATTCAAGTTAGATATATAAACAATTAGCTTTTAAATCAGTTCATCAACATCAACAAATAATTATGTATCATACTTTTTCTTTGTACATGTTTTTAAGTCTTCCTGCTTGTTCATCCATAGGTTGATCAAGATTCTGCTCTAAAATCCACATACTACCTTTGTTTTCAGTTCCATCGTCAATTTCCAATCCAATAGCCATGCAAAGCTAGCAACTGATTCCACAATTTTTACCACTCTCTCTCTCTCTCTCTCTCTCTCTCTCTCTCTCTCTCTCTCTCACATCGCTGTCATATTCCACTATTCATCTCAATGGTGGCGAAGGCGACGAACGAACCATTGATCGCCACAATCTCATCATCAGAGACGCCAAACGCATAGGCAAATCCTTCTATCTTCCATCGTGCATTTCTCAACCACCGCACATAGCTCCAATTCCCTGCAATCATCTCCACCACCGTAAGCACCGAAAGAGCTCTTCCTTTAATTCCAAATCAGATGATCGAATGATTATGGGGTCTTAGGGTTTTGAGGAAGAAGGAAAGAGATTATAGGGTCTTAGGGTTTTGGGAAAGAATGAAAGGGTTTAGGTCGTGCTTTTCTTCGGTTGCTTTTCTTCATGCTTTCTTACTCCGACATGCTCAGCCATTCTGGCTAACCAATTTGATCAAAAAGCTCTGATATGGATTTGAGGAAAAAGGCGATTGAGAGCTGAGAGAGAGAGAGAGAGAGAGAGAGATGTGGAAAATGTTGTGGTAACGTAGGGGCAGTGTGGACGGAAGTTGGCGAACGGTGCGAAGATTGGCAAACGGGACAGAGGTTAACGATGGGGCATTTGAAGAGGTCGGCGATCGTTTATCTTGAGAGAGAGAGAAAGAGTTGATAGAAAAAAAGGTAATTTTTATAGACAAATCAAAAAGTGACGTATATTAAATAAGTGTAAAAAGTTAACCGAAATAAATAGAAATAGATAGAGAGTCAACATTGAGACACGATTAAAAATTTAAAATTTAAATTATTAAAATTAAAATATTAAAGTTTAATGTAAAAAATACGCCAAATCCTGAATAATAATAATATTAATAATATTATTATTATTATTATTTTGTAATTTCTCCTAAAAGTTGAGAGGTAAAGTGTTAAAAAAAAAAAAAAAAAAAGAAAAAAAAAAAAAGAAAAGAGAAAGTGTATTGTACATGGAATATGTAACTACACGTGTCCCATTGACTCTAGTTTCCGTTTGTCAAACTGAGATTGTCAAATTGTCATTTATAACGAAAGATCCAAATCAAAGCCCATAGAATTTGCCGAAGAACAATCTCTCTCTCTCTCTCTCTCTCTCTCTCTCTAGATATTTGTAAATTTTCTATATCTCCTCTCCGCCTTTGGAGCTATAATAGAGGTGTTAGTTAACGCTAATTCCTAGTTAATCAACCATGGCGATTCACAGAGTCACAGTCGTTTCTGTTCTTTTGATGCTAGGGTTTCTATCGAACACCGTACGATCGCTCCGATTCGATCTCCAATCGGGTCACACCAAGTGCATCGCTGAAGACATCAAGAGCAATTCGATGACCGTTGGCAAGTACAGCGTCGTCAATCCCGACGAAGCCCATCCTTTGCCCGAATCTCATAAACTCACCGTCAGGGTATGTTTACTTTCATTTTCTTTTTTAATTTTCTCAGATGCCAAACGGAGGATTTGTGTATTTTGTTTGAATTTTGCGGTTTACAGATATGAAAAATGAGAGCTTTCACTTTCTTAGATTTTCTGTGCTGCCAAAAGGAGGGTTGTATGGGTTTTTGTTTTAAATTGTGGGTTTTTTTTCTTTGTGGCTTACGGATAGAAAAAATGTTGACTTTCATTTTCTTAGATTTTCTCTGCAGCCAAAAGGAGGGTTTTGTGGGTTTTTGTTTGAATTGTGGGTTTTTTCCTCCGTAAATTTTGTTTGAATTTTGTGGCTTACAGATTTAAAAAATAAAAAAAATAAAAAATGAGAGATTTCATTTTCTTAGATTTTATCTGTAAGCAAAATGAGCGGTTTAAGGGTTTTTGTTTTTGAATTGTGGCTTTTTGGTTAGGTGACATCCACATACGGCAATAGCTATCACTACGCGGAACAGGTGGGATCGGGACAGTTTGGTTTTCAGGCAGTGGAGGCTGGGGACTACATGACTTGCTTTTGGGCTGCTGATCACAATCCGCAGACAACGATCACGGTCGATTTCGATTGGAAAACTGGTGTGGCTGCTAAGGATTGGACCAACGTTGCTAAGAAAGGCTCAGTCGATGTGAGTCTCTCTGTCTTTCTGTAATGTTTGTGTTGTTTCATTTGCTAATATGTTCTATTTATTTGAACTTTTTGATTTTAGGTTGCTTTATGAATTTTGTCATGTGGGTTCTTAGATGAATTTATATATGTCCTCAAATCTGCTTGAAGAAATGTAGATCTTTTAAGTTATTTGAAATAGGAAATAAATAAGGAAAAAAAAGGTATATACAAGGCTTGGACCATTGTTGAAAAGTTACTTCCATTTTACTCATACTCAGAATCCAAATGATGAAAGAGAGAACATAAATTGATCCCGGGACCAAGCATATAGCAACTTTAATTGTTATGAAAAAGTAAATAATTTATATTATAAGCCTGTAGAAATTAGATAGGAAGTTTTATAGTCCTTTTTTTCTTTTTGGGCATTCCCTTCTTTACAAGTTAAATCACTAGCAATGTGCTTAGAGATTTGTTCAGACATGCATGGGGATCTTGGCACTGCAAGGTTGGTATGAAAATAAACAAGTGGGCTGGTCAGACCATTATAACAAATGACAAAAATGCAGACATGTCTCTGCCTATATAAATCAAGCTTTCGGGTACTTTGGTAAGATTTTGAGGCATAAATCCTGAGGTCTCAGGATCTACACTCCCCAAGGCCAACTCCTAGGGGTTTGGTGCAGTGGTCCTAGTACGACCCTTTTAAGTGCTGGACGAATCATATTCAGGACTTGGGTGTGGGGTTGAATCCTGACAGATGCACTCCTTGACTTAAATGGTGGGTGCGTTGTGGAGTCAGTGCACATACTTGAGGTTTAGCCCTCTTCCTACTCCGGTTAACCGACATTAGGTAGTTGATTTTGAAGTCAGCAAAGTACAGGTTGGGAAAGTTTACTGGTTAACTAAAAAAATCAAGCTTACCGATGGTGCTACAAAAGGTTAACATATGAAGCACTGATGTAGGTACGGATACTGGTACGGGTACGTTGATACGGCAATACCTAAAAAAAATAAGATACAGGTACAACTGGAGTACGTTAATAAATTTTTATTTTTTATAATTTATTATTTGAGATTCAATCTACAAATCAAAATTCAATACTAAAATTAAAAGGAGAAATTACAAAATCAAAAAAGAAATCATAGTTTAATAATACCAATACCAAAGTAAAGTCTATAAGTTATTTTAATGCCATTAAATATGAGAAATTACAAAATAAAATTTCATTCCAAAAGCAAGCTAAACAAAATTTGAAAACTTGAAGTTTCAGTTTTCACTTCTATCAATTTTATCATTGAATAATATATCTTTCATCTCTGACACATCAAGTAAAGGATTTACAATTTCAAATAAATCAGAGCTCTTTAATAAATTAAACGTATCTCCACCAATATCTCATAACTTGGTGTACTCCAATGTATCCATGAAATACCCATGGAGGACCTAACTGTTAAAGAATGTATAAAAAAGTATCCGGTACGTAAATACTTGGTACGCATGCAACCCTATCGGTACGAGTACCAATACTTGGTAAATACCCGATACAAGTACGGCAACATTTTCGAAGGATCCATACTTCATTAACACTTGTGTTGTTGCCCCTTAGGTGGGGGGTCCTTTGTTTTTACTGCTGAATCATAAATCTGTCTGTTGTTTGCTTTATTTCTGAAACTCGGACTCAAATCCAATATTTAGCAGCAATAATGACCATCTGTAGTGTACATTATAACTTGCTTATATAGATAATACATGTTTCCGTGAATGTTCTTCTCTCAAACATGGGTGTGTTTTTGTTCAAACACAGTCTATTAGAATTTGTTTACAAAGCACGAATTAAATTTCAGTGTGCTCACCTTACCTACGTATCCTTTCTTCGTTCGATTGCATTGAGGAAGGTTTGATTGCATTGTGCCTCTTTTATCTGAGTTTGTTTTTTCTTATTTTATCACGAGGCCCCTAAATTATTATTATTTCTTATACAGCAAAATCAATTTTTTGAGTATTGCTTCTCAATTGCCGCATAATGGTTGTATGGTTGTTACAACATGATGTTTGCGCTTAAATTTTCTTCATATATGTATGGAATGAAACTTGTAATACGGAAACGAAGAAACCTAATAAACAACTCAACTTAGGTTGCTTTGTGTAGGCTCAATTTGTGAAACAAAACAAATGCCCATGATATACATTGAAGAAACATTCTTAGAGTTAATAAGGATGTTCCAAATGTATAATAGCCGTAGCGTTCACCTGATGCTCAACCTTTTGATATACTCTTTTGTCCAAGTTAGTCTAATTTTATTTTATTTTATCTTTTGCTACCAGGCCATGGAAGTAGAGCTGAAGAAATTATATGAAACTGTTACATCTATTCATGATGAGATGTTTTATCTCCGTTCAAGGTTAGTGACAATTCTTTAGCATGAACAATTCATGACATTATTTCTATAAAGAGTATTTCCGTTAATTTATCTAATGCATTTTTTTTTTTTTTTTCATGCTTGTTGCAGGGAAGAAGCAATGCAGGAGCTTAACAGAACAACCAGCTCCAGAATGACTTTATTGAGTTTTCTTTCACTTTTTGTTTGCTTATCTGTAGCAGGTTTGCAAGTATGGCACTTGAAGACCTTTTTCGAAAAGAAGAAGCTCATATAATAGTTTTCCTTTAATGTACAATTTTCCATTAGTGGCATATTAAAGAAACGGGAAATTTTATGTCAATTTCAGATTATTGAGTTACAAATAATTAAAAACATGTGCGAAGAACATCTTTTCTTCTCTTTCTGACTTGTCCAGAGATGCTGTTAGTATTGTTCTATGGATATTTTGGAATCAGTAATGTTATGGTGATCATATTATGGGTGCATTGACATCACTACCTGATGTGTGTAACAAAAGTTGGATCCATTAAATTACATCACTAACACATTAGATGATATTCAAAATCTGGTGCTCAAATTTTATCAGCATAGTCTTACTGTTTTTGAATTGCTTGGAATTCTGTTTCAGAATATGCTTTTAGAATTTTTTTTTTTAAAAAAGAGAAATTAATTTGACAAAAATAAAAATATTTTCAATTTTAAAAAAAATATATTTCTGCCCTCCAAAAAGGGTAAACTATGTAAAAATGATGTGTATTTTTCAGCAATTACAGCAATTAAGTAAAGAAAAACAGAAGTGTTAATAGTCAGCGATAACAAAAATATCTTCAAAATTGATGTATGAATTTTATTTTATTTTTTATACCATTATTTAAAAAAATTGATATTATAAGTCAGTAAGACCACATTCGCTATATTTTTATATCATGTTTTATTGACTATTTAATGTATGACATACACAATAATTGTTGTAATGGTATCTATATAAATCTTATTCATATTCATATTCAATCATTAATAGTTATGCGTGCTAAACAAAAAATAATACAAAAATATGTTAAGCATAAAATTAATTATTTTTTACCCACCCAAAAAAAAGAATTATTTTTTTAAACAAATTTTTTTTTTGTTGATAAATCTATTTTTTTGAACAATTTTAATGGTGTCAATCTAGGAAAACCTCTCAAAAAATTTATATAATACTACATAATTCTTTGAAGAAAAAAAAAAAATCAAAGTTAAGTGGGTTCAATTGAACCCACTACTTCATGCATAGCTCCGCCCATGCCCAGATGAGTGTGTTCATGATCCATCTGCACAATCAAATGTGGGAGTACAGGGGGAGATCAACATCATGAACTTTCCATCGGAATCTATAGATACGCTTGGGTCTATAATGTCATGAAGCAAAGATGTTCCAGTGATGATCTGATGGTGTGTTTTCTTTAACCTTCTCAAGCCGCTTTAGAATTTCCAAGAAAGAGGGTCTTTGGTTCATATCTGCAGCCCAGCACAGCTCTATTAACCTAAAAAGTTCAACCAAACAGCAGAAATTAGCATCCCAACATTCCAGGTCTTATATCTCATATTCTAACATGGAAACACCATCACAGAAAGTAATTAAGCAAAGGAAAATAAGATTTAGTAAAATATCAACACAATCAAACAGCAGAAATTATCAATCTTTGTTATTTACTAGAATTGAAATTCATACAATTGAGAGTTAAAATATAGCATGAATATGATGAAGTTCAAACCAAAAATAAAAATTGATGACTAGATGAATTGTGGTTGACATACTCTCTCAATTCAGAAATGTAACATTTTGCCCTAAACATGGGTCTGTGTCCTTCTGCCATATATTTGGCTGCTTCATAAGGTTCATAGTTTGACAATGGTGGGTCACCTTCAAGCATCTGCACTAGTTAAGAACATCATATACTTAATCTTGTTTCCATCAGTTCAAATCTTGTTTGAAATTCTTATAAAAACAAAAATTACCTCATATAGTATCATCGCAAAAGAGAAAACATCAACCTTCTTATCATACTTGCGGTGCTTGAAAACTTCAGGAGCCATATACCGATCTTTTGTTTTATACCATCAAAAAACAAGACACTTTAGTCATGAAAGTACCAAAAATATTCAAAACACATAAATGTTATATATATACAACTCACAACTTCCAGTCTCGCCAGTCATTTTGTAGACATCATGAGAATTTTGCACCCTGATGAGCTTGCTTAGTCCAAAGTCCCCAACTTTTAAATGGTCTGCACTTGAGTTGACTAGAAGAACATTCCTGAAATAATCACCAGATTCAGCCAGCACATATTAAAATAACCACGCCAAACCAACACACGAGAGATTGTAATCTCTGCATCTGCAACTAATTAAGATTTTATCGATGAATTTAAGACACTGATGAACGGTATAAAAGTAAAAGTTCAATCAGACAACACTCTTGTATGTCCACTCAGATCTGACAAAAAGATGAACTCACCTTGGTTTTAGGTCTCTGTGAATTATAACATTTGGCTCATTGTGAAGATAAGCCATGCCTCTGGACACACAAATTACAAAATTTAGATTAGTATGACATTCAAATTCAATAAAGCTAGCTGCATTTGGCAACTTGGAAAAATCACTAGGAAATCATTCTAGACAGCTACAACTTTTTTCGTCTTGGTTGCTGAAATGCAAGTATAAAAGCGGTGCATAATATAAGAACCTATATTGCCTGCTCATGTTTCAGAGAGCATATACCTCAAGATAAAGGAATTTGTTTTCCTTCACTGAAAAACATTAGACATTATCATGTCCTATTGAAGTACAAGATTAGTGGGACCATTCTGGAAGCATTGCCTCAAAAGATAAAGAAAGTTTTTTTTTTTTTGTTTTTTCAGTGAAAAAAATTTGACATTATCAAGTCCTGCTGAAGTTCATTCTGGAAGCAATGCCTGGATCTACTCATTATGTTCCAAGCAAACTAAAACTTATTTAAAGAAAAAAGAAAAAGGACCTTTTATGTCAAAGTTTTTTGTATCCACTCAGCTCTTTTTTTTTTTTGGATAAATAATCAGATTTTATAAGAAAGCATCAAGATGATGCAAAGAATACAAAGATGCGGCCCAGAGAGGGACTGAAACAAGACTTACTAATCAAATCCTCCACAAAATCTATGAAGACCAAAACATTGGGATCAACTATACCCATAATCCAACTATGCAACACCATCAATAACCTACGCTCTAACCAAGAGACAGAGTAACACACATCCTGAAACACTCGCCTATTACGTTCTAACTAGACCAACCAAAGCAAACAATGAGAAGCACGCACCGAAGCCTTATGGCGACTCTTCCCCACTCTAGCCCCACCCCAACTCTGTAACACCCCCAAAATAGACCCCGGTTGCACCCAAGCAACAATATAATTCCAAAGTTTAGACGCAACCGGGCAATGAAAAGCAAATGAAAAGCAAATGATAAAACTGAGTTGCAGGAGATATGCTGGTACATGAGCCATACTGATTCCCAAGTCAAAAGTAAACAGAACATAGACACTTATTGAAACTGACTAAATTGATATGTCAAAAGGGAAAGAGGTTGAATAAGGGTGGCAGAGCTCGAAGAGTGAAACGAGCCGCACTAGCCTATTATGTTTTTCAGACTAAATTCCAATGCGACATTCTGATTCTTGATGGATTAACGCCAAACTTGCATTCTTAACAATGCAACTGAAGATTCGTACACTATTTTACTTTTTCAAAATAAAAAACTCAACATGTTTTTTTCCTAGTTTCCCTATTTTCTTCCTTCCAAGTTCCATCAGATAGTTCTTAGAACTACCCAAAAAAGTTATTAATATTATCTAATGGTGCTTACATAAACTCCTCCTAGTTTCTCATGCAATAAAAACAATTTCATATAAATGATGAATGACGAGAATTAAAAGGCTATCTTGCATTTGCCAATGGAAGTTGATGAGAGAAAATGACATAAAGTACCTGGCAATGTCTAATGCAAAGTTGATAGCTGTTGATGGACTAAGTGCCCCCTTCTCCTTTAGATACTGATGAAGGTCACCCTAAAACAACAAATTCATTAATGCCATAATTTAGCACAGAAAAATTACTTTTATGAGAATAAAAATTATGCTCCAAAACACACACACACACACAAATAATAATAATTATGCATTCGTTTACCCCTCGTAGGTACTCAGTGATCAACATTAGAGGCTTTTTTTCAGTTACAGCTCCAAGGAATTGGACTATATTAGGATGGCGAAGCTTCACTAGCAAATTCACCTCATGCCTGAAGTCCTGACTGATTCAGAGAAGAAGAACATAAGGAATCATTTGAAGAGTGTACACAAAAGTATATAAAATACAACTAGACAACAATTAATTTGTTCTCTTCTTCAGGCAACCATGAAGCAAAATATATATCACTAAAATCCCCTTGTAAAGTTAATGGCAAGCATAATCTCTTTGAAAGAACATGTGATGTATCTATTAAAAAGAGCACATGACCGTTTTGAAACAATTAAAATGTCAGCTCTTGTGTCTCCTTTATAATTATCAAAGTTAGTAAATAACGTAAACAACATCAATAACTCAAATTATCAACCCAGATCTTGTAGCTCATGAGTAAAAATTAAAAAATTCAAATCCAATGATAAGCAATTGAGAAAAAGATCATGGAACTCACATCACTAATCTATCATCTGAAAGATTTGGAAGAATGCGTTTGACAGCTACCGGTGTTCCACGCCAACATGCTTTTAAAATCTCACCAAAAGATCCCTACTAGCATCAGAGCACTATCCAGTAAGAGTAAATCATGCAGATAAAAATTGAAGTATGCTAGTAGCATTAATGCTGAAAGGCAAAGAATAAATGGAATTCAAAGAACTCTATGTGCTTCATATTTAACTGTAGGAAATTAATGTATAGATATTATTGATTGATGTACAATGTGTTTACAAGAGCTCTCTTTTATAGAGAGAAATGGGATACAATGGAGCCATAATGGAGCACTATACCATAATGGATCACTAACTATATCACTAACTATATGGGGCACTAACTATAACACTAACTAATGGAGCACTAACTAATGTTGAGTAGGTGGAGTATTTGTAGGTGGAGTAGATAGAAATTGTAGGTGGAGTAGGTAGAAATTGTTACATAGAAATTGTTACATTCAACAGCCCCCCTCAAACTCAAGGGGGTTAGGAACTAACCAACTTGAGTTTGGAGAGAGTAACAAAACAGGAAAAAATAATCTGACAAATAAAATAAAAGTGGATAGGAGACACTGTATGGTCGTGTCAGACCGTTGTAAAAGACCGTATGGTTATGGCAGACCAAGGTAGAAGACAGTTTATGGGGTCATATCGGACCGTTGTAGAAGATAGTTTATGGGGTCATATCGGACCGATGTAGAAAACAGTTTACGGGGTCATGTCGGACCGTTATAGAAAACAGTTTACGGGGTCATGTCGGACCGTTGTAGAAAACAGTTTACGGGGTCATGTCGGACCGTTGTAGAAAACACTATATGGCTGTGTCGAACCGTTGTAGCAGATAACCGAAATCAATGTCGGGACAGTTTACCGGGTCTTGTCGGACCCCTATAGGAGCTAACCGGAATCAATGTCGGGACAGTTTATCGAGTCTTGTCGGACCCATATAAGAGCTAACCGGAATCAATGTCGGGACAGTTTACAGAGTCTTGTCGGACCCATATAGAAGCTAACCGGAATCAAAGTCGGGACAGTTTACAGAGTCTTGTCGGACCCATAGAAGTCGCACCCTCAAAAGGCGTGCCCAATCTTATCAAAAGGCGTGCCATCAAAAGACGTGCCATCAAAAGACGTGCCCTCAAAAGGTGTGCCATCAAAAAGGCGTGCCATCAAAAGACGTGCCCGACAACCATCAAAAGGCGCGCCGATTTGTCGTCTAGCGTTGAGAGGCGCGTGATACGCGTGTCTGCCTTGCCTATTTAAACCAAGGCGAGGCAACCGTTGATGCATAACAAACCAGCTGAAAAACCTCTGAGAAACACTTCGTTGTCTGGAGAGGGATATTCTGTAACTCTATTGCCCAGAAAATGGCATCTTCTTCCCGTTCCGCTACCCAGAACATAGCCTCTTTTTCCCGGGGTCTGCTCACTCTCTTTCCCGACCTCAATGAGTGCACAAGAGAGATAACTGGGGCAGTTGCCCTGGAACCGCAACCAAGTGCCCCTGGACCAAGCCCCCCTGGTTTTGCGCCGTTGAATTATCCGATGGTGGCAGTTGAGCAGATAATGGCTGCTCAATCTGATATTGAGGCCAATTATTATACATTAAGGTCATGTGTTGAGACCATGACTGCGGTCAACAACCTGTCGCACCGGCTTCAGAGTAGAACAAATGAGGTGCAGCAGGTAAAAGCCTAACTGGCTCTGCTCCAGCGCATGTATACGGATGCCCGAGCAGAGATATGTGTGCTCAAGGCAGAAAACAAGGAACTGAAGCGGAAGGCTACCGTGATGCTCAGATTTGGAGGGCCGCCATATGTGACGGTTGAGGAGCAACGGGAAGTGAACGTGCTCGGCGGCGTGGGAAACACAGAGGCAGCACCGGCAAGGGACGCCCAAGACAAAGGCAAAAAGAAGAGAACAGCTGAAGAGGTGAAAAAGTAAGACTGGTTGATGTGGTGGTTGTAGGTTGGAGATTGTTTGGTTTTTTTTTTTTTTTTTTTTTTTTTTTTTTTTAATGTAAAATGGTGATCGAGTTTGATCCCTGGCATGAATAAAATAAAGTTGGTGTGCAAATCTGATGTGAAAGAAAAATAAAGAAAGAAATAATGTGAAAGAAAATATATTGAGAAATCAAAACGAAAGGTGAAGAGTGGTTGATATGGTTTTGGGGCCCACGGTTTTGGTCCACGGACGGCCCACTCCAATTCACATTGACCATTACCCAGAAAATATCACCATTCCACAAAATTTAAAGTGAATAGCGCTGATGCTTTTGTTACCCCACAGAACAAAATTCAGCACAGTGAGGATAACAAAACAAATTCCTGGGAAGAAGCATGCAACCAACCAGGCAACTGACCTCCAACCATCTGAAGTCCCCTTGATCGTTCTCCATAAACGTACACCAGCATAACCAGCAAAAGTCCCCAGGAAAAGATAAAGAATTATCATACCTGTCAACAACATTCCTCGAGAAGCTGGTGAAATGAAACCAAAGGCAGCAAATACAATAGTAACAATAGCCATCCCGCTGATCTGAACCCCATCTCCAATCATCACAGAGTAGCTTTGAGTGATTTGGTTTTCTGAACACATCGCCAACGACAAGCTTCCAGCCTGAAAGCTCCTCATTCATCTGTGCTTGAGCTTCTTTGTCCAATTCCTCGTACCTTGCCAAATCCCTTCTGACTGTTCGTAAAAATATAACAAAAACAATACCAGCTAAGAAAAGGATCACCATTAGTGAATTGAGGATCGAATACCAGTGGACTCGAGCACCTTCCATTTTCAGGTAAGCATCCCATCGAGATGGCCATGATCAGTGAATAACCAATATAAAGTATAGCTGACACAGGTCCACTCAAGCTCTTGAGATAAAAAAACCAGGTAATTGATCGAGTACAGGAACACATAAAGAGCAACGGAACCTGAAGCATAGAATGCTTGCCAGAGAACATGCTGGCAGCTTTGCTAGGCAACCTTGTCAGCTCTGGAGTTAACTTCTCAGCTGACTTTTCAGGTGATTGGAAGTTCTTGTTGAAATTCCCCGACTCCTTGAAGAGCTGATCAAAGTGAGGCTTACAATATAGAACACCTTCCATTGAGGAGTAATTGCTCAGCTTGAGCGTTCCTTTGCAGTGACTACACTTAAAGCATGACTTGTGATAAGAAACTCCATCCGCAGACAACAGCTCAACTTGATAAACAGTCTTCTCACAGGCCTTGCACTTCTGCTGTGTGCCGGTGAAAGACATAATAACGAACAAACGTACCTGCTTGCCTCAAGATAGTCAGAAACTGTCGATCTGGGAGCTTCTTGGAAACACAACTCTCGATCAAAGTCAAGAATTCGAACCAAAGACAATTGCCGATGCGAAAAATGGAGACCTTTTTTACAGCCGAAGCTGTGTGTGTAGAGAGAGAGAGATGAGTTGGGAACACCAAAAAGCGATGGAGAGATACTAGCTCCAAATAGAGGGGCTGAGGTTGTTCCAAAAAATAGGTTGGGAAGATGTTGTCCCAGATGGGTTTGTAGAGAATAAAAAACTAGAACTAAACACAGAAGGGGATGATCCAAATATAGGTGAACTTGATGTGTATTGATAGAGATTACAGCGAAATAGATTAAGGTCCGGCGGACGGCCAAGGCAAGGTTGCCGTCCGCCGGTAAGGCGAAGAACACCAAGAGCTTAACCTATAACTTTGATACCATGTAGGAAATTAATGTATAGATATTATTGATTGATGTACAATGTGTTTACAAGAGCTCTCTTTTATAGAGAGAAATGGGATACAATGGAGCCATAATGGAGCACTATACCATAATGGATCACTAACTATATCACTAACTATATGAGGCACTAACTATAGCACTAACTAATGGAGCACTAACTAATGTTGAGTAGGTGGAGTATTTGTAGGCGGAGTAGGTAGAAATTGTTACATAGAAATTGTTACATTCAACATTAACTTGGTTCATATTCAAAGCCTTCAGATTCAAAATTCAATCAGTGTATCAACAATAATTATGCAACCAAAAAAAAAAGAAAAAGAAAAAGAAAAAGAAAAAAGCCCATACCTTTCCAATAGTATTTGAGTTTGAGAAGTCCAACTCAAAAGGGTCAATCTCCCAATCACACTTATTTGGTAGAGGAGGCGGAACAGGCCTCGGTTCAAAATGACTTCCACTTTGGCCCTGCAGCATAATCTAGGACATTAGAGCCCACCAAGAGCATATATTTCCAGAATCAAGAAGGAACAATAGCATCTTCATGAAGTAATCTCGTATTATATAGTATAGCATCAATAAATCAGAAATTAAGAACTGATGCAGTATGTCTAATATATGTGCATGTATGAATAATTGAAGTCACTCACTGAAAATTGATTATTTTCCGTGTAGAAAGTCTCATGTACGGCCTCCAAAAGATAACACATGTTGGTTTACATGCATCATCACTTTACAGAGAGAGAATTTAATTTTGTATAGTTTTATTCTCATCTTAAGTGCCCATATAAAATTATGTTATTCCTACTTGATACACCTGGTTCTCCTTCTAAATGTCCGGACTGGTTGGTACTGCAGTAGCTGTCCTTGAAAGCACAAAAATTACCTCCCCATAACACCTTCAAAACTGAGGTCACAAGATTCTGCATCAATTGGTAACAATCCCAACAACATAATCTAATAAAACTCATTAATTTGTTCAAAATTACATTAGATCCAGAAGCTGTCTGTTCTAACCACATCCATCAAGTCCACTTGAAGATTCTGAGTACAATTATGCAGGAGACCTGGTGGTTTTTAGACTAAAGGAGAAAATTTTCCATCTGTAATTATGCTTGTAGAAATTTGAGTCATATATACTAAACAACTGTTTTCACATCTAAAAGTAAATAATACGAGTACATATCCCAAAGTTGAAATTGCAGTTCCATTCCAACATAATGTCCACAGACAATGTTAGCCAACTTCTGATAAATAACTTCTTGAAAGATAACCAATGAATAGCATCAAAGGAATTACACTAAATAACGATTCAAAAGCAACAAACAAATACAAGAAAGCACAATGACAGCTTCAAATTGCCGGTAACATCTTAAAGTCCAAACTCATACGTCACAACTCTCTATTAAAGAAATCAATGGAGTTGGCATTCATCACACATGCATTTAATTTGGGATATAATGAGATTGTGATTGAAGGTGATTCATTAGTTGGTATTCAAGATCTACAAGGCAAGCAAGGAAAATCCGGGGGGCAATCATGATTGAAGGTGATTCCTTAATTGTCATTCAATATCTCAAAGGAAAGCAAAATATGGTAGGCCTAAAGTAAATAAATTCATATAATTTTTTATTACCGCATCCAATATCCACTTATGTCTTTCCCTCCTCCTAATATTTCCACTTATGGTGATCATATCACTCTTCCTTATCATTGCATCTACGAGTCTGCTTTGTATATGATCAAACATCTTAGCATGTTATCTCTCAACTTATCTTTAATTGGTGCTACTCTCACCATTTCGCAAATATTTTCATTTCTAATTATGTCTTTTCTAGTCTTACTATACACCCATCTAAACATCCTCATCTCAACCACACTCATTTTGTGAACGTGTTGTTTCTTACTCTCAATTAGACAGAGCAATTATATGGACCCTGTAGTAGAGCTCAAACAGCAAAGAGTAGAGTGTAAATAAAGTTGACCTTACAGTCCACTGATAATTCTAAAAAATAATTGCGAGAAAAGCTAATGAATAATAACAGACACCATAATTTTTGTAACTTACTCTTTTACACTCAAACACAAGCTTCAATGTACACAATTATTAGCAATCTAGTTTCACAGTTCTGTGAAATAGCCACCAGCTATACCCAGCTTATCAAGAATTGTGAAGGGGCAAAAACGAATGAAATAATAGGAATTTACAACTTTAAATATGTATATTCAATATTCATAATACGCAGAAGAAGAAGACGAAGAAAAGTAAACTAAAACACAACACAAGCATGCTGCCACAAAGCATAAAGTTAATATTAAATGCTCAAAATTTTTAAAAATATTTTAAAAACAAATAATAATAAAATGAGCGGAAGAAAAAGCATTGAACTTACATAGGACAGACCACCATATGACTTTAACAACTCAATCATAGAATGTTTTTTAGCTCCTTCTGCATCAGCTAGAGGCTGTCATGAGAAATACAAAGTTCAGAAAGCAAACTCTCCAGTGTAGTTATAGGCAACAAAGCTCAATGAAGACTGTAGAATAAATATGAAATAGACTTGTGGAAAAAACAATACATAATGGAAAAGAATGACCATTGTATTGAAAAACGGGACGCAGATCCTAATGAGCTCATAATGCTTATCAAGCTCATTTGGCAACACCATAAAAAAGCTACTTATTAGCTTATTTGGGTTACATCACTTCTTTACTTTTTTGCACGCCTTTTCGTAATAAGCAAAAAAGCCAGTTTATAAGCCATACCCAAAAAATGGCAATGAAGTCGCAAGCGGTAGACAACAAGAAGCAGGTTTAAATTCATTTTTTGTATGAAAACAAACAAAAGGCTCCATTTAAATGAGAATTTGAATTTTCAAATAAAGGGACTTGCGTAATTGGAGGTAGAGTAATAATTCTAAGTGGAGGTTTGCATAGAGGTAGGAGAAATAAATTTCATGAAGATTCTTCTACAAGTATAATCTTTCAGGGAATGATCCAAATAATTATATTCACCATGTTATTTCAAATACCTCAATCTAAAGTTCTCAAATTCATTCTTGAAATCTAGACCTATAATATTACATTGGTCATGCTCCTTGAATAAGTGACACCCTATGAAGCACGGATATGGGTATCTTGATACCGCAACATCTAAAAAAAATATGATACGGGTATGATCTATAAAGCACAGACACCTCTCCGGAGGTCACATACAGGTGTCTAACATATATTAGACACGGACACACGCCGGACACGCTTTGGACATGTGTCGGACACACTAGAAAGAGTTGGACACGCTGCGACACTTTGGACACGCTGCGGACACTCTAGGGATACGTTGTGGACACGCAAGGGACATGCTAGGAACACACTGAGTACTATTTTTTTTCAAAAAAAATTAAAATTTTTATTTTTTTACTAAAATAGCATACTTAAGATGGATAAATTTGATAAAGTTAAAGATTTAACCAAAAAATATATATATTAAATATTTAAAAATATATATACAATAAAAATATTAAAATATATGTTTTGAACGTGTCCCCAACATGTCATATCCTACATTTTTTGAAAATTTAAGTGTCCACATGTCCTTATCGTGTCACGTGTCCGTATCTGTGCTTGTAAGGGTATGATTTGGGATACATCCATAAAATAATTTTTTTTCAATTTGAAGTAATGCATGATATATAACAATTAGAAAATCAAATGCAAAAAGTAGTTAAAGCAAGGTACAAACTAGATTTTATGCAAAATTAGTTCAAGATCCAACCTGCAAATCAAAGTTCACTGCCAAAAGCAAGTTCCATTCAGCTGGTTTAATGCCATTAAATTAAAAAAGCTACAAACCACAGAAATTTGCAAATTTGCTGAGATTCAGTATGACCTTTAATAAAAGCATCCTTCTCTATGATTTGAAAATTTGCAGTGATACTCTTCATTTGTTTTATTTAAAAATAGAAAATTTAAGAAAATTTCATTTAAGTCTCGTTGTACCCGCGTAAGTACTCTGTACATACCCAAGATGTACCCGAGATGTACCCAACAATGAATTATGTTTTTTAATTTTATAAAATAAATACGTATTTCACATACCTAGTACACATACCAAATCACTTCATTTCAAATCCATAAATCAAAATGCAACTAAATATGTATCAGCAAATTATTCAAAATGCTTAAACATATAATAGCAATTGCTTCCTTACAAGATCCAGCATGGAGTAAGGAAAACCAAGTATCACCTGCATGTTCATTGAAACAAATAAGACAGCTTGTGATCTCTGTGGAACTCAGAATAACATTAAGGTCTACCTTGTATGGGAAAAATTTGTTAAGGACTATGGAAGCTCATATTTAAATTTAAAAATATTTAAAATTTTCAAAAACTAATTAAATGTGATATAAACTAAAACATTGCAAATGTACGTTTAAGAATGAAAAGATGAAGAATGAAGAAGATGAATAGAAATCATTTGTAAAATTCTGAATATCTGAATCAGTTTTCTTACATGGGTAGTTTTCAAATTGTTGTGGGCATTTTCAGAAAAGTAAAAAAACGTGACAGAAGGGTGTTCACAAAAACAGCCTTGTAGGCTTTTATATAATAGTATAGATGAATGCAACCACATAATTTGCTCTGCTAAAACAAAAAGCTCGTCTTTTTCCTCCCCTCCACATAATTTGCATAATTGCTACTAAATTCTTTGTCCAGATCTCTAAACAAGAAAAGAAAACGACAATGGAGGTTTTTCAAGTGGCCACAGGGTAGCCGCTTCATTCCTCATTATTGAAGAGCTCTGCTAATCAATAATTATTAATTACATTACAAGAGCTTAAATAACACTATGCCGATAGAGTTCTACATGGTACGTAGTGACATATATTATAAGGCAAACCCATTTTACCCTTGTGGTTTGGCTCTAGAGCACTTCACCACATTTAAAAATAGGCACTTTGCCCTCATGTGATTTTGGACTAAAATGTACCAATTTCATCCAAATTAACGGAAATTGTACCACAAGTGCCTAATTGATGAGTTGGCACGAAAAAAGTTGAAGTTAAAGTCAAATCCCAATGCAAACAGACAATTATATCCTTTTCTTCATCTTTCCCAAATCAATATAAAAATCCTCACCAAACCCTAACCCTAATCAAGAAGAAGAAAAGCAGCAGTTGCATTTTCCCAGCCACCCCATCTCCCCTTCTTCATCATTTCTCTACAGTGGCATTACTTGACCTCACAGCAGTTGCAAGACTTGGCCTCACATGTTGTAATTGAAGGCCCTTTCTCTACCGTGGCATTACCGCCCCTTTGCCTCCACCAGCTCTCCTGATTTTGTTAATGTGCATTGGTCAAAATTTAGGAATGACAACTAATTTTGATTAATTTTGCTTTTGGAATTCACATGCAATTCATAAGCTCTTTTGATGTTGATCAGAGCGAGTAATCCCAAAAGAACACATTTAGAGAAGTCTAGCAAAACAACTAAATTATGTCAGAATTTTTATTTAAACAATCAATTTCTGGGTTTGGAATGCAGCAAACTTGAATGATTTCTTTTGGCTAGAAGTTGATGAGATCCCACCAACATTAATTCTAATTCTATTGCTTTTTCTTCTCTTCCCATAATTATTTCTATACTAACTGCCAAAAAACTGTGCAATGCTCTTGGACAATGAAATCCATAAGAAACTGCTCATGGACCTTTTGCTATTCATCTGCAAGCTTGCTATTGTGTAGTAAGAAGCCTTAGGGAGCCATCAAACTTCACTTTCCATTTGTTCTCTTCCGGTTTTCACTCAACAACCAAACAAGAAGGAGATTGTAACATTTTTTTTCCCCGGAAAGCACCTATGGCAAAGAAGCAGAAATCCTAGGTTTTACGGAGGAACAAGAAAATAAGTGTTACATGCGCGCATGCACGTGTGTGTGTGTGTGTGTGTGTGTGTGTACGAAACTAGTCAATCGTTATTGCTATTGAGGTTATTGAATCCGGTGGTGGTGGTGGTGGTGGTGGTGGTGGTGGGTTGAATATGGCAATGGTGATTGACACTGAGTCGAGAGGGAGGGAGAAATGTTGAGGGTATAAAAGTTTATTTTAACAGTGTTAAGATTGCACTTTAATCTAAAATCACGTTCGACCATTTTCACTATTTTTAAATGTTAGATTAGAAAAGTAAAGTGCAAAAGCGCCAAAACCACAAGGAGGCAAATTAGATTTTGCCCTATATATTATACATACATTACACACAACAACAATAGAAAAAAAACAGCTTTCTGCATTAAAAACCAACCCTTCTCTATTGATGAAAACACACAACAATGAACAATTAACTCAAAACAACAAAAAAACAAACAACAAAGTCTACAAAAATGTACATTATCGTGTATATATGAATATAAGTAATTACCGTGTTCTTCCAACGATCTTGGGCATTGACATCAGCTCCGTATTCAATCAAACACTTGGCGACATCGATCCAGCCATGAAGAGAGGCGACGTGGAGAGGAGTCCGACTATCGTAATCCCTAGCTTGAACCAGAGACCGATCTTCCTCCAACAACTTCCGGACGGAAGCGACGTCGTTCTGGTGGGCGTGCCAGAGTATGAGAGACGTCCTGCTCACCCTCGCCTTCACCTTCACCTTGTCCTTCTTTTCCTCCACCGACGACGACGAATCTCCGGCGTCGCTGCCACTCATTGAACGAATAGATTTTGATTGAATGTTGGGATTTTGATTTTCAGAGTTTGTTTTCTGTGATTTTGTTGTTGTCAATACAAAATCAAAATTTGTGTTTTCTCCTTTTCATGTTTGTTGCGAGTGTGTGTGTGTGTGTGTGTGTGTGTGGATGGCAGGAAGTGTGAAACGAATGCCGGTGGTGGGAAAGGGGGCTCAAACGTGGGCGTTACTCTGTTTTACTTTTTCAACTGAATTCGATTCGCTTGACTAAAAATTCACTTAATTTTTAGGATATATTAAAATCAATCATTCATAACACTTATATCTACAAAATAAATTTAAAAAGTAAATTTATATGAAAAATATTTGATGATCCGAATTTGTGTTAAATGTGTGAAAATGATATTATTTTACTTTCAAAATAACGTCGTTTTGAGTGTTTCGAACCATTTGAATCATGAATTTTCGGATCACCTATCATTGTTGAATTTATATACATCATCTTTCATAATGTTTTTTTATGCTAAAAACCTTCAATATTATTTTTTAATTGTTTTAAATTAATTACATTTGAAGTCTTCAAAAGATCATACCCATTTGGTTATCAATATTTAATATTTAAATTATATTAATTTATTTTTAAACGTATAAAAATATTTCAATTTGATACTTTATATTTAAATTATATTAATTTGATTCTTAATATAAATATTAACAACAAAAATGATATAAAATTTAAATTTTAAAGACCAAAAATATAATTAAGAATTAATTACCTAAAAGTCTTATTTACAAATATTATGATAGCTAAGGTCCTATTTAAAATTTTTTGAACAAATAAATTCTGTTTAGTAAAAGGGAAAATATTATCAGTTTTTCTTAATTTTTAAAACTAAGAATATTATCAATTTTACATAGTAAATTTTTAAATAATTATTCCACTAACTGACGAAAAAAACAGAGTATGGATTAAAAGTTTTTGTTTTTTTACTTATTGGTTTGATTCAACTATTTAATAAAACCGAAAACATTATTCAACTTGCTTGCTTCCATTTTTCCAAAAATACTTTTCAGAAAACTCTACTTTTTTATTTTTAGTATTTTTTTGTTTTTACTGAATTTTTTCAATATTTTAAGCAATTTTTTTACTTTTTAAACACACCTAACATAAATACACCTAAAAAGTAAAAAAATTGTAAAATAAATCTTTAAAAAATTCACTAAATACCAAAAATACAAAAAAAAAAATACAAGAATTCAGTATATTTTTTATATTTTTTTATGTATTTATTAATTTTTTAAAATATTTTTTTACAAATTTTTTGCTTTTTAGATACATTTAAGTAAGGTACTTATTAAAAAGTAAAAAAAATGTTTAAAATTATAAAAATAATCACTAAAAATAAAAAAACATAAAAACCAAAAATAATCACTAAAATCTTTTTTAAAAAATACACTAAATACCAAAAAATACAAAAAAAAAAAGAAAGAAAGAAAATTCAGTACATTTTTGTATTTTTGTGTATTTATGAATTTTTTAAAATAATTTTTCACAAATATTTTACTATTTAGATATATCTAAATAATGTGTATCTAAAAAAGTAAAAAAATACTTAAAATTTAAAAAATATTCATTTAAAACAAAAAAACACAATTTTCAGAAAACTGAAATCAAACACAATAATTAATTTAAATTTTTTTTTGCACATAATTTTTTTTAATTTATTTAATTTAAAAATTGATGTTTTAAAGTTTTGAAAATCAAAATAAATATCAAATCATCATATTTCTTTATAGATAATCATAAATAATAAACAATCATTATTTGAATAGCAATTCCGACTATTAAAAATTTAATAGAACTTGAAGGTAAAAAAAAAAATTTATAAGTTCATAAATTAAACTTATATATAAATGTTCTTAAAATTAACCCTTTTTTTTTTTTTTTCCATACTCAATACCTTTAAATATTTACCTGTAGAGAATAGTAATTAAAAATAAATAAAAAATTATATGAACCGAGATAATATATAATTTGTGAATAAGTAGAAAGTGTTGATCCATGGAAGAAAAATTGAAGCTGTTAGCAACATTCTTAATAAGTACATATTTTTTTATCTTTTTATCTTTTTTTTCATCACATCACCTCTCTATTTTTATACACATCTTTTTGTAAAAAGTCAAAAAATATACTTATTTAAATCATTCTAAACCATCCCTTAGTAAATGCACATAGCAGTTGGGGACTATTTTTTATCCCACTAGCATATAAATTATGGTGGTGCTATATGCAAAAATTAACATACTAATTAATATACCAACACATATTATAATATTATTATTGACCTTACTTATTATATAAATTATAAATATCTAAAATCTCTAAAATTATGCCACATCATCTCTTACTATACTAATTGGTATACCAATTGGTGCAAATGGAATCAATAATAATGTCATAGTAAATGTTAGTATAATAATAATACTAATCAGTACATATAGCACTATCAATAAATTAGGAGATTTATTGATTAAATCATATTACTAATCAGTGGAAAATGTAATTGTTCCTGACTTGAAGCTAATTATTGCCCAATACTATAATACAACTTGCAATATATATATAGTGAATAATAATAATACGAGTGTGATTAATAAATGAAAATTGCTTAGTACCTCTTTTTTTTTTTTTTGGAGACTTCCGCAACTTTTTTGAATCTTAATTATTGATGTATTTGTGAGACCCATTCATATTTGTGCGAGGCCCACACCATCAATAATAGTTAAGTTCCAAAAAAAATTATAGGGATCTCTAAAAAAAAAAATCTCAATCATTATTGTTAATAAATATTATTCTTAATTATTCCTCATCCCGACTTCCGTCCAGCTTACGTCCAATGAACTTCTTTCATAATGACATGAAATTGTAGCAATTTTCAAGCTGTGCATTTCACCATTTGACTTGGTCTTATTAAATTGAGAAAGATAGAGATAGATAGCATCATCTTGCTGATGATGCTCACCCGTTTACCAGGTTTTAATCGCTAACTTTTCTGTAAAGTTATCAACTTCGTTTGGTTTTAGATTTTTGGTCCAAAAAAAAAAAAAAAGTATAAAAAAATAAAATTAAATACAAAAGTTAATAAAATAAAGAGTAAATTATTGATAAATCCTATTTAGAAGTGTTTTAACTCAAAAAGAGCATAAATAAATTTTTTAACCCATTTATTCCCATGTATGTATAGTTTTATTCCATAAAATTATTTTTCTTGATTTACACTATTTTCTTAGACACTTATGCCCTTATATTTCATTTTGATACCCTTATAAATATTTTTTGAACGGTTAGCAATTTTATGATGTAAACATTCATATTTTAAAATTCACATTGGTAGGATTGTAAAAATTTACCCGTGGGCGGCCCGACTCGTTTGACAATGTGAATATTCACATTGACATATTAACATTCACATTAATAGGAGTGTAAAATTGACCCGCGTCTCGTGGCGGCGCGAAACCCGCCCGCGGCCCAGGGCGGGCCCGGTCCGGCTTGTTGACAATGTGAATATTCATATTGACATGCTAACATTCACATTGATAAGAGTATAAAATTGGCCCGCGGCCCATGGCTGCCCAAAAGCCTGCCCGCCGCCTGAGGTGGGCCCGGTCCGGCTCGTTGACAATGTGAATATTCACATTGACATGTTAACATTCACATTGATAAGAGTATAAAATTGGCCAGCTGTCACGCCCCAAACTCGCCCCTAAAAGTTTGGGCATGACCTATTCATAACCGGACTCTTAACCTGACATACATAACATATGGGGTCTGAACGGAAGCATTTAACAATATAAACGAACATAAATAAAAGAACTATATCCATTGAGCGACCTCTATTATGCCAGGATCACAAACTGAACATAAGGCAAACAAACATGTAGTAGTATGCATCTGAGAATTTAGCTATGGACATATACATATCTAGACTCAGCCCCATAATTGGGCGCAACAAAAACAGTAAGAAGTAAAAGAATTATAAACACTTCAACCTTAGATAGGTGATCAGGGTGTAAAACCAAAAGCTTAATAAAACTCCATAAAATGGCTGCCTTTACTTAAGTGCCTGGACTCTCCGGGGTTGACACCAAAAGGAGCAGATGCCACGGGTTAAGACTGACCTCCAGGTAGGATGCCTACAGAACAAACGTAACATAAAGTGAGCCAAGCTCAGTGAATAGTAATACTTAAATAAAACAATGCTTAACTTGAAATATAAAACATGTCAATGCTTATATAAATAAAGAGAGCATTTAATTTAATTCTGTCTTAAGTTCAGATTGATCTTGTCGGTTACAAAGTCACAGATTGGCTCTCGGCCTAAAGAGTTCACACATTCACACATTGGCCCCCGGCCTAACAGAACCATAACTTCATAGCTTCACAAATCGGCCCTCGGCCTCTTAGATTCACAAGTTCATAAATTGGCCCTCGGCCTCATAGATTCACATTTCACATAGTTCCCAAGCTGGCCCTCGGCCTCATGGGTCATATTTCACATAGTGGAGGTTCTTACTTCACAAATGGCCCTTGGCCACATAGGTTTGTAGCTTCACAATTTCTTTTGATGCTTTCACAATTTCACAATGTTTCTCACATAGCATTCATAACTTCATATACTCTTTGGATGTTTCCATAAGTTCATAAATTCACAAGGTGGCCCTTAGCCTCATAAGTTCACAAATTCACAAGGTTATGCCTTTCATATCTTCACAAATTATATCTTTCATAATTTGACATATTGTATCTTTCACATAACGGCCATAGGCCTCATAACTTTCATATCGACTTTAAGCCTAGTTCACATATGTATGGACTCAAGAGGTGGCTCGTACGGATTCTAGAGGTGACTCGCATTGCAGCACTTAGTTCCGTACAGCACTTTGCCCCATACCGGTAATTCATAGGTTTTACAGACCAAACCACATATATCATGTCATATATAAACGGAAACAAAGTCATGCATAGTCATTAAGCTTGAATCATAAACAAAATCAGAATTCATACTTAATTCTACATGGTTCCTCAATAAGAAGTATTTCTTATCATATCTTGTCATATTATATCATTATCGTAAAATAGAATAATTCATATTCTTATGTGGTTGCATTCATGTGTAACACAACAAAATAACTTCATATTCATATGAATTCACATAGTTTTCAAATTATTCTGATTCTTCGAAGATGAACATCAGTTCCACTTATCCTTTAAGAAATCACATAATATACTTATAAATAACAAAGGGTTAATATTTGTCATTAACAGAACAAAGGATTCCAAAATCATACCGTCGTACGCGAATCTTTCAGCATTCATGTCAGTTCATATTGATTTCCCATTGTCATAAATGTGCGTAAAACACTTACAGAGAATAGAGCATTGGTAACAATAATTCTCAACAATAGATAAAATATACATTTTGTACTACTACTCACAGTGCTACAACGGCATGCTTGTCCCTCCTGGAGTGTACCCTGTACACAATCAATGCACATTAGTTCCTTTTTCTTCCTTAAATCATTTCTGGGTCTTTACTCTTTGCATGCATTTTCAACCACTTTAAAATCATCAGAAAAATATTCTGAAAATACCAGAGAGACAAGCACGCAAAACTGAACAAACACATTTTTTTCCTGAAAATGAGTCCCCCGCTCGAGCGCCACTTTGGCCGCTCGAGCGGACTGAAAAATTCACAAAACTGCTGGGAGGTGGTTTTTCCCGCTCGAGCGGGCTTCCCGCCGCTCGAGCGGACCAAGCAAATTCTGTTTTGGGGCAGCTCAATTCCAACTCAAAATTAAGCATCATCACCTCATTTCTCATGCAATCCAAGATGAACTTAAGGCGATATTTGAACCCAACTTCACTATAACATAATTTATCATTGGAATAACACAAGGTAACATGATTAAAAGCTTGGTCAAATCACTATTCTTCCACATTTCACCATAGTATGAACTAGAACTTGAGTATCATAAAATACACATGAGTAGAAGCTTATTCAAGTTACATACCTTCTAAATTCCATCTTTAATTCAAGTTCCTCATGTTTATTAAAACATTACACATTACCTAAATACATTTTCATGGGTTTAACATGAGAAACAAAGATTGAGGTAAAAAGTTCATGCCAAAGCAACTAATTGATGATGATCCCCTTTAATCAAACATAATTTATGAACAATTCTTCATTACAACCCTAAATCATCAAACATAAGTCATAACAAACCCTTCTCCCCAATTGAAAGGAGAATTCTCTTGTATAACCAATTAAACATACTTGAGCTTTAAAAATTACAATATTTATAACATAGTTCATTCGCAAATTTTAAACATACTTTCCAAACATTTCCAAATTCCAATTAAACTTGTACATATACAATTCAATATCTCAATTTCATTAATCTACTTTCAATTTGGGCCAAAACATTGGTTATCATCATTAATCAACCTAGGGTTTCTAAGAAATCTAGTAATTTCAAATAAAATTCAAACTGATTAATCCATCACTTTTCATTCCAATATTCCCATAGATTATACACTTAGAATTCATAATCCATCATCTTAACTCATCAATTCAACTCTCAACATCCCATACCCTAAAACCCCCAATTCTCATACCATACTCTACATGCTCACAATTGGAAATTTGTACATATATACAATGAAAACACCACAAATCTATCTAGTGATGTAGGTATTGAAGAGAATTAGAACCCCTACCTCAAGAATCAAGTAAAAGGGCGCAACTTTGGTGAGGATTCTTCACAAATCCAAGTTCCAATCGGTTGAAAATATTAATCTTCTCTTGTTCTCCATCCTTGATGCAAGAATCATGGTGGATTGTTCATAAAAGTGGAGGAAATCAAGGTTTTGGGGCTAGGGTTTCGGACCTAGTCAAGAGGAAAGAAGAGGGGAAAAAGAAAAATGGAAGAAATAAACTCAAAATCCCGTTTTTAAGCTGCTGTACCTGCTATTCCCGCTCGAGCGTCCCTATCCCCGCTTGAGCGGACCTGTTCCCAACACAGACTTCAAAATTTCAAATAGGTATAACTCTCCCACCCGGACTCCGTTTTAGGTCGTTCTTGTGTCCAAATTGAAGCCCCGGAAATAATCTTTCCAATGGTTCTAACCTCACATTCAAATTCAAAGTGTGGAAAAAGAAAAGGGCAAAAGAGTGGCGGCTGATCGTAAAATAACTATCCAAATTAAATTCTTTGGTCCAATCTTACATTACCATCTTATTACCACCTCAACCAAAATCCCAAAATAAAATAAAAACATTCTCAATTCCAATAGATATAGGTGAATTAAACACATTAACCCTTAATTAAATGAGGATGACTTTCTATACGCATTTTGGGGTCATTACACCAGCAGCCCAGGGCGGGCCCGACCCGACTCGTTGACAATGTGAATATTCACATTGACATGTTAACATTCACATTGATAAGAGTATAAAATTAGCTCGCGCCTCGTGGCTGCCCGAAACCCGCCCACGGCCCATGGCGAGGCCCGGGACGGGCCCGGCCCGGCCTGTTGACAATAGGGGTGGGCGCGGGTCGGTTGCGGCCACGGAACCTCCAATCCGCCATCCGTCCGCCAAATTGGCGGATTGGAGAAAATCAATCCGCATCCGTCCGCCAATCCGGCGGATTTGCGGTTTGGCGGATGGATGCGAATCGGTTTGGCGATTTGAAATTTTATAAATTTTCAACATAGTTCAACTTGTGCAGTTCCACAAAAAAAAAAAAAAAAGTATTATAGTCAATGACTTAAAAAAGTAGTACAATTACTACATATCTCATTCAAAGAAAAAAAGTTTGAAACTTTAGAATATCACAATCACTGAATGCCTCATCCACATATTACAATCACAGCATGCCTCATCCACATAAAGTATTACCATCTGTTGTTCTTAAAATATAAAAACAATTCAAACCACCAAAACCATGAACAGAGCAATAGTAGAGATTGTATGTCTCTGTATTGTTACATTTATATATGTTTTTGAAAACAAAAACTAACCACCATATATCATATTTTCTATTTATTACTTTTAGAGTTAGATTTAAAAACCAAAAAATATAGATAAATAATACGTTTATTTTTTTCAATTCAAAAAATATATTCAAGTCAAAAACTTTTTTTCAACAAAATATTTGAACTCTTTTTCAATTGAAAACACAAACAAAATATTTAAACAAATTGAAAACACAAAGTCTTATAAATTACTAAGGGTGCTCGCGGTTTGGCAGTTCGATTGCGGCCAAAGGAACCTCAAATCCGCCATCCGTCCGCCAAATTGGAGGATTGGAGAAAATCAATCCGCAACCGTCCGCTCGTCATCACGCATCCGTCCAAAATGCGGCGGATCGGATCGGTTCGGTTCAGTCGGTTTTGGCGGATCGGTATATCTGCTACTCACCCCTAGTTGACAATGTGAATATTCACATTGACATGTTAACATTCACATTGATAAGAGTATAAAATTGGCCCACGGCCCATGGGCGGCCAAAAGCCCGCGCCGCCGCCCGGGGCGGGCCTGGCCCGGCCCGTTGAATTGTGAATATTCACATTGACATGTTAACATTCACATTGATAGGAATGTAAAATTAGTCCGCGCCTCGTGGCTGCCCGAAACCCGCCCATGGCTCATGGCGCGGCCCGGTGCGGGCCCGGCCTGGCCTGTTGACAATGTGAATATTCACATTGACATATTAACATTCACATTAATAAGAGTATAAAATTGGCCAGCGGCCCAGGGCGGGCCCGACCCCGCCCGTTGACAATGTGAATATTCACATTGACATGTCAACATTCATATTGATAAAGAGTGTAAAATTGGCCCGCAGCCCGAGGCGGGCTTGGCCCGATCCGTGACAATGTGAATATTCACATTGACATGTTAACATTAACATTGATAGGAACGTAAAATTTGCCCGCTACCTGAAGCTTGCCCGCGGCCCGGGGTAAGCCCGGCCCGGCCCGTTGACAATATGAATATTCACATTGACATGTTAAAATGCACATTGATAGGAATGTAGAGTTGGCCCGCGGCCCGTGGGCTGCCCGAAGCCCGCCCACGGCCCGGGGCAGGCTCGTTTCGGTCCGGGCCTGAGCATGTCCGAGACCGTAGGTTAGGGCCTAGGTCATCACTTTGAAGCCCCGCCTGGCCCATCGGCCCGTTTAAGGCCCATTCAAGGCTCGGTCCGAGGCCCAGCTCACCCAAAGCGCAATGTATTTTTTTGTGGAAAATAATAAAATTTTGGTAGAAAAAATTAAAAAGAATTAAAAAAAATGGCCAGGCCCGCCCAAGCCCGACCTAAGCTCGAGGCTAGGCCCAGGCCCACCGGCCGGACCAGAGGCTCGATCCATCGGCCCGTCCAAAGCCCGAATACCATTGTGCCAGGTTTAGGGCCTGGGCCTAATTTTTTGGCTCATGGGCCAGCCCGACCCGGCCCGGGAAAGGCTCGTTTGGGCCTAGGCTCGAGCCTAGTCCGAGACCCTAGGCTCGGGCCTAGGCCATCACTTTAAAGCCCCGCCCGGCCCATCGACCCGGTTAAGGCCCATTCAAGGCTCGGCCCAAGGCCCAGCCCGCGCGCGAGGCCTAGTGTCTTTTTTTGTGAAAAATAAATTTTGGTAGAAAAAATTAAAAAGAATTAAAAAAAAATTTGGCCAGGCCCGCCCCGGGCCACCCACGGGCCGTGGGCGGGTTTCGGGCAGCCACGAGGCATGGACTAATTTTATACTCCTATCAATGTGAATGTTAACATGTCAATGTGAATATTCACATTGTCAACGGGCCGGGCCGAGCCCGCCCTAAGCCGCTGGCCAATTTTATACTCTTATCAATGTGAATGTTAACATGTCAATGTGAATATTCATATTGTCAACAGGCCGGGCCGACCCCGCCCCGAGCCGCCTACAGGCCGTGGGCGGGTTTCGGGCAGCCACAAGGCGGGGTCTAATTCTACACTCCTATCAATGTGAATGTTAACATGTTAATGTGAATATTCACATTGTCAACGAGCCGGGCCGGACCCGTCCCGGGCCGTGGCGGGCTTTTGGCCACTTATGGGCTATAAGCCAATTTTATACTCTTATCAATGTGAATGTTAATATGTCAATGTGAATATTCACATTGTCAATGGGCCGGATCGGGCCCGCCCCGGGCCGTCCATGGGCCGCGGGCAGGTTTCACGCCGCCACGAGATGCGGGCCAATTTTACACTCCTATTAATGTGAATGTTAACATGTCAATGTGAATATTCACATTATCAATGGACTGGGCCCGTCCCGGCTCGACTCGAATTTTTCCGGGCACCCACGAGGATCGACATGGGTCGGGCCCCTACACATTGACGATATGAACATTCATTTGACGGTGTGAACATTCACATTAAGGGTATTTTGGTAATTATGTCACCCATAAATCCACTTTCTAAGAACTTTATTCCATCCAACCCATATTCTTTTTGACTATTCCATTAGGTCCTATTTGAGATAAGAAGACTAAAATACCCTTTTCATCTACTTATGTTCCATTTAGTTCACATTATTTTCTTATGTTTCAATAAGTCCTATGGGTGACATAATTACCAAAATACCCCTAATGTGAATGTTCATATCATCAATGTGTAGGGGCCCGGCCCATGTCGATCATCGTGGGTGACGGGAAAAATTCGAGTCGGACTGGGGCGGGCCCGGCCCATTGACAATGTGAATATTCACATTAACATGTTAACATTCACATTAATAGGAGTGTAAAATTGGCCCGCATCCCGTGGCGGCTCGAAACCCGCCCGCGGCCCATGGATGGCCCGGGGCGGGCCCGGTCTGGCCCGTTGACAATGTGAATATTCACATTGACATATTAACATTCACATTGATAAGAGTATAAAATTGGTCCGTGGCCCATGGGCGGCCAAAAGCTCGCCACGGCCCGGGACGGGTCCGGCCCGGCCCGTTGACAATGTGAATATTTACATTGACATGTTAACATTCACATTGATAAGAGTGTAAAATTAGCCCGCGCCTCGTGGCTGCCCGAAACCCTCCCACGGCCCGTGGGCAGCTCGGGGCGGGCCCGGCCCAGCCTGTTGACAATGTGAATATTCACATTGACATGTTAACATTCACATTGATAAGAGTATAAAATTGGCCAGCGGCTCAAGGCGGGCCCGGCCGGCCCATTGACAATGTGAATATTCACATTAATATGTTAACATTCACATTGATAGGAGTGTAAAATTAGCCCGTGCCTCGTGGCTGCCCGAAACCCGCCCATGGCCCGGGGCCGGCTTGGCCATTTTTTTTAATTCTTTTTAATTTTTTCTACCAAAATTTTATTATTTTTCACAAAAAAAGATACTAGGCCTCGGCGCGAGCTGGGCCTCGGGCCGAGCCTTGAATGGGCCTTAACCGGGCCGATAGGCCGGGCCAGGCTTCAAAGTGATGGCCCAGGCCCGAGCCTAGGGTCTCGGACTAGGCTCGAGCCTAGGCCCAAACGAGCCTTTCTAGGGCCGGGTCGGGCTGGCCTACGGGCCAAAAAATTAGACCCAGGCCCTAGCCCTAGCACAAGGGTATTCGGGCTTTGGACGGGCCAATGGATCGCGCCTCTGGTCGGGCCAGTGGGCCTGGGCCTAGCCTCGAACTTAGGTCGGGCTTGGGCGGGCCTGGCCATTTTTTTTTAATTCTTTTTAATTTTTTCTACCAAAATTTTATTATTTTCCACAAAAAAATACATTGCGCCTCGGACGGGCTGGGCCTCGGACCGAGCCTTGAATGGGCCTTAAGTGGGCCGATGGGCCGGGGCGGGCTTCAAAGTGATGACCTAGGCCCTAACCTAGGGTCTCGGACTTGCTCGGGCCCGGACCGAAACGAGCCTGCCCGGGCCCGGGCTTAGGCGGGCTTCGGGCAACCCACAAGCTGCGGGCCAACTCTACATTCCTATCAATGTGCATTTTAACATGTCAATGTGAATATTCACATTGTCAACGGGCCGGGCCGGGCCTACCCCGGGCAGCGGGCAAGCTTCGGGCAGTGGGCAAATTTTACACTCCTATCAATGTTAATGTTAACATGTCAATGTAAATATTCACATTGTCAACAGGCCGGGTCGGGCCCGCCCCGGGCTGCCCATGTGCCGTGGGAGGGTTTCGGGCAGCCACGAGACGCGGGCTAATTTTACACTCCTATCAACGTGAATGTTAACATGTCAATGTGAATATTCACATTGTTAATGGGTCGGGTCGGGCTCGCCCTGGGCCGTTGGCCAATTTTATACTCTTATCAATATGAATGTTAACATGTCAATGTGAATATTCACATTGTCAACGGGCCGGGTCGGGCCTGCTCTGGGCCGCTGGTTAATTTTATACTCCTACCAATGTGAATGTTAACATATTAATGTGAATATTCACATTGTCAACGGGCCGTGTCGGGCCCGCCCTGGGCCGTTGGCCAATTTTATACTATTATCAACGTGAATGTTAACATGTCAATGTGAATATTCACATTGTCAACAGGCTGGGCCGGGCCCGTCCCGGGCCGTTCATGGGTCGTAGGCGGGTTTCTGGTAGCCACGAGGCGCGGGCTAATTTTACACTCCTATCAATGTGTATGTTAACATGTCAATGTGAATATTCACATTGTCAACAGGCCGTTGGCCAGCCATGGGCCGCGGGCCAATTTTATACTCTTATCAATGTAAATATTAACATGTCAATGTGAATATTCACATTGTCAACGAGTCGGACAGGGCCCGCCCTGGACAGTAGGCGGGCTTTTGGCCAGCCATGGGCCGCGGGCCATCTTTATACTTTTATCAATGTAAATGTTAACATATCAATGTGAATATTCACATTGTCAAGCAGTCGGACCGGGTCCGCCCCAGCCCGCCCATGGGCCGCGGGCGGGTTTCGCGCCGCCACGAGACGCGGGTCAATTTTATACTCCTATTGATGTGAATGTTAACATGTCAATGTGAATATTTACATTGTCAACGGGCCGGGCCCGCCCCGGCTCGCAGGCGGGTTTTGGGCCGCCCACGGGCCAATTTTACATTCCTACCAATGTGAATTTTAAAATATGAATGTTCACATCATAAAATTGCTAACTGTTCAAAAAATATTTATAAGGGTATCAAAATTAAATATAAGGGCATAAGTGTCCAAGAAAATAATGTAAATCAAGAAAAATAATTTTATGGAATAAAACTATACATACATGGGACTAAATGGGTTAAAAAATTCTTTCATGGACTTCTTAGGTTAAAACACTTCTAAATGGGATTTATCAATAATTTACCCTATAATTATTATATTTTTTATTTTACAAAAATTTAAAAAGTCAAAAAAATAAACTAAACGAGGTTAAAAAAGTCCTAACATAAAAAAACTAACTAAAAAAGTCAATGCAAAACGAAAACTTCCGTTTGGGAAGAGCTAGATTGGGCTTTTTTTGGCTATTTTTGTCACAAAAGACAAAATAGGCTATTTTAGCCATAAAAAACAAAACATCACATCCAACCCATAATCATTACATTCTTCTCTCACAAAAAATTCTAAAAAAGTCAAAAAGCCAAAAAATCCTTCCCAAACCAAACTTTGTTGCCCAAATTAAAATAATCAAAAAAACTAAAAAGCCAAAAAGTCAATCCCACTTCGCTGAATGGGCATCAGCTTCAATATATCGTGTTATGACTTTGAGAAAAAATGTGTTATTGATAAACAGTCACCCAAATTAGAGGAGGCATCTCTCCTTACAAAATTATAGCCTTATAAGAATTATACTCTCATGAATATATATATATATATATATATATGAAATGAGATTCAAATTCTTAATCTCTTAGTGAGGTGCTAAAATTTTGATGAAACTGAATTAATTTTGATTAATTTATAATAAATAAAAATCTCAAAATCCATGGAGTCAACTAATAAACCAGAGGATTGTACCAACAGGGGGTTGGTTCAGTGGATAAGACCTTCGAATCCCTCGCTCAATGCTTGGGTTCGAGTCTCCATAGTCCTTTGTTAGGGTTAAACATACTCCTTAACGCCTGAAGCACGCGGGGGCCTAAATTTCGGCCCCGATGTAGATGCGGTGGGGTTCCCTGCAGATATGTTGTAGGTGCTGAGGGACAATACTCTCTCGCGAATATGTTGGAGTAGCCTATCTGCATATCTATTTTTTGAATCAAAAAAAAAAAAACCAGAGGATTCTTGATTCCTTAGCACTCAAAAGAACGGTCTAACCAAGGGATTTTTCCTCAGAAATGAAAGACATGAATATTGCTACCACAACTCCTTTTATTTTGTATTTTATTTTTTTGAAAAATCAAAGAAGAAAACTCCTCTCAAAGTCAGCAACGCAGTTGATGGTGGTTATTATAAGGTCTTTTTTTTTTTAAATAAAAAAACAAAAAATCTAAGGGTCCAACAAAAGCAGAGAGGTGGGATGGGGGCAAAGAGAAGAGCAATGGTAGAGGGCCACAAAAAGTGTGGCTCAAATGGCTCAAAACTATCAAAACGACGTCGTTTTGACAGTTTTGAGCCATTTGAGCCACACTTTTTGTGGCCCTCAAATATTTTTCCAAAGAGAACTCTTCTTTTTTTTTTTGTACTATGTATTTCTTAAATAATAATTGAGCTGAAAGGCAAATTTATAATAAAAAAATTAGGGTGATTTCTACAAATTTAAATATATGTCACCATGCATGACCTCCCAACCCAATCTTGATTCCAGGCTTCTTATGTGGTCATAAACTTGTGTTAATGGAGTCCAAGTCCAAGACCTCCCCAAATTGCTTGATTATTATAAAATATTATAGTGCCACATGATTAAAAAACAAAGATATCGGCCTTGTTTGGTTCGTCTTTGAAAAACAAATTTTAGAGAAAATTTTTTAAAATTTTATTTGGTTTAGTGATTTTGGAAAAAAAAAATCGAAAATCACTTTTTATCTCTTACACATCAATCAATCATTTTTTCTCTCCTCTCTCATTCTCAATCACTTTTTCTCACACACACATCTACTCAACTACAACAAAATATCAAATCATCCCAAACTCCCATACTTCAAAACTATTTACAAAATATACAACCAAACAAACCAAAAAAATTTCTGAACTTTTTCTCTAAATTTGTTTTTTTGAAAATTTATCTCCCAAAACCAAACCAAACATATCTTTCATAATATTTTTTTATGTTAAAAACCTTTAATATTACTTTTTAATTTTTTTTAGATTAATTACATTTGAAGTCTTCAAAGACCCATTTGGTTAGCAATATTTAATATTTAAATAATATTGATTTATTTTTAAATGTATAAAAATATTTCAATTTGATACTTGATGTTTAAATTATATTAATTTGATTCTTAATATAAATATTAGCGACTAAAATGATACAAAATTCAAATTTTAAAGATCAAAAATATAATTAATCTTTTTTTTTTTTTTTTTTTTGGGTCACTCAATATAGATCAATAAGAGTTAATAGGAGTTAAATGTTAATCAAATTGAAAAAACAACAAAGGATATCAAGATCTTCCCCACAAAATAGTGTTATACAACAATTTAGGCAACTATCCATACTCAACACCTTTAAATATTTAACAACAGAGAATAGTAAGTAAAAATAAATAAAAAATTATATGAAGCGAGATAATATATAATGTATGTGTACAAGTAGAAGGTCTCGATCTAAAGAAGAAAAAAAATCCAAGTTATTAGCAACACTCTTGATAAACATAGCAGCCGGCGACTATTTTTTGCCCCACTTGCATATAAATTAGGAGATTTAATTTTTTGACTAAATCATATTAATCTTTTGACTAAATCATATTACTAGTCAGTGGATAATTAATGTAACTGTTCTAGTCTTGAAGCTGATTATTGACCAATACTATAATACAACTTGCAATATTATTCTTAGTTATTCCTCATCCTAACTTCCTTCCAGCTTAAGTTCAATGAACTTCTTTCATAATGACATGAAATTGTACCATTTGACTTCGGCCTTTGAAATTTTATTGTATCTTGCTGATGATGCTCAACCGTTTATCAGGTTTCAATTGTCAACTTTCCTGTTAAGTTATCAACTTCTTTAATCTTCTTGCACTGAATAGGCATCAGCTTCAATACAAGGTCTTAGGACTTTCAGAAAATTTGTGCATCCCATTCTCACAAAATTCCAGCGCTATTAGAATTATGCTCTCATAAATATATATATATATATATATATAGGAAAATTTACTGATAAATCCTAATTCCAGAAATCTTGCTCCAATTAGTCCTTAATGTTTTCTTATGAACCGTTCAGTCCTATTTGATTTGGGAGGAATATTTGTATTATGTTTGGTATGTTTGGATTTTACATTTGTATCCTTCTGATGTGTGATTGGGTAGTTGTTGGGTTGCTGATGTCGCCCCATTTGTTGGGGGAACGTATATGTACATTACCTATTTTCCGTAGATAGTTGGAGTGTTTTACGGGGAGTTTGTTTCTTTTTGGCTGATGTGTTTGCAGAGGTTTTTTGGGTATTTTTGTGTGTTTTGTTCATTCATACCTCTATTGCAGTGTCGAGGTTGTCGTTTGGATGTGTACATCGCCGGTTGCTGTAACTCACAATATCTAATTGAGGTTTTTTTAGGCAGGTATGGAGGGTGCTGTCTTGATGTTATGTTCTTACGAAGGAACGAACGCTGTCATTCGTCTTCATCCCGCGTTGACGTTTGCGGATTTGATCAGTGGGATATGCGGCAAGTTTGAAGGGTTGGACTCCGAGATGGTCGTCTTATTCATTGAACTTCCTGAATATAACAAGTTCTGTGTCTTGTGCGATGAGGATGTTCGGAATATGTTTTCTCTTGCGAAGTCTTTTGGTCTCGATCATGTCGATGTCATTATTCAATTACGAAATGGGGGGGACGGGGGCAATCCTGGTGACGGAATGTGTATGGCTGACTTCGACAGCAAGGCCCCGGGTTATGGGATGTTCGGATTGGATGACCGGACGGATCTGTTACAGTCGTATTGTCAGCATAGGTCCGAGACATACCTGTCGGCTGGGTGGGCAAGCGGCGTTACCAATGTGGGTCAGTGTTTTATTGGTGGGGCTGATGAATTTCGGACCGTCCTTTCCAAATACGCTGTCGAGTGTGGGTTTCAGTTCAAATACGTGAAGAATGATTCGGTGCGTGTTACAGCTGTTTGTAAGTTTGCAGGGTCAACGGGGTGTTCGTGATCGGTACATGCTAGGGTGTTCGCATCCAACGGGGTTTTTTGTTTGAAGAGGTTTACTAGTGTACACACATGTGGTGCTGCTGTTCGTATGTCCAGGAACCCACGTACTGGGTCTGATTTGGTGGCCGATGTTGTTGCGGATCGTGTGCGTGCTCAGCCATTGACACGGCCCACTGACGTCATTTTTGGTTTGAAAAACGATTACGGCCTGGATATTAGTTACCGTGTTGCTTGGTGTCACGACCCAAACACGCCCCTATAGGTTTGGCACCGTAACCGGCCAGTAATCCGAGGATTACCTACGGCCTCTGAACAGATTAACAAAATATTAGGGGCTAGCGGAAGCAAATAATAATATACAACGTCCATTGAGCTGTGCAGACTTATATGAGACAGAAAAATTTAAAACTTTTTATATACATATATACACAGATTAGACCAAAAAGGAACTTAACCCTATTTACAAAATACTCAAGACTTGTTTAACCAAACAAGAAAACAGAACGTAAACTTTAAATTACTTAGCAATAATCACTTAACACATCCGGAACCTCCACGGGAGGCACATTAGTTGGCTGACAAAACAGATTCTAGACAGATGCCTCTAAGCCTGGTCACGCGCCTGATCACCTACATACATAAATAATACAGTAAGCTAAAGCCCAGTGAATAATAACAGAGTAAAGGGTTTAATGAATGATGTCCATCACAGAGTCAGAAAATCAGAGTTTATATCAGAAACATAATCTTATCAGAAATAGAGTCTTATGCTCATTCAGATTTCAAATCAAAAACATAGTCATGTCATATTTGTATCAAAACAGATTCATGTACTTGTTCATAATCATTTCCATATTCAGTTTTTCACATAATCATACGTGGTACATCCAATAGCGTTACCAAATCTGATGACCCATAAAGGGACCTAATGACCCATAAAGGGACCTGATGACTCATGTGCACAGAGACGTTCTGATGACCCATAAAGGGACCTGATGACCCATATAGGGACCTGATGACCCATAAAGGGACGCGTATCATGTAGTGCTAAGGATGCCACGGTTAACTTTCAGAATCTTGGACAATCATTCATTCATTTCCAACATATCATAGCTTTTCAAAGAATCAATCATTTCGTATCATAGTATACTGAAAATACATAACATTGAACATAACTTTACAAAGTTATTACTCACAGATGGCCGCAGAAGCAAATCAGACAGACTGGACATATCAGGAAAATCAGGCAGACAATGGCGCGTGACCTACACAAGCACATAACATATACACATTGAAATACGATATTACTCATTTGATTAAACTTGTCCTTTCTAGTCTTTATAGTCCGAAGTTCTACTACGTTTATTTTTTCTCATTTAAATAAATCGGGTTCTTATTTCATATATTCTTTCATTACTAAGTCCCTCTTTCCAAATAGATTGATCCTTTACTTGGCTTCTTAAATAATTACCACAAGATCAATGATTCATTCTTTAACTAACTAATCTATATTGATTAGTAGCTTACTATTCTTTATTGAGTCATAAATCATGTCTAGAATGCATTGGAAAGAGATGAGGATAAAAATATGAGCTAAATGCAACTTTTCAAAACATGTTGAAAATGGGTCTTCGCTCGAGCGCCACTTTGGTCGCTCGAGCGGACTGTAAAATTTGAAAAACTACTGGGAGGTCGATTTTCACGCTCGAGCGAGACTTCCCTCGCTCGAGCGGACAACGAAAATTCAGAAATTCTAAAATTGAAATTGAAGTTCAAATTTGGTATTTAAAGCCTCAAAACATGTACCTTAGTATACAAACATGGAGAACCATTTTTTTTAAAGTCATAAATTGTCAAATCATTTACTCAAAAATCATTTATTCAAAATCATGCCCCAATTGCCAAATTTAGTTTTAATTCATCTTATTAATATCAACCCACAATTCTAAGATGTAAATTAGACCCCCCAACCTTTTGAAATTCCATGATGTATGTAATACAAATAGACCCAATTTTATTATTAATAACAAAATCAACTTAATTATGAATTACACAAATCAATTTCTTAGAAATTCAACTTAACTCAATTGTTAACCAAAAACTTAATTTATAACATGGATGCTCTAAAATGCATCTAAATTGAATAAAATTCTTAAACTACATCACATGTATGGATTAAATAAAAATCTAATTATAAAATCAAAACTTTAGGATTAGTTCCAAATTCCCATAAACTTGATTTTAGTTCCAAATCGTCATTTCCTTATCAATTTCCTTCTAATCCCATAAAATTGATTCCTAACTCTTTTCTATCTCCTTAAATTACCAAATTGAAATTATAAAACTCCTAAAAAAATATTTGCATGTGTGAAATTATAATCAAAATCCCTTTTATTCAAAATTAAGCTCAAATGTTCATGAATTTATAATTTACCACAACTTGTCCTTCTTATATCCAAACATGACATTAATTCCTCAAATCTCCTAAAATTCCATTGATGCATATCAAGATGAAGCCCAAATTCGTGAGGAAAACACAAATTAAACTTAAAATAATTAATTTCTAATTTATTTTCCATGATTATCCACATGCATGCAAGGATGAGTTCTAATTCCATTTTTAATTTCAAGTATAACATAAAGATTCTATAAAGATTAAGCATGAATCCATACCTCAAGCTCTAATTTCAAAGATTGTAGATGATTTCCCCTTAAGTCTTCTTCTTTCTTTACATTTCCAGTACAACCTTGGAGTTCCTCCTTTAAAAGTTGAGCTCTCCTCCCTTTCTCTCACTCACGGTTTTCCTTTTCCAACAGCCAAATAACTTGAGTATCCTCACTCTCTCCCTCTCTCGATTTACTCCAGCCGAAGGTGATGAATAGGCATCAAGACTTTCGTCCTTTCTAACTCTCTCTCTAACACTTTTTCATGTTTAATTTCCAGCACAATACAAATAAGAGGACCCTCCTCTTGCCTCAGCAAAACAATTGAACACAAAGCACATCTAACACTTTAAGGTGCAACACGTGTACCCAAGGCTCCACCACAAACATACACATGTACACCCATCTTTTCTTCTTTTCTTTTTTTTTTTTAATTAAAAGAGTAGAATTAGTTTAACTCTTAATTACACATAAGCTTAATTAATCACCTCTAAATTTTAATTGATATTGATTAATCATAACTAATCACGAGTCCAACATAATTTAATTAGTCCAATTGACTTCAACTAAGGCCCAAATTAATTATAATTAAATTTGTCAATCTGAATCAGATTTTTAATCAAATTCCCAAAAGGCTCCAACTAATAAATCAAACTTATTGCCATCATCAATTTTGATTTCCTACATCATCTAGGCCTTCAATTTTGATCAGACACCAAATCTTCGTCAATAAATTACATATTCAAATCGGGCACATCATAATTAAATTTAATTCACAATAATCACAATCCTCAATCTTTCATAATTTAATTAACTTAATTTTCTCCAATTCGGATCTAATTAATTGAATCTCAATTTTTACTAAACTGAATCGAATATTTAATTAAACTCCCAAATGGGTCCATAATTAAGATTAAATTGATTCGACTTCTTAACTTCACTTACTTAAGCCATTTGGACCCTTAATTTCTAATTCCAAAATAAACCTTCAATAAAATCATATACGAGTCAGATTCCACAATTCTCATAACTCCCAAATGAATTATAATACTCGGCAATTAAATCTCAAATCCTCTTAATTAATCAAGTATCAATCATTATACGTGATGGGGTCGTTACACTTGGCTTGGTGTTGAGAAAGCGAGGAGTGAAGTATATGGTGACCACGTTGTGTCCTTCGATTAGCTTAGATGGTACAGTAATGCTGTGATGGAAAATAACCCAAACAGCTATATCAACCTCGAATTTCAGCAACAAACTGGAAGATTTGTTCGGTATTTCATATCATTTCGTGCTTGCATAAATGGATTCAAGTATTGTCGTCCGTTGTTATTTTTTGATGGTACTTTTCTCAAGGGCCAGTTCAAGGGGAATTTACTTGCGGCTACTGCGAAGGAAGGGAACCAAGGTAATGTGTTTCGCGTCTTCAAATTGGTTACATCCAATTACATTGTTGTCTTTAAATATTTGTTCAAATATTTAAAATGTGTTTTGGGGGTGATGACAGATTGGTTGTGTATAATGTATATCATTATGTTAGTATATAATGGAAACACAATCTGTTGTGGTTTCAAACAGTTACTAGTGGGTTTTTTTCTTTTTAAATTTCGGTCTTTCCGTTGGGGGGTTAATGGCAGCTGGGTTGTGGGGAAACTATATACACATATAGTTTTTTTAATATCACACAATCTGTCCTGTTCCATTTGGTTGTTGGTTATTGTTTTCCTATGGTCGGCTAAATGCATGGGTTTTGTGTGGATGTGGTGTTGTTTTTTATCGCCATACCAATTCAAAACAGGTTTGTTCCCAGTCGCGTTTGCCATTGTTGATTCTGAAAACGCAGCAAACTGGGAGTGGTTTCTTCGGCAATTGTCAGAGGTTGTTGATCATGGTCGGAATTTGACATTTGTTTCCGATCGTCACATTGGGCTGTTACAATCTATGTCAAAAGTTTTTCCATTGGCACATCATGCGTTCTGCCTCGTACATCTTCAAATGAATTTGAGAGACCGAATGAAATACGTCAATGCCGAGCAGAAGTTTGGGCTGATGCGCAAGTAACGCAAATGTGCATACGCACCCACCGTCACTTCCTTCAACCAGAAAATTGAGGTCTTGAAATTGTGTAGTCTGGTTGTTGTTGGGGAGTTTCTGAAAGATTTGGATCCAAAACATTGGGCCAATGCGCACTTCGGGTACGTACATGTTTTAATTTTTTGTTTGTTACATTTTTTTGGACCCCCACGAAATGTCTGTAGTTGATTGTGTTGTGGGCAGTGGTAGGCGGTACGGGGAGATGTCGTCAAACGCTGCCGAGTCGTTCAATAACTGGATTCGCGAAGCGCGCCACCTTCCTATTACGCAGTTGGTTGATGCTATTAGGGGTCAAACCATGGAGCAAATGTCAAAGCGTCGGGTGAAAGGTAACAAATGGGTTGGCCAACTTTGTCCAAAAATGGAGAAGAAGTTGGAGGCCGAATACAAAACCAGCAGGCCATGGGTTGTAAGCTAAGCCGATGAAAATATGTATGAGGTGCACTCGCACCCGTCGGTGTTAGTTGACGTCAACAGGCGTACTTGTTCATGTTGTCAGTGGCAGGTGAATGGGTTTCCGTGTTCACACGCAGTGGTCTCATTTCGGAATAGCAGGAGAAATATATATGATTCCATTGAACCTTATTACCATGTTTCCGAGTTCAAGGCATCATATTCCGAGTCCATTCACCCTATTCCAACAGTTGAAAAACCTATCACTACGCACATTGATTACCTCATAGCACCGCCCGTTGTTAAGCGTCCACCTGGGAGGCCAAAGCGGAAGAGGATTCTATCTTGGGGGGAGGTGGTGCAACGTATTCGGTGTGGACGATGTGGGAAGATGGGCAACCACAACAGGAAGACATGCAAGGAACCGATTTAGATACGGGAGGACATACAAGGAAGCGATCTACATCCCAAGTCAATTTATCATTACACTAGCCATTGAACCATTTTCATAAATCGTCCTTCTAATTTGTACTGAACTTTTTAAATGTTTTGGGGTACAATTAGTAAACATGTTGGCGATGCATTACGGAGACTGGAAAATTATTTAAACCGGTATTTAGTATCTTCATATTTTTCAGCCTTGTTTTTACGCTTATTCCATTTTGTGACAAATAATCATGTTTGTTTACTGGTCGTTTTTTCAAAATGATCTCACTTGCAATTAGTATTTTGTCTCTCGTGGGATTGTTTTGCGAACATTTGATCATAGACCAAATTTTATAAAAATTGGTCAATGTTTTTTATAGCGTTAGTGTTAGGTTATGTAAAAAACACCCAGTTCCAAATTTGAATGTAACTCACCCTATTATCCAACTAATTGAATGCTTCAAAAATTGAATCCAACTTATTTACAGACAAACACCCTTAAGTGTTTGTCCTCATTGAGTGTTACTGTCCTCATTGTCAACCTATGAATCGTTGATGCCAAAATGTTAAAACTCAGAAAGAACGAAAAGAAAAATAAACTAATGAACACACACGTAACACTCAAAAAAATGATTAACTTATAGGCCACCAAACTGTGGTGAAATGAAATGGTTATGAATTAAATTACCATGGCTGCGTTACATTAGTATGTGTGTATTTTGCTGTTGCTGGGTCATTACGTTACGCATTTCCCTTGCTACATTCCATCCTGTGTGTTTTCTGTGTGGGTACTACAACCAGGTCTGCCCAATGCACTTATTTGCCGTTGGCACCAATGTCATTTACGCATGCACCACAATTGTCACAACTGACTAATACCATCAATTGGCTAATTGCCACAATTGTCTAACACCATCAAAACCTATGTTAGTACTGAAATCAACATTGGAACCCAATTGTCTTATACCATCACACGCTTACTCGTTATTAAAATGCATAACATACCATCAATTTCCTAATACCATCAATTCCTGTGAGGGTACTGATGTTAACATTGCACCAACATTCCCTAATACCATCTCACGCTTATTCATTATTCCAATGCATACAATTTCATCAAAACACTATCTTTAAGTGACTACCATTCCAACACACTTCCTGCAAAACAGAATCCCAAACATCTTTCAAGGATTTCTACGAATTAAACACTATGTTTGTACAGCAATGCCCTAGCAAACATAATATGTACATCCCCAAAAATTATAACCAAGTTCAGCAGCTACTCTTTTGTTATAAAAAAACATTAACTAGTATTAACTTAAACAAAATGTCTGCATTTTGTTGTCCCTCATCAACTCCAAAATGATTTACTCATCTACTTTTGATTTTTGGTGGTACGTGTGTCATATGGCCCTGTAGCGTAGCCCTCTGACTGGATCATTCACAAATGTAGACACCATTGATGCACAGTAAGCAGTAGTCGTCACGCCATCCATAGTGTTATTAATTCCCACTTTCTGCACATACTGTCTCATGAGGAAGCACACTATCATCGCACAGTCAACCCTATAACACAATACAACTCACTTCGCTTTGTCAGAAATTACAAATTTTACTCCCTACTACATATGTTTGTCATAAATATTCGTAGCACTTACGTGTCAGACGCTTGCTGAGGGCAATCCATAACAAATTCCAACGTCCCGTCGATGTATAGGGGTGCCACATTTGTCGTCCTTGCACCAACACCCACAATGTGGTTATGATATTTCACCACCCACTGTTTCTGTCAAAGTGACAATTAACATTCAAGTTACTCTTACATGTACACCAATAAACTGAATGCAAAACACAAAATTGTGCGGACACTTTAAGCTTAAAAAATTTCACAATCATCAACCATATTCAGAATCATTCCAATTCATGTAACCACATACGTTGCATCCTAATTTGTAGACATTTCCAGCTTACCACATAGGATACTTACACATGACAGTTTTGGAATACAGAGGTGTACGTACCACTTTAAGTGCCTCCGTGAAATGAGTGTCACGTAGGCCACGTCTTTGCCTAATTGAATTATAGTGTTTCCAATCCCCATTTTTTTTATCGTACACCATCAGCGTCCAGTGGTTGTCGTGGTAAATTGGGTAATGAATGTACCGGTGTCCTGTTGCGGATTTCATGTTCACCTCTAGGAACTTATCTCTCGACGTCTCACTAGGATTTCGCATCATGTCCTGCCATTTTAATTTCAAATTTGTTAGTATCATCCAACACACAACACCATACCATCTACAACAGCTTGTCAATTCATACCGCACAAATGCTGCTAAAAAAATAACAGCTGTCCACATTTGTCTTCATCAGCACAATTACGTTGCAAAACTGTTAGGATCGCTGCATACGCATCGATTACCTGCCAACAATAAAATGCACACTGTTAAAATACGTACTAACATCCAATATATATTACATAATATAGTACACAACTTCCTCCCCACCCAACCCAAGGTTATTACAACACTAACCTTCCCACTCACACATGATTGTTAGACCAATGCCTGAATATCAGAAAAGTAGACACACATCCCATTTTCTCCACCATCCCAGATAACAGCCCTGCATTTTTAAACCCACAACCAGTTAGTACACTTAATATTAAATTGAAAACACGTTGCCACCACTTTCAGTACCAACAATTGCATTACCCATCTCCGTGAAAACTGTATACGTCTTTCAATCGTTGCTGATCATCTTCAGACAACATTGTCCACACGATGTCGCTGTGAGTCATACCAAATCCATTCCATGTTTTCCGTTCATGATCCACTTCGTCAATGTCAACAACATATCGCTGCCTCAGCACAGGGACGTTACAAATTTTTGTAACCTGTCTCTCACGCCCAACCACCTTCGGGTATTCATAATCAGCCAACCGTAGCTCGCGCCTCGGCTTGTTCTTAACACGGTGAACTAAAGATGACACTGCAACAACATTACTCTACACAGCCTCGGTTGCCCCCACAGTGTCAGACAAATTTGCATTTTCATTCCCCCCCACGCCCTCTGCACAATCTGCGATTGGGTGTATGACCACTGCAGCTGGACATCGTTGCGGGCCACTGACGCGATGAATTTCTGAGGGTTTTTTTTCAAGGGAGAATCAACCTCCACTGCGTCTCCTACCTCAATACACACTGCCCCCATTGGTATTGTCGACTTGCTTCCCAGTGTTTTTTCCAAACTGCTGCGTTCAGTCCGACTAACGTGGCTGTCATTACAACTGCCATACTTTTCTACTTGGTCTTCACTTGGTTGCCTTTTGCTGGATTCAATATTTGTAGCTGATTGTGTCACTGCATGTGTTTCATGGTCATCGACTTGGTCTTGTAACATTGCTACCTTCCCATCCAACTGTGTGACTAATGCTCTCAATCGCGCTATCTCTGCATTTTTTTCAGTAATAACGTTCTCGAACCCAATGAACAAGTTAACGACTTTCGTTCCAATTATACGTTCCATAACGTCCACCCGTGCCTCCAATTCATTAATCTTCACTGATTTCCTTCTGTTACCGTCTTCTAGCTCCTTGTTTTTGAGTAACACGTTTCGCAGATCTGCTTCCAAACGTTCGCCGTCCCCATCACCATCTGCTGCAGGTGTGCTTAACAATTCAAGTAGGTCGGGAAACAGGTTTGGGAAACCATCCTCCAGTGCAACGACCCTCCCACTGCGTTTTCTTTTCTGCTACACCACTTTGCTAACTCCTTTAACGCCCTGATGTGGGGGCTCACTGTCAACATGACCACCGTTTGGCGAGTCTGGCTTCCAAAAATCAAAGCTTGCCTCTGTATTTTCCAATTCAACAACAACATTGCCTATTTCATTCATTTGTTCCTCCATGTGCACCACAAACTCAGCGTTTTAATTTCGTACTGGAACTTGGTCATCATTTGGTACACTCAAAGTGTATCGCTCAAGTATAGTCTCGCACAGCTTGTCATAGTTCACCTGCCATTCCAAACTCAGTGTATTATACGATGCAGATCAAACAAACACTGTTTTAAATTTTGTTGACAGGACAACAACAATTTCAAATTTTACCTGCAGCGATTCTGCTGATGTTAATTCCAGCCCTTTGATCTTACATATGAGCGATCCAACGTTCCACTTACAAAATCTTGGGAACGCAGCTTGGCGCTCTGGTTCTATGAGATTTGTGTGTTCACAAATCATAAACTACAACACAAAATAATATGCAACATTAGTTGTATTATGAAAGACAATCATTGATTGGACAACTGATGCCAGCACAGGGTCAATGTGAACGGGATGTGTAATTAACATACCAACAGTGCAACGACGCAGCCGGTGACCTTTTGAGGCCTAATGTGGAAATTGTTTAGGGAATTAATGAGAGTGTTGCGTACGGTTGCTGTCTAGTCATAGTTTCGCAACGTATCCAGCTTGTCAATCACACGAACGAGAGACCAACCAATTGATTCTCCGGTAGTAGCAAAAAACAGCTTACCACAAATGTAGAGACATAGAAGCTTCGCTACGTCTTCCTCGTCATGTTCAGTTCTTCCCTTCAACGCGTCAAACAGCAAATCCTTTACGAGCTTGCACGATATTCGTCCGACGGTAGGGCACCTCCGTTGCATGAAATCTGATGTTGGTTTCGGTGATGACGATACATCCAACTTGTCCTTGCCACATTGAATCCCAAAAATCAGTCGGATGTCGATGTTACGTAGCGCCAACCCATGCCCTCCAACGTAAAATTTTTCGTCTCTTGGATTATATGTTTGGATGATCCTGCATACGGTTTCATCACACTTCTTGAATGTATTTGCTTCTAAATTGTGTGTCCGGATAGATTCAATCATCAGCCAAAATGGTGTTCTTTTAAGCTGCCGTATGTGTCTCTCATCCAAGTTCACCTCAAGAACTGTCTTGATTACACCAGCAATGTTTGAACGGTACATAAGCTTCGTTGTGTCGATATGCGTCTTGCTTCCCACAATTGATTGTGCTTTCGTACACTTGAATGGCAGCTTTGATTGTTTTCTGACTGCAAGTCGTGTTGACGTCCATTCTTTCAGCGGGGAACCCCGCGTGCATATACCACTTGCCTTACGAGGGGTCCGTTGTCGAGCATTCACTGTAACAATCAGGAAAAATTGTGTGTTACAGTCGTGTGGCAACATGTCATGACAAAACATTAATGCAAAAAACTAATTAGCCATTGCAATTAACATTCCTGAACCAAATTGGCATGATAACTCCATCTGTTTAACAAATGTTACACACATATCATAGTTTAATAAATGTTACACACATATCAAAGTTTAATTGTGTGTCAGACACATATCTGTTTTTCAAATGTTACACACATACCAGAATCATATTAACGTTACACAAATCCAAAAAAATTGTTACCATTCCAGGCAATGTCTAAAAAACAACTAATAAGGTTATGTCACATCGAGTGAATGTTCTTCCTCATACCGTCCATTACTACTATTTCGTAATTTACTACATGAGTTTCAATTCAACTGTGTGCGACAGATGCCCTAATTCAAAAATTGTGGTAAACCTAATCACAAATTTGGCAACCAAAAACCGTACAAACAAACTTACGTGGCCTTTCATTTTTCAAATTGAATAACGTAACAAACCTTCAGCATGCATCGATGTCGGTTTTGACCTGACATCATATAAATGTTAACCAATTCCCACAATTTCCTAACCATTTCGGCCAATGTGTTGACAAAAACAAACAATGAACTTATTAGGTAACATCAAGACTACTAGTGTTCATCATACCATCCATGACTACCATGGACAATTACATCATAACCCTCCCCTGTTACATGGACATATCCAAATATTTGATTCCCCATACCACCAACACACAGTTTCGCAGTTCAGACATGTACACTACTATGTAATCTATTATCATAACATGTGTGAGACATATGCCCTAATCCAAAAAATGTGGTAAACATCAGTCAATCATGATACATTCAGCAATTAACACACCTTCACACATTTGGATGCCCATAATCATACATAACCTTCGAAATCACCAAATGAAAAATGAAAACACACCTTCACCCTGCATTGTCATCGTCAGTAGATCTGACAGCGCTCGGAATTGAAGTGATGTATATAAAGCACGTTCCTCCTTCCCTATAATCAACTCTGCGACCCACCTTCCGTTAACATTTGCCGTGCCGCTGTGGGTGACGCAACACCATTTCGAACACTACAACCCTAATGTTTTTGTTTAGAGTTTTTGGCATTCACACAATGTTCTAACGTCGAAATGAAATTTGGATATACTCGAATCCCCAATTTCAATTTCAAACATTAGGAATGGCAATGTTTCAAGTTTGGAAATGTCAACCGTCGATGTTTCCTTACACAGACTAGAAGATTCAATGGAAAACGAGGGAAAAAGTAAAAACGCCTATAGTGCGCTCCATGTCTAAATCAGTAATTTTACGAACACTGAATACCCATTTTCGCCCCAATTCAAACTTTCAAACACAATTCATTGAGGATAACGTTGACATTTTCCAAACGTTAGGACCTATTGGTTAAACAGAAAAAACACAGGACTAATCAGTGTATAAGTTCATCATTTGGGATTTATTGGTGCTTCTCCCATATATATATAGATTAAATGAGATTCAAATTCTTAACATTGTGTTTAATTGGGAAATTTAAGAAGGAATTTAAAAAATAAAAGAAAAAAAAATAAGTGAAATATAAAGAAAATATACCTACATTTCATATAATTTCACACATTTTTTTCCTTTTTCCTTTCCAAATTTATTCCCGAATCTCCCTAATCATACACAATGGTAGTGAGGTGCTAAAATTTTGATGAAATTGAATCAGTTTTGATTAATTTATAACAAATAAATTTTTCAAAATCCATGAAGTCAACTAATGAACCAGAGGATTGTTGATTCCTCAGCACTCAAAAGACCAGTCTAACCAAGGGATTTTTCCTCAGAAAGTCATGAATATTGCTACCACACACACCCCCCCCCCCCCCCAACATATTTTGTGTTTTATTTTTTTGAAAAATCAAAGAAAACTCCTCTTAATTGCTCAAAGTCAGCAACACAGCTGATGGTATAATAAGGTTTTTTTTTAAATAAATAATTAAAAAAAAAAATCTTCGAGTCCAACTAAAGAAGAGAGGTGGGGGATGGGGGCAAAGAGAACCCTTTTTTGTTTGTTTTTTTTTTTTTTTTTTTTTGTACTATGTATTTCTTAAATAATAATTGAACTAAAAGGGAAATTTATAATAAAAAAAAGGATAAATTACACTGACACCCCCATGAGGTTTATATTTATTACAATTTACCCCCTTACATTTGGAAAATTACATAGAACCCCCTGTTAATTTAATTTTATGTATGATGATCATTACGGCGAGGGGGGGAACTGTTATGAAACTTTAAACTTCAAGAGACAATCTGTAATAAAACTATAAACCTCAGGAGGGGGATGTAATTTCTAAAAGGTGAGGGGAGAACTGTAATAAACATAAATATCAAGGGGTGTCAATGTAATTTACCCTAAAAAAAATTAGGGTGATTTCTATAAATTTAAATATCTGTCACCTCCCTTCTACTGCCATGCATCGGCCTCTTCCTCTCAGGGTTGGGGTGCTGGTTCACGACTGTATGGGTTGGGGTAAGGGAATGGTAAGGGGCTATCACATTGGAGGAAGTCGCGGTTGTGGCAATCAGATGCGGCGGTAGATTGAAAGGTGAGGAAAGAGGTGTAAAGAGAAGATTGAATGTTGTGTAATATTATAAACTGAAAATATAAAATTTTGGAAAGAGGTAGTAATTTAAAAAGCAAGTGTAGTGAGGTAAAAGTGTCATGTAAATAAAAACTCCCATTCTCGTTATCCAATAGTGATGGGTTACACAACCAACCAAAGGGAGGGGTCCTGCAACCTTTTTTTTTTTTACCCCATGCATGACCTCCCAACCCAGTCCTGATTCCAGGCATCTTATGTGGTCATAAACTTGTGCTAATGGAGTCCAAGTCCAAGACCTCCACAAATGTGCCCCCAAATTGCTTGATTATTCTAAAATATTACAGTGCCACATAACAAAAAATATATATATATATTTAAACAAATGGATTTGATAACACATTAATCATAAAATCTATACCACCCATGCAGAGCAACTTTTCACACTATGTCCTCTTGGTCCTCAAGGGATCGCTTTCGAGCCTTCAAGTTAAGCTTGAGGCTTTCAGGCAGAGGCGGCGTCCTCCCTCTACGAAACAGAACTGCAAGAGCCCTCATCATCCGGCAAAGATCAAATACCTGCAGACACAGTATATGGAAATTTCATAGAGCAGCAACTAGGGGAGTTTCTACTTCCACACATTATTTTTGGAAAGTTGATTTCCGAACAAAACTATTTGGTTTGGAAATCAACTTCCAAACCAAAATTTCGGAAAATAAGTGTGAATTGAGATGTGGTGTGTGAAAATAGAAGCTTCTAGCAAGGCAGACGTGATGATTGCAGCATTACTTACCGAAGACGCTTCTATCTCTGCAACACCTTCACAACCTTGACCACCTCCCTCCAGCAAGTCACAATATTTTGCAGCTTCATTCTGGTCTTCAAACACCTGTAGCAGCAATGAAATCAAAAACAAAATATGAACGCTGAATTTCAAACATTTAGATTATAGAAGAACCTTTGCATGTTTTCAGAAAATAATGTACAAAATAGTAGCATGCTTCCCAGCATGAGTCGAGCTAGGTAGTATTGAGTGGGTTCAAGTGAACCCAGTTAACATCTTAAAAAAAAACTTGAGGTATCCATAAATTGACATCATTGAAATTGTTAAAAATTAGAGTAATGCTACACTCACCATATTTTACTTATTCTCTAATGTGACATAGCTCTTAATAGTTGAATATAAAAAGTTTCATATGTGCAATATATATATATATATATATATATGAATATGATATGACACATTAAATGGTAAACAAAACATTGTATAAAAAAGTACAGCATTATTGACATAAATCATAATGGTGTCATTTTTATTCTTAAAAGTAGGACTTAGTTGTAACTTGTAAGTCACCCTTCCTTTAAGTATGGAATTCAAGTGTTTACAAGATTTTTTTTCCAGCATCTCTAGGGCCAATGAAGCATCTATGCACAATAAAGGTGTGCCAATACCTGTGGATCAACAGAATCATGAATTAATAGTGTTTTCATCATTAGCAATGCTTCAACATAAATTTGCACACTATCGTCATTTTCTGAGCCTGTAATTTTCCCTCAACTATACTAATCAGGCCTTGATGAGTAGCAATTACTAAGAATATAATTTTTGTAGAAAGCCATTCAGTAAATGAGCCTAGTTCAGAAAATTGCAGACATCCACAGATAGTGACAGTAAAGATCTGAAGTTGTGGCTTCTTAACCTTGGCCTTTACCACCAGCTCCATTTACTGCTCCATTTTCTTTGATAGGTGTTTGGGCCATACATTCAAATGCAGGGCCATATACAAGGGAGCAATTCATTTCCCTAGAACAACCAAACGCACCACAAGTAGACTCAAATTTCAAAGCCTTAAATTCAGCTTTTTAAATCCTACCAAAATACCTAGGCATTGTACCCATTACAGATTTTCTTTCTTTCTTTCTTTCGTTTCCTTCTTTGTCAACAAAACTTTCAACTACAGAGTAGAGACTTATAAGAATTTCAAAATTAATTGTTACTGCTCAAGGATCATACCACATTTGAAGGTCTTAGGAACTTGCCCCAGACATTCAATGTTAAAAAAACATAGTGACACAACAGAGCTTTTACTACAAATTACAATACATGAAATATTAAGCAAAGGGTACATGTTAGAACTTACGAGCACTCCCTCTCTGACATCCTCGACAAGCATCTGAAACTTTGTGCCAGTCCTCGACTGCTTGGCCTGATTTCCAATTCCAGATCTCCACTTTCCTCCTTTGGAAAACAACAATCCAAGCTCTCTTTCGACTTCACTGTCATGACGAATGTTTGTTGAGCTGGGCTATTGGTAACAATTATGCATGAAAAATAACATAAAACCAAGACGGACCTGCGATATCTTCGAGTTTTCATTGTGCATAACTGATTTTCCTTGTGGGTTAGTACGTATACAGGCTTTGAAGTTTCTCTCCATGGGTTGCTCTCTAGCACTGAAAAAGAAGAACAGGAGACAAGAAATTGTGAGGCCTTCTAGAATGAAAACAAACATGACATTTGCATATTGATGAGCAACCTGGCCAAAATAATGGAGAAGTAAGACTGTCACTAAAATTTTGTGGGGTATATGGATTCCGCCAAGGACTATATGTATGTGCCCATTCAAAGTCAGAGAGAGGGAGAGTAAACCGATTGCCAAAAATTGGCAAAGCCAAACTTTGTCACATTTTCAGTTTTAAAAAAAAAAACTGACTGTATTCCCCTCTCAGAGTCGCAACTTCCACAAACCAAAACTCATAATAAGGTATTCTAAAGCTACACAAATTCTACAAATTACAAAAAACTCAGTAATACTAAAGATATAATTACAAAAATCAAATTACACCAGTAATCACAATTTATCCATCTTAAAAAAATAATAAATCAAAAAATAAAAAAGCTTGATATTTATCTGGATCAATGAGAGAAAAGGGTTTCAGTTGATCCAGGGTGAATCACGCAAAAATTAGTTGTATAATGGTAGTATTGAAGTTGGTTATGTCAAAATGACAAACCACCATTGAAGTGAAACAAAATAACTTTTTCACACTGTAACGAGCCAAAAAATGAATTTGATACAGCTATTTTGTCATTGACCATTGGAGTTGCTCTGATATACAGAGGGTCTCACCTTAACTTACCAACTACTTTTGCTTTAAAAAATAAACAGTATGCAAAGTTGATAAAAAAAAAGAACTGTCTTGCTAAAGCCACTTTTGTAGTTAGATAATTGAATTGGCTCTTGACAACACAACATATCAAGAAAGAGATTGGTGGGCAAATAAAACATAAGGAATTGAGAAAAGCTAGCAACTTCAATTCAATCATACTCCTCATTTCATCCTTTTATTTATTTATTTATTTTTTTTATCTATGTTCTACAACTTTACTATTGCAATAACTAAAAAAGCGACTGAATACATAGGAAACCAAATTAAAAGCCAAAATTTCCAAAATTGGTAACGAATTAAAGCACTCACCATCGTAGCTGCTGCTATCAAATGTTTGTTGGAGGTGTCTACGCATATCATAAGCGCGGGACGAGACTCGTTCGACGAACTCATTAGAAGTCCCCGGAATCGTCCCGTCCAACCGAAGCGCCCTCTCCACCTCATCATCATCATCTTCGTCTTCACCCCTTCCCGGTCCTCCAGAGGTGGACTTGCAGGAGATCTCTACGATCCTCCTCCCACAAAGTTCAGGGGAGCAGGGAATGGTAAGGAAAGATGAGAGAGAAGAAAGACGGTGGTGGTGCATAGGGTGAGCGGCGGCGGAGATCCGCCGCCGTCGATGGTGGTGGTGGTGGTGTTGGCGGACATGATTACTCGGCGGAAGTACAATGGAAGGGCGCGAAACCGATGAAAGTGATTCCATCGGAGTTTTATACGTATGAAAACGGTGAATCACAGAGCAATCCTCAGAAATTTACATATATACATATATATATATATATATATATGCGAGAGAGAGAGAGAGAGAGAGAGAATTGGGGGAGTTCTCGGCGTGAAAGACTGCGTAACTGAGGAAGAGAGAGAGAGAGAGAGGGAGAGAGAGAGGAAAGGGGAAGAAGGAAGGAAAGGGGGGATGGGTTTGGATTTTGTGAATCGGAGGTGGGTTTGGCGCGGATATTTTTCTACTCTTATTTATAGGTGGGGCCCTGAGGGGACTGGATCTAGTAGAATCCGACGAGTCACTAGTCAAACTCGGAGCCTCATAAATTCATTAACCCTTTTTTATCGTGGAAAATGTGAAAAATTTCTCGAATTCTCGTTAGGTTTGTTTGGTTTCAGTTTTCAAAAAATAATTTTTAAAAATTTTTATTTTTTTATTTTTTTATTTTAATGTTATTAATGAATTTTTTTAATATTTTAAGTAATATTTTTTAATTTTTAGACACACATAACATAAACACACTTAAAAAGTATAATATTTTTTAAAAAAAACTTTAAAAAATACACTAAATACCAAAAAATATGAAAATTTAGTACATTTTTATATTTTTGTATATTTATTAATTTTTTAAAATATTTTTTCACAAATATTTTACTATTTAAATGCATCTAAATAAAGTGCATTTAAAAAAGAAAAAAATTACTTAAAATTTAAAAAATATTCACTAAAGACAAAAAAATATGAAAAACAAAAGACTCAATTTTCAAAAAATTGAATTCAGAGAACTAAATCCAAACACACTGAATGAGTTTGATTCCTCAAAATTGTTTGAATTCGATTCATTATAAATAAATAAGTTAATATTTAACATATTTTAGATTTTGTTAAAACTTTTAAATTAAATTTGAACAATTAAATATTCATTCGATTTGATTCGATAAGTTTAAAATTATATAAAAAGACAAAATTAAAAATTTATTTAAAATAGATTTGAAAATTTAATGAACTTAGCTTAAACAAATTTTAGAATTCGTTAAAATTCTCAAATCAAACTTAAATAATTAAATGTCCCATATATTTATTACTCCTTATTAAAGAGAGGTTTGAGAGAGGGCAAGTAGTAGGGATGACTCCCACTCTAAAATTTTAAAGAAAAGAAAGAAAAAGAAATTCTTAAATGTAATAATATTAGTTATGAATATTTATAAATTATGTAAGTTCGTTTTTCTGAGATTTTATAAAAATTAATTCAATACTTCATAAGATTTCCTTAATTTATAGTGTATTTTCAAGTTACAATATTTACTTTTTAATTCCATGTATGTGTCTCTCTTTATTTTTAATTTTTTTCTTTTTCGTTTTCCTTTCTTATTGTTTCAATTCTCTATTCAACTCATTCTCTATTTTTTTGGATTTGAAGTGGCAAGATAGATGGCGATGGTGGTGATAGCAGGTAGCTTGGCAAGAATCAAGATCGCTTCTTTGCATTTCCTCCTTACATTTCTTACTTGCAGGGCCATTGGGCCCAATTTGAGGCCTAATTTTGATAATCTGAATCGTCATATTTTAAGATTTGTTCAGTATATCATACCTGTAAAAAATCAAGTTGATCGGATATCAGAAAGTATGTGTTCGGAAAACTCTTTATTAAATTTTAAAAAAAAATAGTTTTTAGTTCGAGTTTTCCGAACACATACTTTCTGATATCCGATCAACTTGATTTTTTACAGGTATGAAATACTAAACAAGTCTTAAAATATGAACGGTTCAAAATATCAAAATTGGGCCTAAAAGTGGGCCCAATGACCCTGTAAGTAGGAAATGTAAGGAGGAAATACAAGGAGGGGATCCTGATTCGCTTGGCAATGTCAGTGGTGGGGAAGGATTGGAGATGGCAATGGAGGTGCGAAGATGTGGCGGGCAGGGTCATGAGGGACTGACTGGGGTGATAGGTTGCAGTGGACAACAACAATATAAAGGGAAGAGAGAATTTTGGCTAAAAAAGTATATGAACACTGAAAATTTTGTACATCGTGAGAGTAAAATGTTTGCATCAACTCTGTTACAATTACCGAAATTTTTACTTCACTTTAATCCTCTTCTATTTTCTCCTCCATCTACTTTTTTCCACCCTCTAAAAATACACACAAAACTACCACCACCAAACCTAATATATCCCCCAGCCACCACAGACCAACTTCACTGACGCCCACAAGTAGTGAAAAACCAATCAAACAATTATTTTCCAATCTCCTTTCCAGCCACAAATCACAGTTTACTACTGAAATTCACAAGTAGTTTTAAGACCGTATTTAGATCATGAATTGAATAGGTATTTGTAGAAAGGAAAGAACACCATCCATGATCTAAACTGTTACATCCAAGGATCTAAGACTGTAACATCCTTGCTTTTTTCTAGTATTGGCCAAGTCCCTTTTTCTGACGATAAACCAGTTTTTGATGGAATGTTTTACTTGAGGGTTAGTAACATTTTATATCATAGCTAGCACCATGACACACACTACGCTAGATTGAAATAGAGAGCCGACTTATAGGTTGGATTAAAGTGAGGGACGCTGCTAAACTAAGAAAAAGGTTACCATCAGTACAAACCAATTTTGAATAGTGAGTTTTACCCAACGGTTGGTAACATAAGCATATGACCCTACCAATGAAATACACTTAGCTTGATCATGGGTAGGGTAGCAAATGTTGATTCTATCTTCTGTGCAAGCCATCTTCATTGGCAAGGCTGCAAATGGATTGGGCTAAATACTCACATGTTCCATGTATAATTTGACTGAATGTTCAATTTTGGTTTGTTCATGTTTACCAAACTCAAGCTTGTTAAATGAAACATCCAAGCACACCCATCCATATAGAAGAATATGACCAACTCAAAAGTAGTGATTAATAAGTTTACAATACACTCAATATAATGGTGAAGCACCAAAACATACCAGATCCATTGTGAAAACATTATAAATACATAAAAAAGCATGTGTCATGTAGTTGATTGAGAACGATATGTACATGAAAAGAACAAAGAGCACAATTCGAATCCCAATTCATCATTCCATGACAATCAATGATGAGAAAGCTTATAGTATAGGATAAGCATTATGACAAGGACAAGAACGGCAATTACGGAACCGACGATCAATTTGTTCCTGCTGATCCTTCTAGACATGGAAGTTAAGACCTTTTTGCTTTTGTCAATGGCATCGTCTATCCCATGAAGCTGCAAAACGAAGAAAATCATCAATCAACCATGGCAGTTGCATTATGTACATATTTGGTTTCGTGTCTTAAAGGAAAGGGTTTGGAAAGAATTCATTAGGAATATGTCATTCATTTCCAAACGAGGCTCACTGAACAAGTCCAATTCACAACAATGCAAAGCAAATTAACTCAAGGTAGCGTGTTGATCAGTGATAAATGGCAGAAACATCCAATGAATGACATACCTTCTTATGGGAATGCAGGAGAGTTTCACGTTGATTATGCAAATCTTGAAGGATGGAGACACCAAGCTCTTCTGTCTCCAGCGTAGTTCTTCTACTCTCCTTGATCCTGTCGCTTGACTGATTTAGTCTCTCGGTTGACATTGCCAATCTTTCTCTTTGATCCACAGAAATCTGATCTTGCCAGTCAGTTACAAAAAGTTATCCCACCAAATATATCAACAATGAACACCCTACACAAGTCTACAACCAATATGGAAGTCGTTGGACAAGCCACACAACCAGAAATGAGTGCATATATTTTCTTTATTAATTGTGAGTGGGAGTGTGTGTTGTGCCAGAAGGGGCGTATCCAGTAGGTGATTCAAATTTTTGCGTATAGAAAGAGAGAGTCGGAACTTTGGAGAGCTATCGGCCCTTAAAGACGGGTGGAATGTCAGGGACCACTTAGTCTCATCGAAGCTATGAAAGCCCAGGCCAAATTTAGCATGGCAATCACAAACAGGAGGAATGTGATTGAAGTGGAAGTAAAAAACAAGGGGAAAATAAAAATATAATGTGTAGTTGTAGTTAAAAATATATGATGGCCTATGATTTAGCATGACCACAGATAGAGCTAGTACCAAAGTAGGAATGCTGCAGCCAACAAGTAGTTGAAAAAATAGCTTTGGTGAGTATTAGTTTTTTATTGATAAATAGCTTTGGTGAGTGTTAGTTATTGTAGGCTTTGTAGCATGTAGTGGTAGTAAAAAATTAGAGCATGTAATGGCCTATGATTAGCATGGCTCTGAATAGCAAAGTAGGATTGCTGCAGCCAACACCAAGTAGATGAAACAAATGGCATTGGGGAATAACAAACCAAGCCCATGGACCCATTTGGAATGTAGACACTAAAAGGGAATAAATAAAAGATTTGAGACAGGTCCAGGCCTTCAAGCAAGTTGATTTGTCCATTTCCATACTAGATAATATGAACAAATTGTTCTCCTCAAAACAGTAACCTGGACCAAACAATGTCATACAAGATGCAAATCTAAATTGTCTTGACACTAACAATATTGATTAATAGCAAATAAAGGTCTCAAACTCTGAGGAACATGAAAAGATCTCACTTCCTAGAAGGTACAATATAAATATTGGTGGACTAAATCAGTTCCATAAAATAATTCAAATTTTTGAAAGAGCCTTATACTATAAAGAATCCTACTTCACCATATTAAATAATTTGTCCAACCTGATTTGATCCAACTACTGAAAAATAGTACATGGAAGAAGCACCAAAAAATAAAATTTATGAAGTGAAGATGAGCAAATGCAGTAGCAATACATGATGTGTTTAGTTTAAGTATCACTAAGTGATCGCTATCTTCAAATAAAATCGATCCTTGAATCTAATTTAACACTCTAGAATAAACATGCACATCCCATCAATGTTTTGAAATAAAATAAATAAATAAAAACCGATGAGATTGTACAATCCAAACGTACCACATGTGCATCTGCAATTCCAGACTTCAACAACTCCTCACGGACCTGATTAGCATCATTTGATGAGATTTTCTTAACTTCCCTTTTAACCTTATTTAGATCAGCCTTGTATTCCCTTAGCTTGGCAAGCAGGACAGCCTTCAAACTTGGCTGCAAACTTCTTGCCTCAAGATCCATTTTTCTTATCTAGTGAGACAAGAAAGAAGAACTCATCACAAACCAGTATTAAGAGATCCTTCTCAGAATAAAGCAAAAAGAGACGGTCCATGAAATACCAAAACATCAGCTTCATCCACTCCAGTTTTTATTTCAGAAATCTTTTGCATCTTTTCCTCTGCTAATCACAATGACAAAAATCATATTACAATCCATAAGACCATTGATATAATGATTATCATTTCCAAATCATAAACATGCGTACACAAACTGCAAACCAACAATAGAGCTTTCAGGGGGAAAAACAAAACAAAACAAAAAATTGAGATGCATAAGACATTCTGGGAGAAGCAACTTTTCCAACACATCCTTGCAAAAGACATTCTGGGAGAACTAACTCAGACACCCAAAAACAATTCCTAAAGCTAATGAGATGCATAATTGATAATATAACTGAAAAAAATTGAGTATATGCCTATCTAGATGTCCATTTCACCAGGGGCGGAGCCAAAATTCAAAAATGTGGGGCTTTTTAAAAATTGCTAGCCGCTCCATCCCTCCTCCGTCCCAGCATTTCACTGTGATCTTTTGGTTTGTGAAAGTTCACTTGCATCCATACTAAATAAAAGTGCCTTGTTTAGGGAAAAGAGATTAAATTTTCATCAAAATACAACATGCATCTGATCACATAACTTAGTAAAACAACTACAGTAAACACAATGCCTATACTTCTTAGGCAGTAACAACAACATATTCTGATTAGACTTCCAAATTGACTGCAAATACACATTATAGGAACCATAAAACAAATAAACTTGTCATAAAAAGGGAAATGCTAATTCATGCTCAATGGATGGTCATTAGTGTCAATATACATGTAAAGTGTATAGAAATGTATGAAAATTGTACAAAAAAGTGTAAAGTATTTAGAAATATGTGAAAATTGCATTGGGATTCCAACTATTTTATCAAATCCACACCTTATTGACAGATTAGTATGACCAACGAGTTGGGTATTTTGAAACTCAACTACTTTAGTGATACACTTCATACTTTACCCTAACCTTGATAATTTTCAACTCACTACTCCTATACACAACCCCACTCAATCAATGCTCTCCAAACCATTTTCTATTAGAATCGGGTTGAGTCAAATACAATCGGTTCAGGTAATTTTGCCATCACACAAAATCCGCTTTTTCATGCAAAAAATGTGCAACTTTTACCATGATGAAAGGCATATACAAATTTCACAAGCCAATAAACATGGTGTACAAAGGCAATCTAATAACCATAATAATACCATACAAAAACAATGCCAAATGTTCCATAAATGTACATCTTTGGAACTACAATAAAAGCAATTAGACTTTTTCAGAAGCTAATAAGTGTTCCTTTTTTCTTTTTCTTTTTTTAAATACCTCCATCAGGAAGAAGACCAGCAGAGTTACATTTTCTGGATAAATTGGCAGAGAGCTCGCAGTACTGGCGCTCATATCCTTCGAAAACCTGACTCATCGCTCCTCCAAAAGCTTCACAACACCCTCGTCAATGAAGTCAATTCCAAGGTCCACTAAAAATTCGTGTTAAGAAAATCACAAATTTGAAGTCAAACTACAAAATTTCTATTAAAACATCATAATTAACGAAATTTCATAACCCTAATACTTCATCAAAGCTAATCAGAAGCAGAAGGAATAAAATAATGATGGAGTAGAAGATGATTTAATTACCAGGGAAGGAAAGAGAGCGACGATTGGGAATTTCGCAGGAAAAGCAGCGATCGGATCGGACTTCTCAGTTTTCGAATCCAAGAATCTCCGATTAAACGTAGACAGTGGGTGTGTGTGTAGAGAGAGAGAGAGAGAGAGAGAGAGAGAAGGCGTAGATGAACAAGTTAAACGAGTACCGAACGAACTGTAATTTCGTGAACCAGACAGACAATACACGCGGCCTCGCCGGGCAACTAGATTCCCTCTCCCATCTCTCTCTCTAACCACAATTTTTTTTAAAAAAAAATTATTTTTGGTGAGAAATATTAAAACAAATTACACTTTGCCTTCAAGTTATCATTTAAATTTCTTTTCATTTTGGCTTTTTATTTTTTAATTTTTTTTCAATTTACTTATAAGGTTAATTTCCTATTTAAAATTAAGCAAAAATATAAATATATTATTATATTGAGATCTTGGATTTGCATTAGAGGTATAAATTATATATAATAATAGGTATTTTTAAGTCGTGTAGCTATCAAAATGTTATTTTTTTGTTTAATTTTAAATATAAATTAGATTTTGAAATATATTTGAAAAAACTTTAAATATGAAAGGTTAAATTGAAAAAAAAAAAATTTTAAAGCCAAAATATAAATTAAAAAAAATGACTAAATATAATAATATATTCTTGTGTAAAAAATTTTAATTTTGTTTCATAAATTAAAAATACTTAAAGAGATCCTTTTAATTAGTAAAAAAATTAAAAATTAAAATTTTTGAGACAAAAATAAATCATGTTTAAGTTTTCATTTTTCGCACAAAACAATCCATTTAAGAGAGAGGTAAGAATAACTTGGTACGTAGGGACATACATAGTAATATATACATTTATAATGGAAAGATCTATAAAAAAATAAAAATAAAAATATAAAAAATTGTAATATTATATCTATGAATATTTATAATAATTATATTATTTGTTAGATCTATATTTGAATTAGTAATACTTAACACTTTTGTATTTTTATTAAAATTTTACTTTGATCTTTCTATTTTTAATTATACCAACTGACGTCTTATACTTTTTTTGCCGTTACAAAAGTTGACAAAACTAATTCGATTAAATTTTTTATTTTTGTTTTTTAAATCCCACTTTTAAGGAACATTAAATAAATGGCCACACAAAAAAAAAAGTATTTTTGAATTCTTTTTTGATTATTTGTATACAAAATTTTTTTTAAATTCCTTGGTATTAAGATTTTATAGAATAAAAGATATACAATAGTTTTATAGTGATTAGGGTCCCTCAACATTTTTTCAAAAAAAATTCTCTAATTTGTTCAATTTCTCTGATTTTCTATGTATTTTGAAATTTTCTCTATGTTTTGATAACTTAATTTTTCTGTCATTTTAGAGAATTTTGTGAAAGCATTATCTCTTGATAAATTAATTTTGTTTGCCTAAAACCTTGACCAAATTTGTGTGCGATAACCAGAGAAATTTGTAAAAATAAAATTTCTCAAACATGTTGATTTTCTCTAGCATTAATATATCAGATCTGGGGGTACTGCTGCGCCCAACTCACAGCAGTTACTGCTGTGAGTTGAAACGGCGTCGTTTCGGCATAAAATAAAAAAATAAAAAAAAAGGATAATTTATTTGGTTGTTCAAAGGGTTTGAACCCAGGCCAATTGGAGAGCAGAACATCCTTTAACCGCTGTGCTACTTAGACATCTTATGAGTGATTTGGACATATATTTTATTTATTACAATATTTATTCCAGCATAAAAAAAAAATTTACATTCCGTTATAAGTAAAATACAAAAAACCGATTGAGGCCAAAAACGTGAGTCTGTGAGCGGAAAGAGTTTGGGTCTGCCATCTCACGACCATTACTTCATCGTTCCTCCACCGTTTGCTCTGATGGTCCTCCGCCATTGTTGTACCGTAGCCCCACTATCACCAGTGTCATTGAGATTGGTTATTTACCTGGTAAGAATCTTTTGTATATATATAAGCAATCTGTTATATATTGAGGTTGAAAAAAAATCTTTTGTATATATATTGAGGTTTGTATATGTAAGCAATCTCTTATAAGCAATCTTTTGTATATTATTTGCCTCTACCGTTTGCTTATTTGTAAGAATCTTTTGAAAATATATATATATTTTTTTTGTATTTATTACAATCTGTTATGTGTATATATATATATATATATGGTGATTATTTTTATATCAAATAGAGATTGTGTTTTGAATTGGGGATTTTAATATAATATTATAGGATTCTAATATGTGTATGAATATGGTGATTTGTATCAAATTGATGCTCTGTTATTGTAAGAATGTGTTGTTGTGGTTTAGATTAGGGATTGATGCTCTGTTAAATTAACTTCACAATTTGATGTGTATAAGAATCTGTTATTATATGTGGTGATTTCACATAACGCAAGTTAAAAAAAACTTATGATATTTTTTAATTCAAATTGATGCTCTGTTATTATTAGAAATGAAGTTGTAGTGTGAATTGCTATTAATGTGTTTGGTGATTTCACATAATGTAAGTTAAAAAAATTTATGATCTTTTTTAATTCAAATTGATGCTCTGTTATTATTAGAAATGAATTTGTAGTGTGAATTGCTATTAATGTGTTTGGTTTGACTATAAAGTTTTTATCCAAAAAGTTTGTAATAACAGCAGGTTGTAAAATTTTTTTTATGCTAGAATAAAGATTGTAATAAATATAATATATGTCTAAAATATTTATATGATGTCTGAGTAGCACAGTGGTTGAAGCATGTTTTGCTCCCCAGCTTGCCTGGGTTCAAACCCTTTGAACAGCCAAACAATTTTTATTTTTTTTTAATGCCGAAACGACGCCGTTTCAACTCACAGCAGTAACTGTTGTGAGTTGGGCGCAGCAGTACCCCCAGATCCATGTATGAATATGGTGATTTGTATCAAATCGATGCTCTGTTATTGTAGGAATGTGTTATTGTGGTTTGGATTAGGGATTGATCCTCTGTTAAATTAATTTCACAATTTGATATGTATAAGAATCTGTTATTATATATGGTGATTTCACATAATGCAAGTTAAAAAAACTTATGATATTTTTTAATTCAAATTGATGCTCTGTTATGAAATTGATGCTCTGTTATTATTAGAAATGAAGTTGTAGTGTGAATTGCTATTAATGTGTTTGGTGATTTCACATAATATAAGTTAAAAAAAATTATGATCTTTTTAATTCAAATTGATGCTCTGTTATGAAATTGATGCTATGTTGTTATTAGAAATGAAGTTGTAGTGTGAATTGCTATTAATGTGTTTGGTTTGACTAGAAAGTTTTTATCTAAAAAGTTTGTAATAACAGTAGGTTGTAAATTTTTTTTATGCTGGAATAAAGATTGCAATAAATATAATATATGTCTAAAATATTCATAGGATGTTTGAGTCGCACAATGGTTGAAGCATGTTTTGCTTCCCAGCTTGCCTGGGTTCAAACCCTCTGAACAGCCAAACAATTTTTTTTTTTAATGCCGAAACGACGCCGTTTCAACTCACAGCAGTAACTGCTATGAATTGGGCGTTGCAGTACCCCCGGATCTTAATATATCTCCTTGAGATATGAAAATTCTCTGAAATCCCCCTTGTACCTATTGAATTTCTCTAAAATTTACTTACTACTCCTCTTTTAAGCTTCTTCTTAAAGCTAGTTGTGTATGTGTGCACGCGCGCGAAATTTTTTCTAGCATTTGAAATTTCTCTAACCACATTAGACTCCCAGATTTGTGTGTGATAACTAGAGAAATTTGTAAAAATAAAATTTCTCTAGCATATTGATTTTTTCTGGAATTTCTCTGGCATTAAAATATCCCATTGAGATATGAAATTCTCTTCAATTCCCCTTGTGCCTATTGATTTTCTCTGAAATTTACTTACCACTCCTAGTTTTAGCTTCTTCTTAAAATTAGTTATGTTGGTAATTTTCCTTGGTATGTTAATTTTCTTTGTCATGAGATTTCCCTAACTTTACAGTAAACATTTTGAAAAATTGAAATAAATTTCTCTACGTTATGATTAGAGAAATTTGATTTTCTTACCCTTGTCACGTTGATTTTCTTTGACCAAATCGCACACTCCTATTGTGATTTTCACTAGCCAAATCAACTCGAAATCAATAAACAACGAACACCTGAATTGCAAATTAACTCCAAATCGATGTGTGTAATTTTCTTCATCACGTTAATTTTCTCTATCAATGGATTTTTCTGCCTTTAAAGTGAACATTTAGAAAGACTGGGATAAATTTCTCTGTGTGATAGCCAAAGAAATTTGATTTTCTTCTCCTGTCATGTTGATTTTTTTTTTGGGTCAAATCACACACTTCCCCTTGTGATTTTCTTTGGCCAAATCAACTCGAAATCAATAAAACAACAAACACCTCTATTGCAAATCAAGTTGAAATCGACTCCACAATTAGAAATCAACTCGAAATCAACTCAAATAAAGCTTCAAAAATAAAAATTCAACAAAATTACAACAATGCGATCTCCAAATCCAAATCACAAATTAAAATTGAGAACCTAAAGCAAATCAACTCGAAATTCAATGTTGAATTTACTCACAGTTTTATTTGTTTCAATGTCCAGAAAAATTACACAATCTCAATCTAGTTCCCATAAAGGAATAATTATCAGAGCAACCAAGAAAAGGAGGTTAGGGTTTGGTAGGGCTACAATATAACATATACCTTTCTCTTGAGGCCTTGCAATCTGGAGACAAGGGAATGGAGGTGATGAACAGCTTCATCAGGGGGCATGTCCGCTTCGGCGGCATCAGAGACACCAGACATCTCCTTCAACGTTGGGATCATTGGAATTGGTAGTGGTGTTGAGGAAGCTTTTTGCAAAGAACCCAGATCCAACTACTGCTGCAACATTGTGGTTGATTTTCAAACAACAATAATAAGAGCATTTGTTTTTTTTTTTTTTTTTGTGATAAATATAAGAGCATTTGGTTTTTAGAGAGAGAGAGAGAGAGAGAGAGATTGAGAGTGGAGAACCAACTGAAGTGAGAGAGAAGAGAATGAGAGAATGGGTGTGGGTGTGAATGTGAAGAACCTTAGGCTACAAAAATAATATTATAAATCTCTTCCATTATTAAAAGTTAGAGAAGGATGTTAGACTAATTACTCCAAAATGAAAACGATGAATCTTTTCTAAGTTTTCATTAGTTTCAATCAAGAAAAATAGAAACGAAAAACGAAATCGAAAAATAAAACCCATACCAAACAACCAACAGAGAGAGAGCAGGAGGCACAGTAGCTAGAGAGAAAGAGAGCAGCTGCAGGAGGTAGCAGCAACAGCTTACTGTCACTCAATTCTACAAGAGAGAGAGAGAGCAGCAGCAGCAGCAGCAGCTTCAGCTTACTGTCACTCAATTCTACAAGGGAAGTTACAAGTAAGAAGAACCTCATAATGGTTTAAACAAAGAACAATGAAAAGAAACCTGAGAGAAACCAAGAATCTTACAATGGAGACTTGCAAATCCAGCATCTTGGAGTATATTTTGACAGAGACCTGCTCACAACTGAATTAAAAAACATAACACGATAAAAGTTAAAAAAATTAAAAAACACCAATGCTTGAAGGGAGGCCATTTCGCCGAATCCATTGCTAACTGATGCATTTGATTAAAAAAAACAAAAAACAAAAATCATTTTGGGCTTTCCACAAGATATTATAGATTGTTGTACTGATACGAAACTAAATCCGTCTTTTGGGAGATCCCTTAACAATAAGCCTGACACCATCAGGATGATCAACTTAATTCAGAACATTATCACGAGGAATACGAAACTACACATCAAAATTATGGACGTTACAATATTGAGTTTCTGTACATCAACAAACAAGCTAATATAACATCAAGAGAGGATCTAGTTAATTGGATGAACCAATGGCTCTCTTTCAAATTTCTTGAAATGACGAAAGTGGAATCAAACCCTTCCCCAAGACTAATAGAACGTTAAACGAAAAGGAAAAACTAAATTTAATCTAGAAAGGGATAGTAAATTTCCAGCCAAAGAAGCAGAATATGTAATATCAACAAACTAATAGACCTGTCTAGATCCGCACAAGCACATTCATTGGTGTTCTCTCACAAATTGCATATTTGGAGAATCTTGATCAGTCTCAACTCTGCAAATACCAATATCCGAACACAAATTACACAACCGTGTCTGAAAATATGATGCGTTTAAGAAACCCAAGTCATCGAATGTTGAACAATCAGTTAGCCTTCTGGATTAACTGCTTCATTTGGAGTAGAAACAGTTTCATGAATTCCTGATATATGAGCTTCGTTAGTCTGTGGCTGCTCCAAATCTTGATCTGGGAACACTTCAGATTGCAAAGCCGGAGCAACATTACTTACATGCAACCATGTTAGCTCCCACAAGCTATCTCCACCAAGGGCACTCCTCTGCACAAGCACTCCCTTTCTCTTCATTACAAGCAAGGTGTTCTTGAGAAGCTCGGGAACTAGTTCTAGAAGCTTCTCACTTTTCTTTCCTCTGACTCTCACCTTCATATATTTCTCCATCCGACTGAGCACCCCAAGCCATAGTTTGCAGAAAGTTGTTAACTGCGAGAGCTCGTGAAGTAACTGTAGAAAAACTTTGGACAGGAGCTTCAATGCAAGGATTAGTGTCCCTTCCATGTTTCGGTAATCTTTTTGGGAGTGCCCTTGTGAGATCTCAAGCAAGTCATCAAGCATTGTGAATATAACCAGATCAAAACAATGCAACCACAAATTACTCGAAAGGTGGACCCCATCAGCTCCTGTCAAACACGTTTGCAACGATACGAGAGCGTGGTTCCGAACTTCTTCTCTCTGGTCCAAACACACTTTTCTCAATCCCTGCACAAGCCTCAGCCACATCTCCCCTATATCCTGAGACATTTTTACAGCCTCTGTTGTTTCTCCCGATTCCTTGGCTTCTTGCGCCCAACGTGCTAAACAAGAAACAGAACCAACCATAAGATCCAAAGCACGTACAGATCGGTCGGCTTGTCCGACACGAGACTCAGCAAATTGCCTTGCTGCATCCACGGAGAGCACGTAATTGGCTGGCAACAAGTGGTCTCCATCAGACATTATGAACATTAGTGCATCAAAACCTGCTTCAGAAGCTTCTGGGTGATGGGTTGTGATGCAAAGTAAGGACGTGATTGTTCGCCAGCCCGTTGAGGAACGGATGTGAGTGGCGTTTGCTTTAACAAGACGACTAACTTCCTGTGTGATTTGCTCACAGTATGCATCGGTAACACGAGCATCAAGCTTCAGAACCAGATGTAGTGACCTCAAAAGTTCATCAGCCAAGTTCTCTTTGTAGGGCAGCAAGCGCTGGCAAATCCGAAGGAGTCCAAAAACAGCCTTGTCAACCAGAGCACCAGGTATCACTGTCGACTGAACGATGCTAGATATGTGATCATAAACACACTGCCAGAGAAGCATAATCCTATCCCGGTTGTTCAGGGTAATAGCAATAAGCAATTCCAAGCAGAAAACAGCAGTGTCTTCGTCCTCGGGAGAACTATTCCCCTTCTGGGGTCGTCCTGCAGCCAAAATGAGTGCCCGTGCAAGCTGTAATAAGGAATCAGCTTGCAAAAATTTACTCTCTGTGAAAATGCTGTCGATGTGACACTTCTGAATGGTTTGAACAGTGCGCTGATGAGCAGCGAGCTGTTGTTCAGTAGGTTGTGATCTTGGTTCCTCTGTGTCGAGAGATAAAAGCTGACTGAACCGGCCCATCAGTCCAGAAGATCTCCTAGGAGTACCTATGGATGGCATGTGAGCTGAAGATAGAGAATTTGTAAGAAGCTTCCCATGTCCAGGGTCAGAAGAAGAAAGCTCTGAGTCATCCGCTGCATCACTTGCCACACGAGCAGGAAGAAGACCGAGCTTGTGCAATTTTAGAATGCAATCGAGGATATTTCTCCAGCCCGTGTGGATGAAATCACCATACCAATTTGCAACATTGAAGACTGTTACAGTTGCATTACGGGCTTTCGAGTCATCGCCGAAGGCTAGAACTGGCTCCTCCACAGATGATGGGTTTAAAAGGGTTGTAAACTTACAGAGAGATGCCACCAGATCATCCAAAACATCTTCAAGATGATGGCATGCTGAAATCTTTGCAACAGCTATGAATCCGTCGATACAGGTTTGGTATACATCTTCATGCTCTGCATGGTCAAATACCACAGAGATAGCAGCAATGGTTGGACCCGACATTATAGCAAACATATCATGGTCAAGGTAGGCTTTAGAATCTGACACAATGAACGGAGCGGTTTTCTTGGATTTGTGCAATAGATCAATCCAACGGCTTGGGTTCATTTCAGGGAAACCAGCACCTTGTTCTGGTGTTGTGCGGATCTCATTCTTGCAGATTGAGTGGTACAACTCTGACAGAAATTCTCGAGGGAGATCATTGCCACCATTGATGTGCCGATTATTCCGGATGAAATCTTCCTCGGTCATCTTTTTCTTCACCTGCACATTGTGCTGATCTGTGTTGAGCATTATTAGTGAATAGGACAATAGGAGAGCAGCATCCTTGTTAGCTAGAATTTGAGGTGATTGCTCATAGTATCTTTCCGAGAATGCCTCAAGTACCCTTTGTATCTTTTGTGATTCCCCGGGAAGTCGGAAAGTTTCCAAAAACAACCGCAATGCAGTATCCAGGTTCATGCCTTCAAAATCAAAAGTCCCAGCAAATTCATGAAGAACCTGAACGCAAAACTCATCATGATTTCCCAGAAAATCCCCAACAAGATTCTTATCTAACCCAGCAGTGTATCTGAAAAAGCAAGCCACACTTTGGGGATCGAGTTTGTCAGGCAAGAGATGCGTTCCCTGGAGAAATTCTAGCCCTTTTTTTGGGTCTCGATTGAAGTGATCAGCCCCAATCATCAACCTTCTTTTGATGTATTTCCTCCGTCTCACAAATGGAACCCAATGATCAGGGTCACTATAGTTGTCACACTTCACCATCCAGAACGGGGTATACTCCTCAAGATTCACAGGGGCTGGTTCCGATCCCACTGATCCATTGCCTATCCTCTCAGCCATTCCCTGAATTACAGCAATCAGGCCATCCAAAGCAAGGATGTGCATTGAAGATAAAGGGCAATTCACTGGAAATGCACTCCTGGACAACAAATTGGCGAGGTCTTCAAAAACATTACTGCAAGTTATGTCACAATCTAAGTTAGTATACATCTCCAGCATAAACGTTTTCTGCCTGCAGAAATCAACAAGAGCTTCCATTGCAACCTCCTGCTGCTGGTATGAAGCCCCATATCGGCTTTGTGCAAGCCTCAAAATCACACAACAAAAGAAAGCCTCAAGCTGTAGCTTGAGTTCAGCGCGCAAATGATGATACAGATTGAGAACAATGCTACATACCATTGAGAGTATAAGTGGACTCATTGACAAACCAAATTGCATCAGGTTACGAAATAATTCATCCTGTACCAAACTCAATAATCTGGGGTGTTGGCGAATAGAAGCACCACCCAATTCAATTGCTGAATTAATTAATCCAAAAGCAAAAAGAGGCACATCTTCATCAAATGCCATAGTATTTGGTCTGGGACTAGGACCCATTCCATTATGCTCAACAACATTCAACAATGAACACAAGAAGTGAAATATCTCAACCATGCAGGGGATTCCATATGGCTCAGTCATTAAATGCGAATCATATGGAACAGCGTCCATCCGATTACCAGACCGGATTGTATTTTCATCCATCATACCAGTAACTAGGCCACTGGGAGCATTAGAAGCCAAACCTGCCGAGGATAGTTGGCTATCATGTTCAGAACTACCATTGCCATTCTCTAATTGCTTTGCCTCAAAATTGTAATCATTATCAATCCCACCAAGCTGCACAAGAAGAAAATGGGTTCCTTTAAGCTCCTTTTGATTAAAAAGAAAAATTGGTGAAAAGTGAAAGTGAAAGAAAAGAAATGGAAAGGGAAATATGTTTCTTGCAAGTATTTGATTAAGATGAAAATTTGACCAGAAAAAGATAGAAAAATTTGAAAGATTAATTATAGATAACTCTTTACATGGACAAATTTAAACTCTCATGTTTTCTTGTGTTTTTTACAAGAAATTATAAAGTTAGTTACAATGCTAATATGAGTTGTACAAGAAAATTAAATTTCTTGTAATTTCTACCACTTACATACTAAACGAACTCAAAAAAAATTTATTTTTATTTTTTTCCTCTCTTTCTCTTACTTTCTACCACTTTCATCCTAAACAAACTCAGCCTTACATTCACAAAAAAGAAAACAGTAAATATCTTACCCTGCAGAAAGCTGCAGTTTTGGCCATATGGATCCATCTCTTCTTCTTCTTTTTTTTATACAGGAGATTGCCTCCATGCCATAGGCCATTTTTGTTTGCTCTATTTTGTTTTTGTCTATTTTTCTTTTTCCGTTTTTGGGTTCAGAAAAGTGTGATTTTACATCAAGAATACAAATCTTTTTCTTGATTTTCTATTGTGGTGCAAAAATACAAAATGAACATATGTTCAAAAGCCCATGTTGCATACTCCAACATGGATAAGAATCCATGGTGGAAAACAAGTAGACCAACACACACTATCTGCAGTTTCCGCCACCATTGTTCAGCCCCCGAATGAGGAACTGGGACCACTATATTCTTGAACACTGTACTAAGTTGCCAACAAATAAAACAAAAATGAAACCATAAAACAGTTGTGTGGTTTCCAAAAATATCAGCTTGAAAAAAAAGAAGATTAACTACAAGCTTGGCCAGGTTCTCACAGTTGGCGTGAAACCATTAGCTAGACCCATTGATATGTTCAATTAAACACGCCAAAAACCTAAAAAGAAAAGGCTACCAATAGGGTGACAAGCTTGTCATGAAAGATTGTTATACATCTTTTCTTAGCTATAAAATGGGGCCGCAGTTGATGCGCAGCACTCTTAAGTTGGAACACTTCTAATCTTTAAATTTCCTTGTAAGTTGGCATAGTATTTATGCCTCCAATTGGAAACGAATAGATCAGGTCGCCAGATACATGCTACCTACATGTCAAAATTTGGGTGGGCTTCCCAAAAATGAAGCTCAAAAGCTTGTTACATCACCATTAGTGAAAAGAAAAGGGCCAGAAAGCCCTAAAATGAGTAAAGAATAAGAAAAAATACTCTATTTTTTATTTATTTATTTGTTTTGATAAAAGTCAATAAGAAGGAAGACATTGTATGCACGTGGAAATGAAAAAGACACAAAAGAATATGCCTGCATACCTCCTGTTTAAAAGAACTGGCTCCTTTAACCAATGAATCTTCTGTGTTGTTGACATCAGGTATGTTTGAAAAAATACACCTAACAAGTTCATGCATTGTGTGGCGAGCTAGCTGCTGTAACAACTCACCTTTTCTTATTGCTTGATGAACTACACGGTAGCAAGTATTCACTATGGTGCAAACATGCTGATTACTCAGCCTAACTGATGCTTTACTTTTCATGCAAGCTAGAAGAACCTGAAGTATCTTCATTAGGACTACCTCTTCTGATGAAGTATCAGTCACCTCAAATCTGCAGCTGGTCACAGCATCAACTACCAAGTGCATAGCCTCTTCAACATTAACAGTATTTAGATCAAGCACATCGAGACTTAAAATCTTGTAAACAGATGACAAAGCAACACCTGTGATTGGTGCACCGGTTTCATCAGACCGAATTACATCCAAGAAGGGCTGGAGATAAACAGCAGGATTGATGGTAGGCCATGGGTGCTGCCATGAAAAAATTTGCTTCCGTAATGCCTTCAAAGACTGGATGAGAGAGTTCTCTAACTGTTCATCACCCGACATATAACGACCTCCCCATCTCACATTCCTCCTCATAACAGCCAGTACAGCACCTACTTCCGCATTGACTATACATGCTAAAGCAGCTTTGTTAGAAGAAATAACCTCACAGTCTTCTGGTTCTTCTTCAATTGACTTTATACCAGATTGCAGCTTTAGACGCCCCATGTTGAAACTGAACTCTCCAATACAAGCACAAGTTCAATCTGTAATTAGCAATAGCTATCTACAAAAAGTAGTGGAACCTGACAAAACCCTTCACGACCTACACAGAAAATTGACAAAGATGTACTCATCATGTAAGGAACATGGCAATAAAAGCTCAGAAAGTATGTAAAGGAGGCAATTCCAACACTTCAAGAAACAAATCAACATAGCTCAAGATTCTGACTATTTACAAGAAATATCTACAATCTATACTCAAACATGTTAAACTTTCCTCCTAAACAATAAATACTATTAGCAAAACAGAACAATATGATTTTCTGCCCAGTATACAAATCATCATTTGAAGAAGATATAAGGGCAGTAGAATTAGTACACTAGCAGAACATCACAATCACCATAACTATTTCCTCAGCATTAGAATCCCAAACCACCGCCATTACTACTGCTTCCCCAGTGTGTATTCACCTATTCCACCATTACTCTTGCGACCATGTCTACACAACTAAGTGTACCAACTGCATTAAACTGCACCATAGGCACCATTGCTAAATCCGCCACCTACAACCCTCACCGTTCATTTCAAACCTTGAGTGCCAATGCCTGACCACCCAGCACGTCTTGATAGATGAACAGACTAACTTGCACCAATAATGAAACACTGTCAAGAAATCAAGCATTTGCAGAACTAGACTACGTATACCATTGAACATAAACAATACCTCATCTTTGTAACCCTCATACTCATGCTAAGCAAATTAGCATGACTTCAATATTTACCAATAGCATATTATGTTCAGTGTTTATTCATGTCGATACCAATAAAATAGATAGACACATTATTTATCAAAAATAAATAAAATAAAATAAAATAAAATAGACAGACTGATGCAGAACATAAGAAGCTCAAGGAAGAGTCAATTCAAAACAGCGGCGATATTTGGAAATTGGAATGATTTCAAAGAGAAATCAATAGGAACCACGCATAATCATGTTTATAATATTATTATAGTCGTATTTTATGATTCTTTTCATGTTTCTAGGATTTTTAGGCAAGGGGTATATTGGTAATTTTATATTTGCCTACATGGGCTGTACGGGTCGCCCATGGATCGCCTTGTGAGTCAAGTTATGTAATTAGTCTTTATTTTTGTTTCTTATTTAATCTTAAATTAGTTTTGAAAATCAAAAATATTTTGGTAGTTTCTTACTTTAGTTCTCGTTGGTTTAGGAAGTCTTCTAGACCTATAAAAAACCATGTAATGCTTATAATTTGATGGAGTTGATATTTTATAAAAAGTTGAGAGCGTTGAAACCTCTTCATGTGTTGTGTAATGCAATCAAACTCTAGGTGTGATGCCTAGGCCTACCTTCTTCTCTTCTTTCTTCTTCGTTTCTATTTTAGTTTGCTTTTCATGAGTTACTGTTCACAGCCTCATAACAGCCCCTAAGCCGTGCTAAAATTCCATCTTTTCATGCTTAAACTCTTACCTATTTATTACCCTAAACAAATCCTACTTGTCCCCTATATTCTTATTGCAATTGCAACCATAAAATCCAATTAAAATCAGACTTAAAAGCCTAGATTTGTTACTATCCCTAATTATCCTGCATCAGTTTGGTATCAGAGCGATAGATCCTATTATTTTCTGGAAGTTTAGAAACATGTCTACGCATCCTAGAACTCTCGGAAGGGAAATATTTTCTGAAAACCAAAGAGATCAAATTGTTTTTAAAATTGTGGAGTAGTTAGATAGTTTTCAAGTGCGCTTAATTCTTTAAAAAGACGAGCAACCCAACAGAAGGTCGTAAACAGTCAAATTATAAAAGGGAAAAACAATCTTATTGATGATTCAAAACCACCCCAAGAAGATCTAATTGTTATTCAAGAAGAGGATGAGGTCCAAATAGAAGACTCGGATGTCACACAAGCTATAGGGACTGAAGAATTACATGAACCAGTTGTTGACACTGATCCTAATATGGCTTTACAGGCCAACAATTTGCTGCCTCAATTCTCTATGACTGATTCTAAAATTTCCCAAAGGGATGGTAATGCTGAACTACATGATGAAACATTGGTTGAAAAAGAGGATGAAAGTTTGGAATCCACAATTAATGATGTGGGTGGAAGTATTCAAATCGATTACAAACACCGCCTTGCAGAGCCAAATGAGAACAGATTGCAGCCCAAGGTTTGGATCAATTCAAGAATGTTTCAGTTCTTTTGATTGATTTTGTCATTCTTAACACATTTAGTATCATGAAGGGCAAGATCAATTTCTCAATATTTTTATTCCTATCTCCAACAAAGAAAAGGCTGCGACAACTTAAAGATTTTAACATGAAGCCGTGAATGTAATTCCGAAGCTTGAGGATGCTTATACCTCAACACTTCAAAACTCGTGGTCAAGTTTTTTCCAACAAAGGGAGAATGATGCGGAATATAAGAAGCTCAAGGAAGAGTAAATTCAAAGAAGCGGCAATATTTAGAAATTGAAATGATATCAAAGAGAAATAGATAGGAACCACACATAATCATGTTTATAATATTATTATAGTTTTATTTTATGATTGTTTTTATGCTTCTAGGATTTTTAGGCGAAGGGCATTTTGGTAATTTTATATTTGCCTACACGGACTGTAGGGGTCGCCCATGGGCGTCTTGTAAGTCAAGTCATTTAATTAGTCTTTATTTTTGTTTTTTGTTTAGTCTTAAATTAGTTTTAAAAATCAAAGATATTTTGGTAGTTTCTTATTTTAGTTTTAGTTAATTTAGGAAGTCTTCTAATCCTATATAAAACCATGTAATACTTATAATTTGATAGAGTTGATATTTTATAAAACGTTGAGAGCTTTAAAATTTCTTTATGGGTTGTGTGATGCAATCAAATCCTAGGTGTGATGCCTATGGAATCTAAGTGTGATGCCTAGGCCTACCTTCTTCTCTTCTTTCTTCTTCTTTTCTATTTTAGTTTACTATTCATGAGTTACTGTTCACAGCCTCATAACAGCCCCTAAACAGTGCTAAAATCCCATCTTTTCATGCTTAACTCTTACCTATTTATTACCCTAAACAAATCGTACTTGTCCCCTATAATCTTATTGCAATTGCAGCCATAAAATCCAATTAAAATCAGACCCAAAAGCCTAGATTCGCTGCTGTCTCTAATTGTCCTGCATCACAGATACACAGGTTACAAAACAGTACAGGAATAATAAACCTATAAATTGAGGTTTCCTAATGCCTCCTAACACCAAGAGACAGCTTAAATCACAAGGAACCTTTGACTCAAAATTACCACAGAAAAGAGAGAAAAAAAAAAAAGAGAGAGGAGGAAATATGGTGTCAGCTAGCCACCCTCTACCAATTAACTATCAAAGGTTTGACAAGGGCAGTGGAATATAATAAATGAACCAGCTTAACAGAGAGTCTCACATCTCCTGAAAAATCAAATACAAAAAACAGACCTAAACTAAAGAACCCATTTACCTAAAAGAATGCATTGCGAAAGATTAAAAAAATAATTGTGATTTTCTACCACAACCAGTCAAGTACACTCCACGAAAACCCCGTGGTCTGCAACACACATTGTCTACGTTCTCTGCCCATTCAGTAAACAGATAAGCCCACTCCAGGGGGCCTACCAACTTATTGCATATTCATTAAATTTCAGCACAAAAAATTTAACTAATTGGAGAATAATCATGTGAACAATGTTGGTTACTATTGTGACTTTGGACCAATATCCACCAGCCTAGCAACCACAAAATTACAATATCATGGGGGAAAAACATCCTTTAGATCAAAATATATATATATATATACACACACATGGCTATTAAAACCAGAATCCTGCATGGCATCAGTGAGAGGCCCTCATGAATTGGATTGAGGATCCTAAGATTATACTTTTCATAAAATAAAAAAAGGGGTAAAAGTACCAATAAGGATTATACATATTTAAAATAAGGTGAAAATTTTACAATGATTTAGATCATTTTGACAATTTTTAAACTTGCGATCCATGCATATATATATTCTCATCAAGTTGGAATGTATCCCATATGCTAAAATTAACAAATGGTCTAAAATCTCTTGACCAAACCATGAGACAGACATAAAGGTTCGGGAAGCTTCACATAACTGCTTGTGCAAGTTTGGACAACAATAAGTACTCGACCAACTTGAATCCACAAAAGAATCAATCAACTTACAAACTGAAAACAATTATATGCGACTCTTAAGGTCATAATTGAGTGCACACGATTAGAAAAGGTACAGGAACTCCACCATCCAGTATCACCACTTTAAGTTAGTTGTTTAACTATGACCTATGTCCCCAGCAGCCAAGGACTGGCAAGTCCCTGCATTATATCAGTCAGAGCATGCACAAAAAGCCATACCAATATCTAAGAAAAAGCCAAAAACAGTCGCATGCTCTCCAATGTGCCTACAAATCATCATTCGCAATTTGTTAACAAGCATCGAGCCATCAATTATCCTTCTGGTTTTTCACTTCCTTAGATGTTTTGAGATAAACCCATAACCTAGTGGGATTATATTGATATTGTCTCCAAAAAACAACCATTTTTAAAAGCCCCTTTCTTCAAAGATTCATAATTTAATTCTATTTCGTATTTTTCTTTTCATGTTTAAAATTAAAATGTTACTAGGCTGAAAAGTACATGATTGAAATAACAAACAAAAAAGATAAACAGTGATCCAACTCTTTCTTTTGATAAGTAACCAAGATCCAACCTAACCAAGAAAATTTTGAGTCAAGCAAAAAGTAATTAATAAAACAAACAGTGACACTGAAAAGGAAACACCATAAATCTATATCTATATCTCATCTTACTACTACAAAAGCTCTCTCTAAACGTGTAAAACAATTTTACGAAAACAGTACCCTCTATAGCGTAAATAAGCATGGCGCAATAACAGCTATCATCAATTGTAATGCCAAACTATCGTAAAGCCTATAAGATAATTGCATCTCATATGAGATTATCAACTCCAAAATCCATAATTTGGTATACAATTGTCTATTTTCCCTTTCAATTATAAAAATTTCATGTGAGAGTGCTTATAAGTATCCTGGTGTTAGTCTCTCCAAATCAATGGTCTATTTTATCTGAGGTTAAAATATGGATGTTTAATAAACCCGAGAATAAACCACGTAAAGGGTCCATGGTTCAACCATTGGATTGACCAGAAATGAACCATCACATCATAATCATATCATAAATACATTACAAATAATAGTTAGAAATGAAATAAAATAAAACATAACCAAGACACAACATAACGATTTTCTTCATTCTTTCCTTAGTGTGCGCAAAAATTTTCATTGGCTTACCTAGAAATGTTGTTAGATTATTCATAAACTTCAATTTTTCCTAAAATTAGTGACAAGCTACTAAAAATAAAACTCAAAGCCCATAAGACACAAGGTACACACGACTCTAGGTTCAAGATCTCGACATTAAAGTAAGCAAAGAAAGCCACAATTTCTTCTTTTTTGTTCAGTACTCCCAAATCTAGAGATCACGATGAAGCAAATAAGCTACAATTACCGATAATTCTTGCATATACAACAATCAATTTTTAACAAAACCCTAAAATTGTAATCACTCAAATTGGAAAAAAAAAAAAAAAAAAACTATGAGAAAGACGATCTGAGAGAAGAGTAAGATGATCAATGCAATCTATCAAAATAAAATCAAATACATTTGAGGGAATATTAGAGAGAAACCTCGTGAAGGGAACAAAGAGTAATTGAAATGCTCTGTAGATCACAACATTGTGGGTTCAAGTCAAGCAACGATCGAATCGAACTGAATTTTCAAGCCCTAGTACTGTGATTCTTACAATGTGTCTTGAATATTCTATGCGTAGACAAATCTATGCAATGAATGAGAATAAGGAGCCCGGTTCACGATTTTGCAGTACTGGTTCGAGCCGGAATCCGGTTCCAAGGGCCTCGTGCGGGTGTTTAGGAAAGATAGTTAAAAATTGTTTTTTAATTTTTTTTGAGAAATATTATGTATCAAATATTTTATTAAATCTTTTATATGGGATGAGAATCACACAAATTTATATGTGTGTAGGTTCCATACTCATATGAAAATTTTGATAGAATATTAATCCCTAACGTAACTTAATTTTTTTTTGACTTTTTTGTGAGGGAGAGAATTGAGTTAAAAGCTGGAAGACGGTTTTTAACCCACTTCTGGAAAGATAGTTAAAAAACTATTTTTTAATGTTTTTTTAACTTTTTTGTGAGAGAAAAGTGAGTTAAAAATTGAAATGTGACTTTTAACTCACTTCTTAACATAGGAATAATAGAAATCATGAAATATATAAGTGACAAATATTATTCAGTAATAAAAATTAGAAAGATTAAATATGATATATTTATATTTTCTTTTTATACTTGGGAATAATTATTTGTAGGTATATTTTTTTATCCTTTGTGCGTTTTTTTTTTTTTTAAAAAAAAAATTTGCCTCTCATTTTAATAATAATGATACTAATAAATTTATCAAAACAATAAAAATAGTTAGAATATTTTGACTTTTTTTTTTTTTTGTGAGTTTTCATTAAATTTTAGTTTATTTGTGCTAGTTTGTATTAAAATATAATAAAAAAGTACATGAATTTTGTTGTATTTTTAAAAAATATATATACATTTTTACAATAATAAATTTATCACCAAAAATTGTAATAAGATTTTTTTTTTATAAATAAATCCAGCTCACTGTAACTGTCTTTTATACTTAATTTTCTTTTGGAAATCAACTTATAAGCCAATTTATTAACTTATTGATTTATTTATATCATATCACCTCTATACTTCTTGTATGTTTTTTCATAATAAGTCAAAAAACCAACTTATAAGCCATTTTTAAAAACAACCCTTATTATTATATAAAATTAAAAATTGCACGTTATTTTAATTTTAAAAAAATGTTCGTGAGCAATTATTCTTCTGTGATTGTACCTACATTTTTATAATTCCACCTCCATAAACTTATGGCACATCCAATTTTTTGCCTCCCTTCTTTTGTTCTTTCATTTCAAATAACATGATCAATCTCTTTAGTCTAACAATGTATTAATTAGAAATGAATTTTCTAGTCTATTCATTCGAATAAGTCAACTTCTTAATTATGTATGTATTAGAAATGAATTTCCTAACATTTGATTCTTTACTGCATTTATACGAGTGATCGTGATCCATAAACGATGAAAATTTATCTTTAGTTCATCTTTATCCCAATGAACATAATGGGAAAGAGCACCACCATAACAATATACATCTCAACAAAGACCACCTTAAAGCTCCAAATGGAACTATAAACCGAACCAAGCTGGGATGGTACTACTACCATTCTAAACTTAAAGCACTGCAACCCTGCAAAACATAGTTAATACAAGTATTGCGACAATGGTTGGCAACGATGACATTCCACCTGATAGAGCCGCAATTGAGTAACAAGAATCAGAATTCCCAACAAAATGATCCCAGTAATTCAAAAAAAACCATCAAAGCAAAAGCACACAAATAAGCGATAATCTCTTAAAACAAAGTAAAACGAACCCAGTTTCAAAGAAATAATGGTAAAAGCAAAAGCAAGTCTTTAAGGTTTTTTAAGTCATAAACCAGAAATGGCAACTAGAAAATGTTACTCGACCAAACAGCTTGAACCTTATGCCATAATTTTTGCAGATCGCACGTAGAGGCTATCCACAACCTTCCCAATATTCGAGATGGTCTCCAGTGTTGCCGGATAGATCGCATCCGGCTTTGGATCTTCAAAGATTATGAGACATCCGGCACCTTGATCCAACGTCCCCGCAAACTTCTTATCAAGGATCATCTGAGACAATTTTTTCTCCACGTGTTCTACAGGGAGTTCAATCAGTTCAGCAATATGAGCAATCTCAACCCTCGAGAACGGCTCGATCAACCTACAAAGGTTCTGCTCCAGCAAAGTATCATACAACGAAGACAAGTGGCGGTGAACAATTGGGTCCTCCTCGAGTTGTGCCTTGAAATCCCGCAGTGCAGTCTCAAAGAGCTTCAGAGAGCGTTGCGCATGAGCGTGTGCAACAGCTTTCATTGCATCGACTTCTGGCCCCTGATATTGCAATCCCACCTTGGCAGACGATAATATTCCTGCCACGTCATCAGCCTGGTTCACCATGATTTTGCACAGCAGCATGTACTTAAGACTATATATTGCTCGAGGATCTTCAAGAGCATTGAAAGCTTCGAATGCCTCATAGAAATAGCTGTAAGCGGTTTTATAATCCTTCTCTTCTGCGTGAAGAATCCCGCTCTGCAAATCTATTGTACCCTGCTGATCTGGAGGCACGTAAATAGCATTCGCTGCTGTTCTCGCTGCAGTGAGTGCAGCCTTGGCTTTGGGAAGGTTTCTCAGAGAGAAGTGGAGCTTACTCTCCAATAATTCTATGTCCACAAGGAGTAATTTGTCATCCAATCTTCTGACTTCCTTGATTAGCACAGATAGAAGGGCTAATGCCTCCGAATATTCCTTGCTTTCCATCAAAAGAGCTGCAAGCCTCGCCTCAACTCGTTGACGAAGGAATGTTCGCTTCTCAGCTCGGGTCCATTGGACCATTTCTTTGCAAAGAGAGATCTGGAGATCTGACGTGCCTGGTATTTTAGCTACTGCATCGATTATCCCGCGAACGATTTTTGCGGTTTTCGCCTTGGGGATCAAGGAAAAGAAAGGCCTTAGTTGGGTCAGAAGGCTCCTGAGTTCCTCTGCCCTGTTTTGTTCTCTAAGAAGATCTGAGAGATTCGAGATGGCCTTTTCTTTTATCCGGAGTGCTTCAGAAGAAGATGAAGGGTTCTCAAGTATGCGGTAAAGGATTGAGATTGCCTCTGTTGGATTTTTGGCTTCTTGAGCCTGATCGAGTGATTCGGTGGTTGCTGGGACATATGACGAAGACATGATCACCTCCTTATATTCCTGCAAATTTGAAATAATTGAACAATTAGGTAACAAACAAACTGAACTAACACATTATCCCACAAATGATGCAAAACTTAAATGATAGACACAGCTCCCAGGTTAGACAACATAAAATGCAGCTTCGTTAAACCTTCAGAAACGAGTTCCCAAATTAAAGATAAATTCAATGTGAGTTACAGATTTTATTTTATTTTTAATCATAAATAAACTGATGGATTAACTGCTCTTACTGTTTTTGATCATACAAAAGTATGGAGCAACTCTTACTAGTGCTATATCCCAAGGGGCAATCCTAATTTCCCATTGAAAGGTGAGCAAATTGAGGAACATCAATAATACAAAGAATGGTGGGCAAATCAAAGAACTCATACTAATTTCCCATTATTCAGTTTTCCAGCATGGGAATGATACTACACTTTGATATGTCTCTGTCAAGACAATCTTCTGTCACTCTTGGGGGACTGACCAAACCAAACACACCAGTCACTCCACCTTTCAACACCAAACTTCTTTTCATTTTTTTTTTCAAACATTCCAAAATCTAAGCATTTTGGACATGTTTGATTGGATGGATTAGAGTATGGGATTAAGATTATTAATCCGTGAGCCCAATTATCCTATGTTTGTTTAATATTTTGGTTTAGGATTATTAATCTAAAAAATAATTAATCCAATAAATTTGTAGGATTATTAGTAATGGGGTAGGGGTAGGATTATTAATTGAATGGATAATTTATCCTATTAATCCAATTGGATAGTGAATACCACACTAATTTGATAGGATTATTAATACCTCACTATTAGTCTTGTAAATCAAACATGGCCTTTATGTCTAATCACAAAAAGCCAGAGAAGTGCCTAGCCTTTCTTCTAAGAAAAATCAATTTCATGCTTCCCAAACCTTATTGATTGCTAAAACAAATAGTGTTTTAAGTCCTATGTACTCATCACCAAGAAAAGAAGCCTATTCTATTTGTTGCCGTGACTTGTAAATGTTTTATAAGGAATCTCGAAAGTGGTTCAACTAAAACAACTTAAGTCTGTCTCATTCATAATCCTATTCATGAAGTAACCAACTCTTCTTTGCAAAAGGCCACATCAGTAAACCTAACCAAATCATTATCTGCAGATGATCCGAAACACATACATAGTATAACAAAATTATTCTTTCACAGCAGAGAAGAGGACCCTGGTGGAAAACCATTTGTGGTACTTCCAATTTTGACGTGCTTCAGAAAAGCACTGCATAAAACTGCACCTCAATGCATTCATGCAGCACTTGAAAGCAACCCAAATGATTGAACTTCTCACATAGTCAAACAACAAAATCATAGGGAAAAAAATTACAAGTTGAACCAACAGCCATACCAACAAAATATATCATATTAGAATTCATTCTCCATAATTTATCCATCCATCATAACAAATACAACGAAGGACAGCAATAGAACATAGAACAGAATGCAGATGCAACAAAAAATTGACCTCCCAATTTCTTCTATTTTTTTCCTTTAATTTCAGAGCAACAAAACACAACATTCCAGAAATAAATAGACCAAATATCTCGAAAGAAAAACTATTAAGATAAGTAATGGTGGATTATACAATTAAGAGGCCCAAATATTACTACTAGATCACATGTCATTAACACAGCATTTGTTTGGACCTAAAATATCAGCAAAGGCTTTCCACTTTTCTCATGTTTGATCCAACTATAAATTGAAGTGAACATTTTCTTGTAAATCTTTTTTCAATAAGGGCAGGAAAACAACTAGCCAAATTTAAATTCCATAACTTATTTTACACCATTCAAACTCATTCAGAACTTAGTGACTAATAGAACAAGACATGGGAAGACTCCTACCATCTTCTCTGACACCAGTGAAGTGGCCCTTCTAACGTGCTCTCTCTCTCTCTCTCTCTCTCTATATATATATATATATAATACACTTTAGAGTTAGTTGGTTTCAACTCTTCAAATTGAATTCTAACATTCTAAAATAAGATTTACAACCTCCTCGTACCACTTACAAGTTCAATTTTTGTTCAGATGTTCAGTTCGTGTTTTATATACTCATCAACTGTTTGATGCAATGCTTGGACTAAATATCCTCTTTAAAAATGTGTCTGCCAAGCAAGCAAAAAAATAAAAGGTTAATTTTATTTTACCTGTTAAAGTTTTTTAATAATGAACTTATTTTGTTGAAAAAATAATGATTCGTCAAACCAAATGGAAGCTAAGTAGATCACTAAACCAAACAAGAGTATCAAAAATGAAATCCAGTCAATTAATGCCCCAAAATAAACAAGATACAAAAATTCCAAAACCCACTTTAGTTAAAAGAAGGGGGTTTTGGTCTAGGGTTTTGGTAAACCATGCTCATTAGGACATTGGGGCTGATTCAATTGAATCAAGCCCTAATTTCATGAATTTATTACGTAATAACTAGTGCAGTAGCTGATTCAAACTTCAAACAATATAATCAACAACACAATAAGAGAGGTCACAATCAATAGAAAAGATAAACCCAAAAACTACGAAGGAAGTGAATGCAAAACCCTAGCTTTGTGGCAAAAATTAGGGCTAGAAATCTAGATGTAGAGAGTACCTTAGAGATCGTAGAAGGAATTGAAAGAAATCCGGAGCCGAGGGCAGATCAGAACTAGGAGGCGGAGAGAGATAGAGTTGTGTATATGTTAGGGGTGGGCACGGATCGGTTGCGGCCACGGAACCTCTAATCTGCCATCCATCCACCAGATTGGCGGATTGGAGAAAATCAATCCGCATCCGTCTGCCAATCCGGCGGATGCGGATTGGTGGATGGATACGAATCGGTTTGGCGGTTGAAAATTTTTCAACAAACAAAAAAAAAAAGACAATGAAAATAATAATAGTGCACTTTCTCAAAACCTGGGCATTTTCACAAAACCTGGACAATTTTCACATATATGTAACAAGGCTGTGCACTTCCAAAAAATAACAGTGCACTTAACAAGGCTGTGCAATTTTCAAAAGGCTGTGCACTTACAAAACAAACAGTGCACTTAACAAGGCTGTGCACTTCCAAAAAATAACAGTGCACTTACAAAACAAATTGTTGAAACCTGGGCACTTAACATAACAATGCACTCACAAATTAACAATCATTCAGTGAGCACAAAACAATGAATGAGAAAGGAAAAAAAATGGAATGCTACAGGCAGGGCTATTCCTCTACTTGAAGTGTTAGTAAAATATAACTTAGTAACAACTTACTGGAAAAGGCAGGGCTAATATGATTAAGTTTTTTATGAATACTAGAAAAGGCATTATTTCACTTGACCACAAAACATGTTACCACAAAACAGGTTTTTTATGAACTCTGTAGATTACCTAATAGATTACCCAATTTCACCTTTCTAGCTAATATGATTAAGTTTTTTATGAATACTAGAAAAGGCATTCTTTCGCTTGACCACAAACATGTTACCAATTTCAGTAGTTTACAACAAGCACAGGATCAGCTCAAACATAGTTCTGCAACCTAAGAAATAAGAGGAAAGAACAAAAGGATGCCCTTGAATACTAAAAACAACATAAAAATAAATGTTCTAACATTGCAATTGCAGAGAGTCCAAGACTACTAAAGGCAACATATAAATTCCCATAAAAGTCTAAAAACAGAGTGGTAAGCTTTCACCAAGGAAATTAAGGCTTAACTGTACATACACACATAATCCTTAAGCTTTCTAGGCCTAGTAAATTATCAATTCCACAAGTATATAGCTATTTCAACATTAATAAGCTAGAGCAAGTTTCAGCCAACACTTTTTTCTCTTGAAATCAATACAATAAAGAAAACAACAAAGATGCAGAGTTCCTAAATAAAGAAGCATGAATAATTAGGTAATCTACAAAACTAACCTGGCAAGAAAGGTCAAATTGAGACAATATAACCTCTGCAGCTTTCAAGGTCTTATTAATGTTCTCGTGAACTCTCCGAATCGGCTGTGTTGTAATCTAGAAAACCCAAATTTAAGAACCGTCATAAGAACAGTCAGAAGGGGAAAGGTGAAAAAAATCAAAAACCCAGAAACTTGTGTTTGTGTCTGTCTGAGCTCGTGAGCATTTTGTGTCTGTCTCCAAACACAAACACAAGCTTGTGCTTGTGCTTGTGCTTGTGTTTGAGAAAACCCAAATTTAAGAACCCAAAATGCTATTCCAAACGCAAAAAATCAAAAACCCAGAAACTTGTGCTTGTGTTTGTGTTTGTGAGAAAACCCAAATTTAAGAACCGTCATAAGAACAGTCAGAAGGGGAAAGGTGAAAAAAATCAAAAACCCAGAAAATGGGGAGAAGAAGAGAAGAGGAAAGAAGAAGAAGAAGAAGAGAGAGAGAGAGAGAGAGAGAGAGAGAGAGAGAGAGATACCTCAGTGTAGATCGGCGTGTAGTGTAGATCGATCGGCGTTTAGTATAGATCGATCGCCGTTCGATGTAGATCGTCGGACGATGGGTAGGGTAGAGAGAGAGAGAGAGAGAGAGAGAGAGGAGAGAAGAGAGAGAGAGAGTGTCTCTGTGTGTTGTGTTTGTGTCTGTTCGCCGAAGAAATTAGGGCAAAACTGAGGCATATGATTCAGAAAGAAAAGGGGCTGCTGAGGCGTAAAACACACACACCCCCCCGCCCCAAAAAAAAATGTGGAATGGTCGGGTCGGACTAGCTGGGTAAAATGGCGGGTGATCACCCGAACCCGAAAAACACAAATACCTGGCCCCACTCGTCCACCACTTACCACACATCCATCCGTCACTACTCGGGTCGGGCGGATCCGTTGCACATATGTATAGTCTGTATGTAAAGACGAGAGCGCGAGAGAGAGAGAGAGAGAGAGAGATGGCTCAACTCTCAAGCAAGTGTTTTTACTTGTTTAGAATTATGGCCTTTGATGAAGATGATTCGCAGATGGACGTCTTGGATCTCCTCTACTATAAACTTGCCAATTGATTTTTTTTAATAGTTTTTTTTTTTTTTTTTTTTTAAAAAAAGTTAAAAGAGTAAAGTGAATGAGTTGATTTTTGTAATAATTATTTAATTTTTTAACTAATTTAGTGATTTTTTACTTGTTTTAATTAAAATATAAAGTTAAAAAATCATTCTGTTTGAACTTGTAATTTTTAAAAATAATTTTTGAGTTTTAAATTTTTAATAAAAAGTTTTAATCTCTTTGTTAACAATTTTTAAATTTTAGATCTACTTAATTTAGATACACTTAAAATTTTTAAATTTGTAAAAAAAATTGAAAATTTCATCAAATATAAAAAATTTATTTTGTATTTATCGAATTATTTTAGATTTTTTTAGAAATATTTATTTTTTAAATACATTCAAATTAAGTGCATGTAAAACATAAAATGAAAAATGATCAAAATATGAAAAAAGTTCACTATAAATAATAAAACACAAAAGTTATTTTTAAAAATTCAAAACCAAACAGAAGAATGCTTAGAAAAGTTTTTAAAGTATTTTTACAGAAATAGTTCAAAAATTAAAGTAAATGAAAAAGAGTTGACTTTATAAAGTGAATGGAATTTTTTTTTTTTAATTTTTTTTTTTGTATAACTCAAATTTTTAAAAAAATAAAGAAATTAATAATTTTAAAATTTTTTAACTAAAATAATCCCAAACGTTACGAGCCCTTGAGACTCTAGAATAATGGAGTTGCACAACGACATAATCACCGGCCCATTTTGTTCGCCAAAAATCCAAACCGGGTTTGCTAATTTTTTTAATAATTAAAAATAAAAATTTATTTAGTATATTATTTTGTTTTCTAAAATATAGAATTGGCTCAAAAATAATTTAAGTTTTTAAGGACGAAAAAATGTGTTTCTACTTATTTTTAAAACAAATTTTCAGTTTCTCCTCATATCCTTAACATCTGAGATCACCATTCACTCGTTGTCACCTTTCAACCAACTCAAGCAATTAGATATTCATTATCTAACAATCTCCTAAGCTACCTTGGGATCTTCAACAACATTCTAGCAGCAATTACTGTTGTGCATCGAAATTGACTCATTTTGAGGCTTATTTTTATAATTCAAACTATTCATATTTTAGAATATATAAAGTAGAATATATTTACAAAAAATTAAGTTAATCAAATATCGTTTATCTATTCATCCACTCACATTTATGTTCATTTTAATATTTTAAATCACAATTATTATTTATTTTTATAGATACAAATGTAAGTAGATAAATGAGTAAACAATATCCGAGTAACTTAATTTTTTATAAATATATTATACTTGATGTATTCTAAAATATGAACTGTTTGAATTATTAAAATGAATCCCGAAATAAATCTATTTCAACGCACATGCGCAAGCTACGTAGCAGCAATCCCTACTCTCTCCAACAATTACCTCTAGCCAATTCCTTCGCCCAACCACCACATCCATCTATTTTCCATCATTAACAATCACTTCCAATAATTCATAAAATATATTTCTTTATTTTTATCTTCATTTATTTATATAGCATTTGTATAGTAGTTATTATTATTATTATTTACACACTATTTATAAACAAAACAAAAAAATAATTTCCCTTATTTTTTTAACTGAAAACATAAGGAAACAATTTTATTGCAAAAATAAAATAAATTAAATTAAATATTGTGCATGAACATAGTTAAATTACTCACTTGCTGAAATTGAAATTTTATGATACAAACTTTCCAAAAATTTCATTGAAATACGTTATCAAAAAATGAAAGTTTTGTAAAATACTCCTAACTAATTGATAAACTATCAACAATCTAATTTATATCTATCTACATCTATACTATTGTGGGGATATATTTTCTGAGTACTAACACGTGGCCGAGGTGACACCGAAGTGTCGGCCGAGGTGACACCGAAGTGTCAGCCGAGGTGCCACGTGTCCCGACAGTTACGCCGAGGTGATCTCGGGGGATGCCGAGGTTATCTCCGAGGATACCGGAATCCGAGATAAGTGAATAAGGGACAGGAGTCCTAGAAAGAAGAAAGACTACAAGATGGATATAGGTAAAACTCTCAAGAAATCTATCCTTATCTCTTGAAGAGTCCAAGATGAATCGAGAATTAGAGTCCATGGAAGTGGGACTTCTAGTGGGACTAGGATAGAGAAAAACTATAAAAGAGAGGCACCCCCGGCGGGTCTAAGGTACGCAATTTTA